>CM064507.1:23176517-23292984 GCA_032716605.1 Paralithodes platypus
CATAAGACCTTACGACTATTCACAAAACAAAAAGCCCTGAAGATCATTACAGGCCTGACACAGCTACTGCACCCGCATATCACCTACAAAAGAAAAACCAGAGTCCTCAAAGGTCAAAGACCATCTGGACATGAGGGGGCACTCAGTTCCTGGAAGCGGCCTCCACAAACCAGGGGACTACCCAATAAACTATAGGGCAACACACCAACAGGCACCAAGAAATATCAAAGCAACACCCGGCACATGGTGTCACGCCACCGTTATTGGCCTCTCTCCCTCCCAGCCCACCCGAAACCAAACTTCCAGAAGCAAATACAAACTTAAGATCTCTCAACGATACATCCACTCACTCACAGACAACACGCAGCTATGCATGCACGACCTCACGAAATCCATCATTCCGAAATCCTCCCGTCCCCGCCGAGGACAGAAGGCCACCTGGGCCAGGCTGAGATGCGGACCACCATCCAGCTCTCCTGAGCTATCAGAAGAGACTGGATGACTCCGTTTTGTCGACGCATGCCCGGGATTGTAACACACAGCACCTCATACCATTAAACACATCATAGAAGACTGCATTTCACACAACCACTGACGGCCAACACACACAATCTACACTCAATGACGCTCTGTGGGAAAGGGCCCGATCGTGTGCCATGGCCTTCCTCAGGGACTCGGGGCATGTTCGGCCAGGCAGGAGCGTAGGGAACACTAAACAACAACAACAACAACACTCCTTTGAGAGCTCTGTTGGAAAGCCCCGAAGTGACCAGGCCTTCCTTAGGGACTCGGGGCTGCTTCGGCCAGCTTAGGGAACAACAACAACAATGAAAATGGACAATAATACACTGCTTCCTCACTTTCTAATAATTAATACACCATAATTAACCCTTAAAAGTTAAAAAAATCGAGAAATAAAAATACCTAGGAAAACCAGGAGTTGTTGTTCTAAAGACTTACCAAGATTTGTTCCCTTTTTATCTTCTTTAACGTCTCCATTTTCCCTGACTCTTCCTTGGCTGTACCTTCCCACTAGGGGCCCAGGGGAGGGGAAGGGGGGGTGATTAGTGCCTAATTAGGAGTTGTTGGAATAATGGATAAAATACATAATTCCTTGCTGTGGAAACAAATAAAATATAGCCTATACAATGAAAAAAATAAAGAAACATATATAATACCGTATAAAAGTAAAGGCTTAAACTCTTCGCTGTCACACGGTAAATATTTAGGGATAGGATGTAGTATGCGGTGTTATGGGTCAAACGGTCGTCATGTTTACATTAGGTCGATGGCTCGCGGTTAAGTTCCCGTCTATTTTTTTCTGTTATTTTTTGTTCCACATACTGGCAATATAACTGTATAGGGTAAGAGCGGGGTAGATTTCGCCACGGAAAATCGCGTTTAATTTTGACGAATTAGAAACTGCTACAAATGGAATTTTAAAATTTTAATTTTTTATTCTAGACATTCAGCCTTTCTGCTATAGATGCCCAAAAAACGAAAAGCAAATATAATGTTTTGGTCATGCTGCCGAATTTTTGAAAAAAGTCACTCTCGCGGCGAAATAACCCCGCCCGGCAGGGTAATTTCGCCGCGACCTATTTGACACATTATCTAGCTAGTAAACTAGATAACATTATATGAGTAATGGCCAGACAAAACACTAGCGCGCAGGTAAAATCAATGAAAACATTCACAAACCCAAACTGACACTAAACATGCCAATAGAGAAACGTTGCACGCACAACACACAACTGAACAGGGCGGGCAGAGATGCAAGTGTGTCACACGTGTAGGCCTAGGCGCCACTGTTTCTAGTGTGGGTGTAGACGTGTCTAGTGCGGGTGTGGAGTTGTGGACATGTAGTGTGGGTGTGGACGTGTCTAGTGCGGTTGTGGACGTATTTATTAGGCCTACAGGTGTGGAAGTATTTAGTGCGGGTGTGGACGTGTCTCGTGTGGGTGCGGCGTGTAAGTTGCTAGTACAAAGTACCAGGCAGCAGCTGACGGCTACTGCCAACACTGTGTTACACTCAAACATACAAACAAACAAACACACATACAAACCACCCACAAACACCCCCACACACACCTGACCATACCGTCATACGCGCCGCTAGCCCCGGCTCCAGGCTCCGTGAAACTGCAACAAAACCTAAAGCCAAACTAGATCTACAACCTAAGCCAAACTAGCTATACAACCTAAGCCAAACTTGTTTACAACCTAAACCAAAACTGCTCTACAACCTAAGCCAAACTGCAGCCGAATCCATGCAATAGTTTCGGAGATATCGGCGTTTGAATGCAAATTATTAGCGCCGCGGCGAAATTACCCCGCGGAGAAATTACCCCGTCTTACCCTATGATGATGACAATAAGTAATGGGGGGTGATGGGGGCAAACCCCCCCCTCAACCTATTATTGTATCCCACGGCAGTCAAAATAGACGGGAACATGATCGTGAGCGTCCGCATAGTGTAAATAAGGCGGGCGGTACACCCAGTACTGTAACTACATTCTTGCCAAAATTTACCATATTGTTAATATGCCTTTGCAAAATCCGCGTATCGGTAGGCCTCTATGACATTCATGTGTTACTTTTCTTCTAGGGAATTTTGTCATAATGTTCAAGCAGTTGTGAGAGTCATGACAATCTTTTCACTCTGAAACCATGCTGACCAGTATTGTGTAGCTCGTTTGCTTCCATAAATTATGAGATATTTCCTCGCAGGACTTGCTCAAACATTTTAACCGCCGGCTATATCAGAACATTTTGTTAACCTGAGCAAGGATTGAACCTTAGTCAGCTGAGTGGTAGGATGGGTCGTTATCAACTGAGCTAGGCAGACGACTAGCTAAATAGAAATGGTATTACGAGAAAAAAAAAATTTAATTTTCAAAATATACTTTACAGTACAGTACTCCCTCGGGTAGGGTATATCGTACTGGGGCCGCGCTACGCAAAAACCGCGCTACACAAAGCAAAGAACTTATGGGATTAATTCTATTGGTTCTGACGACTAGGGGTACCCGCGTTAGACCAAAACCGCGCTGTCCAAAGCAGCGCTACCCGAGGGAGGACTGTATATAGCCTACTTTATTGTATCTAAATAGACTGAAGAAACACCCTACATTTTCTTAAGTAGACTTGGATATCAGAAGATTTTTTAGTGCTAAATGTACCAGTACCTGTATATAATAGATCCATTAAATATGGAAGAGGAGGTGGGGATCAGGTCAGAAGTGTGTGTAGCCTTGTAAAGAGTGAAGATGTAGGAAAGCAAGAATTTATGGAGTGTGTGGGGAAATGCTGAGGTATGGTGGTGAATTAGTGATTGAATGGGTATGGACATTGTGTAAACTGGTATGGGAGAAGGGAAGTGCACCTGATGACTGGAAGACAGGCATAATAGTCCCTTTGTATAAGGGTAGGCCTACCGGTAAAAGAGAATGAGGAGTGTGTGGTAATCACCGGGGAATATGTCTTCTAAGCGTAGTAGGGAAGATGTACCGGTACAGTAGGATAGTGATCGAGAGAGTGAGAGCGAGAACGGAGAAATTGGTAGGTTTTTCTGGCCCCCTTCTCCCTCATGTTTAGCTCCATTGGATTTTAGAATTTAAGACATTCGTCCCATTGGTTTGGTAATTTTAAGACTTACGCCCCATTTCTTTGTCAATATTAAGACCTTTCGTGCAATTTAGGTACTGGTATCAAATGTTTCCGGGCGAGCGATAACGAGCCTGTAATTTTAAGAGTAACGGCCGGGACATTTTTAGACCAATAAATGTACAAATTTATCTTGAAGGGGGTCTAATGAGTGTTTCTTATAGCTGGATGGAGGTCTAGGGAGGAAACCCCAAAATAATATAAAATAATAAAAAAAAAAAAAAAAAAAAAAAAAGCAACTTCATACGCCCATCTCCCATTCAAGCAAGGGTGTGTGATGTCCCATTGGTCATTCAATATATATATATGGCTGGAGTCATGAAAGAAATACAAGGAAGAGCAGTGGTTGTTGTTGTACTACTGATAAGGGAAGGAAATGTTTCCTGTATTGTTGTTTACTGACGATACAGTTCTTATGAGTGATAGTGAATGGGAGTTGCAGGGTCAGATAATTATGTTTTGAGCAGTGTGTGAAAAATGCAATATGAAGGTAAATGCGGGGAAGAGTAAGGTTGTGGTCTTTGAAAGGGGTGCAGTCACAGAGTGTGATGTGAGGTTAATGGTCAGGCTATGGAGAATATCAGGTCATTTTGGCAGTATGTTGAGTATGGATGAAAAAGTGTGGGAGAGGGTGTGACAGGGGAAGAGGCTTGTAGGAACGTTGAAGCAGTTACAAGAAATAGAGTGGTCAACATGGAAGTAAAGAAGTCCTTGCATGATAGTGTGGAAATCCCGACATTGACGTACGGGAGTGAAGCATGGACGTTGTTGGAGAGACAAACCAAGAGAGACGGGTGAAAATGAGTTACTGTACCGAACTTGAGAAGTGTGTGCAGAGTTACATGGGGGGGATAGAGAGACGATTGAGGAAGTACGAGAGCAGTATGGTGTGGATATAGATACATATAAGCACATACAAATTTAAAGATCGTTTTGTCCACAAAAAATTTGATTATAGTTTCACGTCCTAAATGGCGGATTTCCAGGCGGCCCTGTCAAGGGGTGCTTCTGTTGTCAAGTTCAATATTTTTAGATCGGACCGGAGTACCTGATCCCACGTCATTCTAGGTCTACCGGGTACCCCTACGCGCAGCTTCCCCCACGTTCACAGTCCGGCATTATTATCTTCACCCAGTTCTGATCATCCATTCTATCCATGTGTCCAAACCAACCAAGTCGGCTCTTGCGCATCACTTCACTGACACTCCGACGCCCTCTTAATTCCTCGCTTGATACCCCATCCCTGAGGTTAACCCCATATATTTATCTCACCATTCTCTTCTCATTCTGTTCCATTCTATTGATATCCTCTGCTTTAACCGGCCATGTCTCCGAGGCATAGGTCATCACACTCCTAACACTCGAGGTATTGGTATACTGTGCACCTTCCCTTTAAGGTGAAGTGGGAGTCTTCTCATGGTCAGAAGTGGCAACAGCTCAAACTTCCCCCAGCCACTTTTGACTAGCAATGGAGCCAGCTTCAGCGCCACCTCTGGCAGAAACAGTATCGCCCAAATAGCAGAATGTGTTCACACACGTCAGCGTTACAATGTCGAAATCAACACTAACAGGCGGGTAATTTAACACCAGTTCTCCCTTGCACACTGCACATTCAAAGTCTATGATTTTTGTCAAAGGTGCTCTAGATACACTACATATCTTGTGTAGCCTACTCAGTCACTACAGATGCAACATTGAATGAGTTACTTCCCACCCCCTTCCCACATAGTGTGCATGGATAGCCTAGTCGCCGCTTCTTTCCATAGTTCCATGCCCTACTCCACTAATCATGACCTTTGTTTTTATCTATGTTAACCCTCTCCGACATATGACGCGATTTTGAGCCTATTAGGGATACTTTAAAGCCTTTATTACCATCAGGGGTATTTACAAACCTTTAGTTTAGTTACTTCAACCTCTGCAGTTGTCTTTGAGTTAGCTGTGGGCAGAAAACTAATTTTGGAGAGGTAATTATAAGAGTGAGAGGACTCTATTTCTTATTGCTAATCTGGCAACCTCTGTGTCATATGAATCTGAAGGGGTTAACTCTTAGACCCTTGTTTGCCATACCCTCCCTCCATATTTTGAACTTTGCCTCTGCTTCCTGTGCACTATCTGCGATAAGAACTAGGTCATGTGCATGTAAAAACTCCAATGGGAGTCATGTCTTAAAGTCCCTTGACAGAACCTCCAAGCCTCCTGGACCAAAACAAACAGTAATGGGCTCAGCACTAAACCTTGATGGACTCCACCTTTCCCTGGGAACTCTTCGCTTAGGACCACATTCACTCTAACTGCTACCCGTGACCCTTCATACATTCTTATTATCCTATGCACCAACCACTCTTCTACTCCTAGTTTTCTCATAGCCCACTGCATTACTTCCCTTGGCACCCCGTCAAAGGCCTTCTCCAGATCTACACAAAAATAGGTATAACTCCCTGTTATTATTTAAGAACCTCTCTTGCAGTTGCCTAAGAATAAAGATTGCATCAGTTGTGATACATACCGGCATATATCCAAACTGCATGTCGCTGATGGCAACACTTTTCCTGATCATGCATTTAAAGACCCTTTGCTGATTTTCAGGACTTGATCGAGCATTTTCAAACCCCTATAATTTCCCCTGTCCGAACTACCTTCATATAACGTGTCCTAGGCATATCTTGAGTGACGCAAATCAGGAACTATAGGGCGAATACGAGTCTTGAAAGTAAAGAAGCTGGCGATGTACATCCTTGCCCATGCTGCCTTCGCACTCTTATAATATTGTTGCTCATAATATTTAAAATGAAGATAAGAATTTAAACCCACTCTGATACTCACCCATTATGAAGACTCGTCCATTTACATAGCCTACATACATACATAAATTTAAAGACCAAATGCTCACCACAGACTGCGGTTCCGGTCACATGTCCTAATGGCAGTGCTTTAGAGAGCCCTGTTCTGAGCTGTCATAAGTTCTGATCCCACGTCTTTCTTGGTTTGCCCCATGGTGCAGCTCCCTCCACATTAATTTTTTCACCCAACTTAGTTCATCCATCCTCTCCACACATCCAAGCCTACTAGTATATGCATTTCATCACTGATACTCTTGATACTTAACCATCTCCTCAGGTCTTCACTAGATATCCTATCTTGCAGTTTGGCCCCACACATTGATTACAAGCTCACCTTAGCATAATATGCATAAAAATATCTCAACATCAGGCTTCTTCCTCGGTAGAGGACTAGAGGTCCCTTTATTCTAGTGCAGCGCTTCTTCCCGTGGTGTACCCAGAAGAGGCAAACGCTTCACTGAATTAAGTTCGCATCCACCTCTTATTTGCATACTGTGCATGGGTATACACCACTTTTTTCTACTTTTCCTAGCCATAATCTATTATGTAAGACCTAGGTTTTATCTATATTTACTCTTAAGGGGATTGCCCAATATTTACTCCGGATGGTGTTGGTGAACTTAGTCCGATTTTAATGAAATTTGGCAAATTGATAGGGGGACTATGACAGATGCCCATCATTCTTTTTCTCCTTTTTTTGTTTGGGGGGGGGGGGGGGGTTGAATCAGGTAAAAATTATACCATTTTTAAAAATTCATCTCTAACAAAATACTGTACCCTATATTTGTGTATTTTTGTATTCTACTATGGGTTTCAGAGGCCGTGTTACGGTACATCGTTTTTCGGGAATAACTTATGAACAAACAGTTGGATCAGTATGATATTTTGCCACAACTTGTTTCACACCGTGCCCTAATATTTTTTTAATATTGTGCATTATCAAAAGTGGATAATTAAGCCACTTGTCCCTGTGTCATGAGGTTACAGTCACACCTGAATGACTAGGAATCGGACAAGGCTACTGTGGCTTACCTGTGAAACCACCAAACCATTATTGCTCCTCCATCAAACACGGTAGTTATGAGCCACCACCCAACCCTATTATCGTCTTTATATTCTAAGTTATCTGTCACTATCAAATATAAATATACACAAAATATGTCTCAGCAGACAGACACGCAGCAAAGCTTTACCTGCAATGCCCGCCCACCTCATATCCAGGCATAACCCTTCATACTTTCTTGGACCAAGCGCCTCACAGACTACTATCTATTCCAACTGGCACCCGACTCCCTCTCCCAACAACCTTGTTATCAATCATTATTCACAAGCATTCTCCATTCATTCCTATTTATTAACACTTCTCTGCTTGTTATAGTAATTTCTCTATCTTCCAATGCTTACACTACACATGCCTCGCGCATCCTACTGTTTGTCGTACAAGGTGACTAAGGGGGGATGGCGATAGACTTGTGAACCAACAGCTATTATTATGCAATAAAGTTTTTATCTTAGCACTGTCTTGGTATGGCACTGCTGAGGCTGGTGGGTTGCGGATAGGTGCCCGAGGGGACGGAGTCTAACCTGGGCATTGTTTGGCACCACACCTGTGTCAGCAACAGTGTTTGCATGTTGGAACAGTGTTGGGGCAGGACTTTATTGTTCTATAATCCAATTGCCTAATACACAGTAGAGTCTTGTTATGGTGCTGTCTTTTTGTAACACTTTTAAGGCTGGTGTGGTTGCAGATACTGCAGGTGCAAGAGCTGCAGGGAGACTCTGTTGAGTCTTGCTGAGGCATGGTTAGCATTATACCAACATCAGCCACAGTGATGACTTGGTGGGGCAGTGCTGTGGCAGGACTTTATTGTACTACACTACACTCCAACTACTGAAAGGCAACCCCGTCTGAGCTGCTACAATGCATGTAATAGGAAAATGACGTTAAACCATTGTATGTATTGTATGTATAACAGTGCCCAGCCTTCAACAGTAAATGACGTTAAACCATTGTATGTCTGATGACGTTAAACCATTGTATGTATTGTATGTATAACAGTGCCCAGCCTTCAACAGTAAATGACGTTAAACCATTGTATGTATTGTATGTATAACAGTGCCCAGCCTTCAACAGTAAATGACGTTAAACCATTGTATGTATTGTATGTATAACAGTGCCCAGCCTTCAACAGTAAATGACGTTAAACCATTGTATGTATTGTATGTATAACAGTGCCCAGCCTTCAACAGTAAATGACGTTAAACCATTGTATGTATTGTATGTATAACAGTGCCCAGCCTTCAACAGTAAATGACGTTAAACCATTGTATGTATTGTATGTATAACAGTGCCCAGCCTTCAACAGTAAATGACGTTAAACCATTGTATGTATTGTATGTATAACAGTGCCCAGCCTTCAACAGTAAATGACGTTAAACCATTGTATGTATTGTATGTATAACAGTGCCCAGCCTTCAACAGTAAATGACGTTAAACCATTGTATGTATTGTATGTATAACAGTGCCCAGCCTTCAACAGTAAATGACGTTAAACCATTGTATGTATTGTATGTATAACAGTGCCCAGCCTTCAACAGTAAATGACGTTAAACCATTGTATGTATTGTATGTATAACAGTGCCCAGCCTTCAACAGTAAATGACGTTAAACCATTGTATGTATTGTATGTATAACAGTGCCCAGCCTTCAACAGTAAATTTCGAATTATCTATTGCCAGACACCTTAACTCATGAAGTGTTGACCTAGAATTAATTACCTTCATGGTCCAGTTCATTGGCATGCCTACTACCGTTCAACACTTCTCATATATGTGTCAACTCCATCCCTCTAACTTCACTCTTGATCTCCCTCTTCCTCTTTGACCTTCCATCTCACTATCGTACACTCTTAGTCATTGTCTTGCTTTCCATATGTTCCATGTGATCAAACCACCTTTTGTGTTCTTCAATATCCATGCACATCCACACCACAACACTTACTCAATTCTTCAGTTATAAGTTTCATGCAAGAAAATTCCAAGGAATGGGTCACTGATAAGGCTATGAAATTTTGTTTTATAGCCTATGATATATAAATACAGTACCCGGTATGTATAAATATATATATACCATAATATATAATTATATATATATATATATATAGATAGATAGATAGATAGATAGATAGATATAGATACAGTAGTTTAACGAGACCACATCATGAGACACATAGGGCTGGCCTTAGCCTGAGCCAAGGATTCAGTGGGATAAGATATATATACTATATATATCCGTGATGGGCTGGTCTATCAGAATGAGAGTTGAGCGTTCTCTGCCATACCCATAGCTTACTCTGACTGTTCCTTTTACTTATATATTTTCTAGATCTCAAGTGACGGCGTCTTTTCCGTGGATTGACCTCCCTACTGCCAACCCTGGCAGATTGGGAGCCAAAGCGTCACATTTTCCTTTGCCCCTCAACTTTCCCTTTATAATTGCTGAGGGGCACAGGGCCTTGGGTGGGGCTTTTGTTTCCCGGGCGTTTCCGCACCCTCCTCAGCTCCCCGCCTTTGAGTGGCTTCGGTCACCTGGGCATTATTAGTGGTAAGCTGGGAGGGTTCTGTGGGGACGCTCGGTTATGGCCTTGGCCTTGCTCGGGACCTTGGGGCTGCTCGGCCAGACAGCCTGAGGAACAGCAACAACAACAACTATATATCCGTGTGAGTTCCGGAACAATAACATTATTTTAATGGATAGCTTTCTTCAGAAATAGATGATCATCTCATTGGGATTACCTGTACTATTAATTCTTCCAACCACCCAAGGTGCATGCGCAAAGCGGTTCCCCACGGTCACACACAGAAACAAATAGAGGAGCAAATTGCCGAATTCCTCAAGCACGCCCCAGCACAGCGCGGTGGAGCAAGATATAAGGTACTGTATGATATTAAGGCTTTTCTTTTATTTTGATAGAGGTGTAGTACGTAGTCGTTCCCTAGGCTGCGTAGCCGAACAGCCCCTTTCTAAGGAAGGCTACGGCCGAGACTGGGTTTTCCCACAAAGTTTTCAAGTAGTGTGTGTTGTTTTGTTTGCGTAAGTGGTTGTGTTATGCAGTCTTCCATAATGTGTGTGTGTGGTTTAAGGTGAGGTGAGGGATGTGACTATGTTCTACTGTCCAGTTTGTGAGAAGGGTCGCTGTAGATTTGTTTGTGGCTAATTTGAGTCTGTTTTCAGTAAACCATTCCTGTAATGTGTTGAGGTACGGTTGGAGGAGTTGTGCGGCTGTGTTTGTGTCTCAATGTGTACAGGTGGGTGTTATGTCATTTGCATAAGAGGCTGTGTGTATCTGTGATGTATGGCGTATGGGTAGCTTGTGCATGTATAGATTGAAAAGTGTTGGTCACAAGACGGATCCCCGATGGACTTTGTTTGTGAAATTTGAGATGTTCGATGACTGGCAAGCAAATTTTACATGGGCACATCTGTCTGCTAAATAGTTGACCAGCCATTTTTTTGTTATTGTGCATGTTTGTATTAAAAAAATACTTTTAAACGTTGTGGAGGGGGATGGCATCAAAAGCTTTATGAATGTCAATTGTACGTAACAAGAACTGTTTTGTGTGGTGGCATAACTGAATTAATGCCATAAAAAAAAATTGTGAGGAGTGTAAGAAGGGTGTTTGTGAAATGATATCGCCAATGCCTTCGAAATATCCCCTCATATAAGCTACAAATATAAATAATACCAAAGCTAACACGTAGATAGAGTCCTACTACAGTAAACCCTCGTTATCTCGGAATAATTGGGGGGGAGACCACTTCCGAGAAGTCCGATTTTCCGAGATGTCCGAAGTCCGACTTAAGAGAGGGAAAATGTCCGAATTAGAAGAGGGAGTCCAATTCACCAGAGAAAACGGAGACTTCCCTATCACTAACAACGTAGATCCAAGATGAATTACAGTACCGGTACAGTATCTATCCATCTCTATCTATTGCCTGACGCCGTGATCTCCGAAGGGGTGGCCACGAACGAACCGCCCCCATGCACCTCTGTCCTCAGTCAGTCGACGCCCCTCCTCCCAACCAGCACCGCCTTCATTTATATACTTCCTCTCTCCATCCTTCCACCACTCCTTCGGTGCACCTCTCCCTCTCTGTCCTTCCACCTCGCTCTCGTACACCCTCTTAGTAATTCTCTCGCTTTCCATACGTTCTATATGGCCGAACTATCTCAAGTTGTTCCTTTTCACACTTTCCAGCACATCTACCTCCACACCACACCTCCTTACTTCCTCATTCGTCTGTCTATTCCTCCATGTAACTCTGCACGCACTTCTCAAGTAACTCATTTCCACCGCTCTCATCTTGGTTTGAGTCTCTTCCCGAATATCCATGCTTCGCTTCCGTAAGTTAGCGTCGAGATTACCACACTGTCATGCACAGACTTCTTCACTTCCATACTGACCACCCTATTTCTTGTTACTGCTTTCAACGTTCGTACAAATCCTCCTCTTCCCCTGTTGCACCCTCTCCCGCACTTCTTCATCCATAGTCCCATCTTTACTCAACACACTGCCCAGATACTTAAATGAGCTGACGATCTCCATAGCCTGACCATTCAACTTCACCTCACACTCTGTGACTTCACCCCTTTCGAAGACCATAACCTTGCTCTTCCCCGCATTTACCTTCAAATTCCGTTCGCACAGTGTTCCAAACTTATTTACCAGACCCTGTAACTCCCATTCATTATCGCTCATCAGAATTGTATCATCCGCAAACAGCAGTATAAGCAGCTTCCACTCATTTCCCTCCCTTTTCAGCGATACACCAACATCCACTGCTCTTCTTAGTATTTCTTTCATGACTCCATCCATATATACACTAAACAACCATGGGGACATCACACACCCCTGTTTCAACCCAACATTCAGGTCAAAGAACTCGCTCTGCTTATTCTCCACACGTACTGCCGCCTTTGCACCCTCATACATGCTCTTCACTGATTTCAGCAACTTGCCATCTACTCCGTATATTCTAAATACTATCCACATACCTTCTCTATACACTCTGTCATAGGCCTTCTCCAAGTCCATAAAGGCATCATGCACCTTTTGTTGCTTCTCCAGATACTTCTCCACAACACAATTCAGGGTAAATATCTGATCTACACATCCTCTTCCCTTCCTAAAACCTCCCTGCTTATCGCCTATCCATTGCTCCGTTCTCACTCTCTCAATCACTACCCTACTGTACACCTTCCCTACTACGCTTAGAATACATATTCCTCAGTGGTTACCACACACTCCTCTTTCCCCTTTGCCCTTATATAGGGGGACTATTATGTCAGTCTTCCAGTCATCGGGTGCTCTCCTCTTTCTCCCATGCTAGTTTGATTTTCCATACCCATTCGATCACTATCTCACCACCATATCTCAACATTTCCCCACACACTCCATCTGTTCCTGGTGCTTTCCCCAACTTCACTCTTTTCAAGGATTCCCACACTTCTGACCTCCTGATCCCCACCTCCTCCTCCACCCTTCTCCCTCCCATACCATATCCAACTATGTTTGCTGGCTTTTCATTCCTTACATTTAGCAACTCGTTGAATACTCCCTCCATCTTTCGACTCTCTCTTGCTTCTCGGTTAGCATTCTCCCATTCTTATCTTTCACACCCTTACTGTTTTCCTGGCTACTTTCCCTAACTTTCTTACCTTCTTTCCAGAACAGTTTCTTACACTCCCTCCAGTTTACACTCAGATTCCTTCCAAATTCCTCATCTACTCTTCTTACTTTCCTGCACTACTGTCTTCACCTCTCTTTCTCTTCACGTACCTTGCTCGTTTCCGCCTCTTCAAATCTTCATTCCCTCTACTACCCAACCCCACTCTATACGCTTTCTTCTTGTCTTCCACAGGTATTTTTACCTCTTCTGTCCACCATGCTGTACCTTTCACTCCCCTCCCTTTTCTCCTCACTCCACACACCACCTCACATGCTGCACAGATCTCTTCCTTAAACACCTTGCTTATCTTCTCCACTTCCTCCATATCTTCCAGGTCGAAACCACCTAGTCGTTTTTCTACTGCTCTCCTGTACTCTTCCCTGATTTCCTCCTGTAGCCTATCCACCCTCTTCACCATTCCACCTTTCTCTCGCCTCCCTCCAGCTCTCCTCACTCACTTCTTTTGTATCCTAACCTTAGCTACTACTACATAATGATCAGACAGTCCCCCTCCAATACCCCTATACACGCTAGCATCCATCACAGATTTCTTCATTCTTTCTTCCACACATATACAGGTATATTCAATCCGTAAGTCCATGTTCCACCATTGTCTTATCCTTCATTGTCCACACCTTTCTCCATGTGTACCTGTGTATCATTCTGTGTCTGAAGAATGTGTTGCCTATCCACAACTTCCTCCCCACACATACGTCCACAAGTGCACTACCATTCCCATTCACCTCTGACGGTACCCCCCACCCTCCCACCACTCCATCAACTTGCATATCACCCACCTTACCATTCATATCCCCAATCAGAACATTATTCTTCGTTCTTGTCAAACTGTACAGTATACAGCATACATATAAATATACAGTATAGTGTAAAGGGAAAAAGTACAATACAATATTTTTTATTGAACAGTACATTTTAGTACAGTGTACTATGCTGTAATGTACTGAGCAGGAACACTCACCGTCCCATTAGAAAGACTGGAAACAAGTTCCTACTTCACAACTTTGTGTTGTGTAGGTTTGTATGTAGTGTTGCTGTAGCTCTTGATTGTTTTTCTTTGATGATAGTCTTTTCCCCCCTCTCCACACTTCACTGCCCCTTCTTCCCCTCACTCTCCTTCTCCACCTCACTCCCCTTCTCCATCTTACTGTTTTTCTCCACCTCACTTTCCTTCTCCATCTTACTGTCCTTCTCCACCTCACTGTAGACTTAGATCTCGTAATTTGCCCATAGAATTCGGAAATTGCCGAGATATATGGACACCTGTTCGACAGACCACGTGGGCCCTCGGAGTTTTCCCCTTACATCTCGTAATTTGCCGAGATCTACGGCGAACTTTCCGAGAGGCCGATGCCATTCCGAGAAGTGCGGGTTTCCGAGTAAAAAGAGTCCGAGATAATGGGGGTTTACTGTACAATAAAAGTGTCTTCAGTCGATGTTACTTTACATATTAGGTGAATTTACAAAACATAGCTATCGTCAAATTTCCGCAGAAAAATATGAAAGAGACGCCAGCTGTAAACAACCTCATTGCGGTATGCAAAAAATTAACATTTTACCATATAGGATAGGGTTCTGTCTCACTATATATGTCTATGTCTATCCATCTATCTATCTATGTATTGCCTGACGCCGTGATCCCCGAAGGGGTGGCCATGTCACTACATTTTTGGTGGAAAGCACAATAAACCGATCCTGTTTGAAGCCCATATTTAGGCAAGTCAAATGAAGGTGACCTGGGGAGAATAGTAGCGTCGTGACTCCAATGACGTCACTCAGGCGTGTCGTGGTCATGTAATCAACTACTGTACTGCCCATACCTTTCTAATTGTCTTTATACCATGGCTCAAGTCATCCTCACTATTATGTAATGCAATACAGGGAAATGAGACAATACTATAGGCCTAGTGTATAATTTTATTGGGTAGGGTACCAGCAGCTGTGGGGTATCAGGGGAGGTGTGGTGAAGTGGTAATGCCAATGTACTGGTAATCCAATGGTCCCTGGTTCAAGTCCCGAGATGTCGATAGGAAGATATTTTTGTGATAAAATTTGTGCTGTACAGAGTATCAGTGCATTACCATAAAGATTGCCGACTCGGCAAACAAAATAAAATAAAATAATTGTTCCTTGTACTGTTTGTGGATATTCCCATATTCAAAATATGCTATAGTGGGACAATACATAGCAAGTTAAGAGGTCAACAGGTATACATTAGGGAATGTGAAAAGGATGAGCACGGGAGGTGAGACATTGGAGCATTGGCTTAGCAGTGTCAGGAGACAGAGCTAGCTCGGCGTCATAGGTCTACGAATGCAAGACCACGTTGGCGGGTTGTATCTCAAACGTTTCCGGTGTCTCACTTCTCAGTCTGGAGTAAGACTTCAGGGCTTCACCGTGTTGTGTGGTTGACTGTTTAGGCTCAAAGGTTATGCCCGTGGGTAAAAAGTAGATATATATAGAAAAATAAAGTTATGCTGATGTAGTGCATGAGTCTCACGAAGGCTGACATTTATTTTAATTAACAATTAAAGGACAATACTGCCATTAGTGTAAGCTGATTTTAAGTTTTTTATTGCAGGAACGACCAGGTTGCAACATATCAATGTCATCGTTGGAAGTTGAATCGGATGATGATGTATACATTTAAATAAACCAATCTTGTACTGGAGCCGAGGAATCTTTTAGTTTGATGTAGATTTTTTAATTATTTTTGCTCTCGTTTAAGGTGTATTTTCTTATTATTTTATGTCTTATTGTTCATAATTTAATCCATTTTTGGTTGGTATTTACGGCAAAAAATTCAAAATTAGGCAATTTTTTGTTTTCGAGGTGTCCACCATAAGCTATGTTTCCCATAAGGTATGTTATTACTAATACGCGCCGTCCTGTGTCGCCCATATAGGCGCGTATTAGGAGAGCTGACTATATATCCATTGCCTGGCGCCATGATCCCCGAAGGGGTGGCCACGAACAAAACGCCTCCATGCACCTCTGTCACCAGTCAGTCGACAACCCTCCTCCCAACCAGCACCGACTTCATTCATATACTGCATTTTTTCACTCCATCCTTCCACCTCTCTCTCAGTTTACCTCTCCCTCTCTGTCTTTCCACCTCGCTCTCGTACATCCTTTTAGTCATTCTCTCGCTTTCCATATGTTCCATATGGCCGATCGATCTCAAGGTGTTCCTTTTCACATTTTCCAGCCACCTCCACATCACACCTCCCTCTTACTTCCTCATTCGTCTGTCTATCCCTCCATATTACTCCGCACACACTTGTCAAGTAACTAATTTCCACCCCTTTCACTCTTGGTTCGAGTCTCTCCATCAACGTCCATGCTTCGCTTCCGTAAGTCAGTGTCGGGATTACCACACTGTCATGCAAGGACTTCTTCACTTCCATGCTGACCCCCCTATTTCTTGTTACTGCTTTCAGCGTTCTTAAAACCCACTTTCCTTGTTGCACCCTTTCCTGCACTTCTTCATCCATACTCCCATCTTTAATCAGCACACTGCCCAGATACTTAAATGAGCTGACTATCTCCATAGCCTGAAAGTTCAACTTCACCCCACACCCTGTGGCTTCACCCCTTTCAAAGACCATAACCTTGCTCCCCGCATTTACCTTCATATTCCGTTTTTTTCACACTGTTCCAAACATATTTACCAGACCCTGCAACTCCCATTCATTATCGCTCATCAGAACTGTATAATCAGCAAACCGCAGTGCAGGTAGCTTAGACTCGTTTCCCTCCCTGATCAGTCATACACCAACATCCACTGCTCTTCCTTGCATTTCTTTCATGACTCCATCTATACAGTATATACATTAAACAACCACAGGGACATCACACACCCGTTTCAACCCAACATTCAGATCAAAGGACTCCTGCTCATTCTCCACACATACTGCCACCTTTGCACCCTCATGCATGCTCTTCACTGCTTTCAGCAACTTGCCATCTACTCCGTATATTCTAAGTACTTTCCACATACTGTACCTTCTCTATCCACTCTGTTGTAGGACTTCACCAAGTCCATATTTATGAAGGCAACATACAGCTGTTGTTGCTTCTCCAGATATTTCTCCACAATAGAATTCAGGTTAAAAATCTGATCTACACACACACACGCCAGGCAATTTCCACTCGTTTCCCTCCCATATCAGCGGTACACCAACATCCACTGTTCTGCCATGTATTTCCATAAATATATTTTTGTTATCCGAATTATTCTTCAATAATATTATATCCATATTTTCAAATACCTTCCTTTACATTTTCTTTCTTCCCTATTCCTGATTTATATTTGGTAGGCCTACAGTACACGATTTGATTACCAATAATATTAGTTTGATTGTGGACATATGTGTGAGAGTGAAGGTATTAAAACTAGGCCTATATATTTTTCTAATTATCATTATGTAAAACACTTTCATCCACTACTAGCCATTGTGTAGTAATGCAGGTTTTATATTATCAAATATTGTACATAATGAAGTAGCAGATATACTACTTATTATTTAGGAGTGTGTTAATTGTGTATGCAAATAATAAATCACATGTTATAGTGCAATTATGAAAATATTTGTTGTTATTGATACATAATTTGAAATATTATTAATTATATTATGTGCCAAACATATTTACCAGACCCTGCAACTCCCATTCATTATCGCTCATCAGAACTGTATCATCAGCAAACCGCAGTACAGGTAGCTTCCACTCGTTTCCCTCCCTGATCAGCGATACACGTACATCCACTGCTCTTCCTTGCATTTCTTTCATGACTCCATCTATATACTGTATACATTAAACAACCACGGGGACATCACACACCTGTTTCAACCCAACATTTAGATCAAAGGACTCCTGCTCATTCTCCACACGTACTGCCGCCTTTGCACCCTCATGCATGCTCTTCACTGCTTTCAGCAACTTGCCATCTACTCCGTATATTCTAAGTACTTTCCACATACTGTCAGGGCTGGGGTCAATTCATTTTTGTCAATTCAATTCAATTCTAATTCAGAATAACATTTGAATCAATCAATTCCAATTCAATTCAATTCATTTCATTCGTAAAATAATAATCTTCAATTCAAATTCAATTCAATTCATAAGCTTTTCAATTCCAATGCAATTCAATTCATTATGCCAATCAAACACCAACAGAGCAGGGCAGGCAGGGTTACCAAATTAAGACACAAAATACACCTAGATTCGTTCTCAAAAGTTGCTAGAAGTCTTATAGATAGTAAATACATCCCGAAAATCACTATATTTTATTGATTTTATTCACAGTTTTTCTTAATCAATTCCAATTCCATTTCAATTAATAATTGACCCCAGCCCTGCATACTGTACCTTCTCTATCCACTCTGTTATAGGACTTCTCCAAGTCCATATTTATGAAGGCAACATACATCTGTTGTTGCTTCTCCAGATATTTCTCCACAATAGAATTCAGGGTAAAATCGTATCTACACCCACACACACACACACACCAGGCAACTTCCACTCGTTTCCTTCCCATATCAGTGGTACACCAAGATCCACTGCTCTGCCATGTATTTCCATAAATATATTTTTTTCATCAAAACTAGTCTTCAATAATATTATATCCATATTTTCAAATACCTTCCTTTACATTTTCTTTCTTCCCTACTCCTGATATATATTTGGTAGGCCTACACGATTTGCTTACCAATAATATTAGTTTGATTGTGGGGAAGCTCAGTGGTCTGGTTAAACTTCTCAAAAAAATGATTGTGGACATATTGTGAGATTAAAAGTTCAAAATGTATATTTTTCTAATAATTATATGTAAAACACTTTCATCCACTATTAGCCATTGTGTAGTAATCCATGTTTTATATTATCAAATATTGTACATAATGAAGTAGCAGATCTACTATTAGTGGGGCAGCTTAGTGGCAATTGTGCATTTCGTGATAAAAGTATCAAAATTAGCACACGCAATTAATCAAATACCCGGTAGTCAATATAATCAAAATTAGATATTTGGCCATCATAGGTTTACTCTATATTGGCTTTGGCAGCCCCCTTTCAATTAATTTCCATAGGAGTTCTTAAGCACTGATATTTGCCCCAAACTGTATACCATGATAGAGATGTCAAACTAGTTTCAAATTACTCATCTGGACATGGGTAACAACATATATTCAGACATTGTTTAGCTAATGTTGACTGTTTGATTAGTACAGTCTGCTGTAGTCTATCACACAAATTGGTAACTAATGTGGCCATTTGCCACTAATTTGTTGAACTACAGGGACCAGTACAAGTCATACGGTCAACATTAGCCAAACATTGTCTGAATATATGTTGTTAACCATGTCCATACGAGTCATTTGAGACTAGTTTGACATCTCTATCATGGTATACAGTTTGGGGCAAAAATTAATGCTTAAGAACTCTTATGGAAAGTACAGTAATTGAAAGGGGGCTGCCATTTGAGATGGCCCAATATCTAAATCTGTTCATAATAGAATAGTCTACTGGGGTGCCAAATTTGGTGCTTTCCTCACAAAATGTACAATTGTTATGCTAAGTTGCCCCACTATATTTATTTTTAAGAGTGTGATAAATGTGTAGCCTATGAAAATAATAAATCACATGTTATAGTACAATTATGAATTTAAGTTGTTATTGATACATTATTAGAAATATTATTAATTATATTATGTGTGAGTGAAAGTATTCAAAGTACAGTATATTTTTCTAATTGTTTATAATATGTAAAACAAATTAAAAATATCATTATTAATTACAAAAAATAAACTCAATAACTAGTTAATTATTTTCATTTTTATATCAAAGGACATACATTTATATGTACATGCAATGGCGAGGTCAGGATATATGATATTACAGTACTAAAGTGCCCTTCAAATGTATTTCCTATGAACTATATTGTATTCTGTGATTTACTTCAAATGGAGACCATCGTCAAGAAGGTGGGAGTATTACTATGAAAATAGTTGACGCTACTGGTAAGTATTCTATACATATGGAATGTATCTATATCAGTACAAAGATTATCTTGGGCAGCTAATTGTGTAAATGCTTACAATTTGGTTTGTTAATGAATTCCTTTAGTTATGAAATAATTTTAATTCAATTTGTGCACAACCTCTACATATCAGCGTAAAGCATCAGGATTTAAAAGATTATGGTAATTTGCTTGTCTCTCCAACCCCTCCGACCATGGCAGACAGTGTGATAGACCAGCGCTAATTATGCTGGGGCTGTTCGGCCAGGTAGCTATAGGGAACAACTACACTGGTTACAGACACCTTTCGAAACCACGTGCACTAAAGTGCCATATTTATTCCGGCCTCTGATTCTCTTCCTACTTTCTCTTGATTTCTTGTCTGAACCACGTGGCCAACTATTTCCTCGAATGAGCTCCGTTAAGGTTTCCGTTTCCGTCGGGGCTAGCCCTTCACCACTGGGAGACTGCGTTGGCCCGACTACGGATAGGCCTTACCAGGCTTACCCATTCTTTCTTAATGTCCCACTCACTTCGACCTCTCTGCTTCCATTGCCATGTTTAACTTTGTTTCCCACATTTGTATTGAATGTCCTATTCTCTGGCCTGTTTACATTACTTTTCACTGTTTATATGTTGTCTGTCGTCCACCGTCTTTTGCTGTTATTCTCTCCGAGTGGCCTTCGTTTTCTATTGACCAACAAATGCCTTTCCTTACTCATCTAGGCCAGGAGTCTGCAGAAAACCGATTGGCCTACACAAGGCAGATCCCTCTCACACCCAACCCCAATTATAATGCCTAATAATAGGCTCAGCTCACCAACACCATGAGTACCGACCTCACCAAAACGGTCAGAGGTCAACACAATAACATGCGAGTCTTCAGAACGCTGGCTCATACCCGGCAGATCCCCCCACACCCAACCCCTCTCGTCCATATCCCTAATTTGATCTTAAACCTCTCTATCTTTCTTGATCCCGCTATAGCACTTAGTAGCCTATTCCAACTATCTACGACTGGCGACTTTATTTTTATATGAAGTTTATATTAAATGTTCATACTGTTAGGCTTACATTTTCATGTGGTTTACTCCATTTCTCTATTCGCCATTGGGAAGCTGCATTGGCTCTTTTATGGCTAGGCCATACAATGTTAAACAAAATTCAATGACCCACTCCTCAACCCACTATTTTGGTTAACCCCTTGAAGCTCTGACGCGTTTTAGAAGTTTATTTTGGCTACCATTAGACGATTTTATGCAGCTTAGGAAGGATGTGTGGGTATTAAAAGGGTAAAGGCTATCTCAATCAACCCTATTACTTCCATATGCCCTTCCTAATCTGAATGAAATTGTTTAATAATTACCAGAAAACAGAAAATATTTGCGTTTTGGAGCTTGAAAGGGTTAATTTAGTTTACCAAGATTTCCTAGACTTTCCCCTCTATTCTCTAGCCCATTCACGTTAGTTTCCATTTTCGTCCTCTCCCTTTTCCTATTAGTCTTGCTGATATTCTCTCAAGTTTTCCTATTTTTCAAATGATGGAGTAATGTCTCTTCTTCGTAACTATCTCCACAATGATATTTAGCTTCCATTTTTTTCTGACCCGATCCAGCTAGGATTCAGTGCCATATGGCTGAAGTCACTTGATGATTAGAAGGATCTGCCTTGTGTGGGCCAATCAACTTTCTGCAGACCCCCATTTTCATATGCTCTTATGCCAGGTGTTTAAGAATATTTGTTGTTGCTGTTCCCCAAGCTGCCTGGCCGTACAGCACCAAGGCCCCAAGCAAGGCCAAGGCCATAACCGAGCGCCCCCACAGAACCCTCCCTGCCGACCACAATAAAGCCTGGGTGACCGAAGCCACTCCATGGCGGGGAGCTGAGGAGGGTGAGGAAAACGCCCGGGAAACCAAAGCCCCACCCAGGGCCCTGTGCCCCTCAGCAATTATGAAGAGAAAATTGAGGGGCAAAGGAAAAATGTGACGCTTTGGCTTCCAATCTTGGTAGATTGGGAGGTCAATCCACGAAAGAGACACCGTCACTTGAGATCTAGAAAATATATAAGTAAAAGAAACAGTCAGAGTAAGCTATGGGTATGGCAGAGATCGCTCAGTTCTCACTCTGATAGACCAGCCCATCATCACAAGAAATATTTGTTATTTAATTTGCTTAATCTTTTCTGAACCGATTATTTTTTCCTAATGTTAGCAAGGTAAGTGCTATTATTGACCTGGTAAGTCAGTAATTGTGTATGAATTGACCATTATTTGGTGCGCAATTTCCCAGCAGGAAAGTTCTGCAGCCCGAGTGTGCTAGTCCCTCAAGACAACAAAGCAACTTTTCTTGAAAAATGCATGGCTTGACTTCCAACTTATTATAAAATTATGCCATATCATAATAATTTCTGTACAAATATATTGGGTAAATAGATGGTAATCCGTACATAGTTGATCTGTACAGAAGCTTTAGTCCTTTTCATATTGAAGCTAGCTATAGCTTCTCTTCATAGCCAATATAAGAAAACGGACAATGCCATTGGTCCTGTGGTAATAAGCAGTCTGTCCCCAATGACTCAGAGGGACTGACTGAGCCAGGAAGTGCATAGAAGAGACTTTCATACAATGTACTTTGGCTGCAGATAACAGATTTTACCAGACTACACATTATGTGCAACAATTTCTGATCTGAGCTGATCCAGCCCTGGCCACTGGGCGGTATATTTATACTCGCATTGCCCAGGCCAGGTTACACTCTGCTAGTGTTCAGAGCACTTATTGACAAACCATTAACAAATAGAAAAGCTGATAAAGGACATGAGAATGGTCACTTACTTGAGAGACAATGTAGCTCCCACATAACACCCAAGAAAAATGCTCACACACACTGTGTACAGTAATTGTTTCGGAGCCATTTGGGCTTGTCTCCATGAAGAAAACGCAAATTATCGTAAATAACCATACACCTGTCGCCTGATATTGAATAAAGTTCTACAGTGTTCCTATAAAGTATCACTGGCCTGTTCAAATACTTTAGGGTCCTCAGAAACCAACATTGCAGCTTTGGTGAGTACATAAAGGGATGTTTCCAATATTTTATGATTCCATGTAGTACAGTACTTCCACAACAAATTGTAAACCTGCTAGCACGGGGTTACCAGAAAAGATCAAACCACCTGACAGTTGGCGAGTTAACGGTAGAGTTCGACAGATAAATGTTATTTATGTACATTGTGACGTACATCATCCTACAACATTAACAGCCGACAGTTTTAACCCTTGTTTAGCGGGGCCCAACTTGAGTCCGTATCGAAAAATCTGAACTATGTGGCGAGGCCCGACTTCAGTCTGTGTGCAATTTTGGCGCAATATTGGCTCTGAGAGACAGACGAGCGACGGGAGGAGCGTAGGTTGCCTCATGACCGCTCGCCACGGCTGCCGTCGGCCTACTGACATTTATTCCACACACATCCACCCTCCCTCCCTCGCTACACACGTAATTATGTAACGAAATGACCGTATTTTAGCGATTTTGCCCTTCGGTTGCACGATCGTTGCAAGACAACCAGTGATCGTAGAAGGATGGTTCAGGTGTCATTGGAAAGTTCAATTAATGCCCTTTCAGGGATACATACTTGTATTACGCTCTGGCTCTTGTTTATGCATGAAAAAGAGCACGGAAACAAGGCCATTTATGGCATAAACCCCCCGCTGGGCGCGTCGTGGAAAAAATCTGACGGGCCCGCTCGTCATGTGTTAATAACAATATTGAGGTTCTTGTATTCCTTAAATGTGATCTTGTAGCTTAACATAAAGATTACATTGTATTTACATTAGTCAACCCATGAACTGCTAATATATGGACAAAATAATAGTTAAGGGAGAAATTTCCTTTGCAGTGGCACAGTATATGAAGGGTTATTTTTACATGTTTAAATACCGTGTTTTCCGTGAGGCCTACGCACTTTTTGGGTTAAGTAAGTAAATACCGTATTGTCATGTGACTATTATTTATGTATAACGGTTTAAAGATATTTAGTTGTTGTGTCACCAATGTGCATTATTGTGCTAACTTAATTATGTTTGAGGTTCACTTATGCATACTATAGATATTATCAACTAATTCTTCCATGCCCATGACATAAACAACTGTTCAATTTTTTACATTAATATACTCCGTACCCTATACAACCTCTCACGTCATCAAGGTTTTCACGTCAGAACAATTTAACATGTGGGCCTACATTTTGATTTGACATGATTCTTAAAGTAATATTTACGTGAAATCTTAAGTTCAGATCAACATATGTGCCTTTGACGTAATCCATTTTTATTTTGTTAATGTTAATACTACGTGTTGTTTACAACATTGTTAAGGTTTTCACATACAATGTTTTTGTCTTCAGAACATTTATAAACATAAGTTAACGTGAAGGGCACATCATATTTACATAAAATATTACCTTTTTTTTTCAAATATAACTTCCTTTAACGTAATCTGCTTTCCAATTTCTTATGTTAATACTACGTATAACTTTAACAATGTTAGGTTTTCACAACTTGCTTTAACGGGTTTCCAATGTAGCAAACATAATAGTTTAATGTACATTTCACTAGCTACGTATGTTGAATTTATAGCTAGACGTATTTGATAGGTAATCTATATAGAATTTTGCATTATAGTTTTGCGTATTAGATTCGTACTTTTTAAGTAATATTAGTATGAAATGTACTTGCCAATAATGTCAGCACCTTTTCACGCGTCTATGTGAATACTAAATAATGTTTACATCGGTGTTTTCACACGTGTGTATGCTGTTTTATTGACGTATAATATATGTTATGGAATTGTGATTGGCACGTAATGAACACGTTATAGTTTGACATATTTGGGAGATATTGAAGTAATTTAATAACAAATGAAACGTGCCAATGACGTATGCAGCTGTTCACATTTTGACGTGAAAATTACGTCATTTATACGTCACAAACGGCTTGCACAAGACGTCATTCTGAAGCCATATTCATGTTTAATAGACCTTATATCTTGACGTATTAGCAACGAACAAAAATCCGTATCTGTACATCCTATAGCATGATGTATTTTCTACTTGCTATTGACGTAATATATTAACATAACATGTGCCAATGACGTAAGCAGCTGTTCACGTTTTTGCGTGAATATTACGTAAATCTAACAACCTTGCAAATGGCTTGCAGATGACGTCTTTCTGTAGCCTTCTTAACGTGTATTAAACATGCTATTTTTACGTCTTAAAAGATACATAAATATACAGCCTGAAGTATGACGTATTTTCTACTTGCTATTGACGTAATTGTAATACATTACACGTGCCAATGACGTAGGCAGCTGTTCACGATCGTACATGACTATTACGTAATTTTAACAACGTTGTAAATGGTTTGCACAGGACGTCTCTTTGTAGCCTTATTAACGTGCAATAGACATGATAGGTTGACGTCTTAAAGACGTAAAATATACATACAGGACAGACTATAATAATACGTATTTCTACATGCTATTGACATAATTGAAATACATCACACGTGCCAATGACGTAAGCAGCTGTTCACGTTTTTACATGCATATTACGTCATTTGTACAACGTCGTAAATGGCTTGCACAGGACGTCTCTTTGTAGCCTTATTAACGTGCAATATACATAATAGGTTGACGTCTTAAAGACGTACATTATACGTAACAGGACAGACTATAATAATACGGATTTTCTACTTGCTATTGACGTAATTGAAATACATCACACGTGCTAATGACGTCAGCAGCTGTTCACGTTTTTACGTGCATATTACGTCACTTGTACAACGTCGTAAATGGCTTGCACAGGACGTTTCCTTGTAGCCTTATTAACCCGGTAACGGCGAGGGGGGGGGGTATTGAACCCGGTCCCCATGGGCGAGCATATAGGCTCCATTCAGGCCTATAATCGTCATTTTACGATAAATATAGTTATTACTTATTCATATGAGCCTATTTTACCTTCACTATGAAGATAGTAACCTGTAATAACAACAATAAAACTAGTGAAAATATTATTCTGCTGGTCAAAATAGCGAATATAGATGGACCAGCCCATTCATGAATTATGGAGAAAATTGAGGCAACCCCTCCCTCCACGAGGCCTCAAGCCACACTGAGCCTACTCATACACACACTCGGTTATGTAACACACCCTCTAGGCACGTAAGCACATCCTCCACACAGTTTGCTAATGTTAGCACAAAAATATACCAACGAATTAGAGAATAACAGGGAAAATAGGTGATAATTGAAAGGGGAGGGGAAAGGGAGGAAGGAGGGGATGTGGAGGAGTGATATGAGGTATAGGGAATTTTTTTTTTTTTTTAGTGATACTGGGGCTTTTTAAATGTTTTTTTTAGGCCTCCCTCTTAAGAGCTTTGCCGCCGCCGCCCAGTAAAACCTCTTAAGAGCTTTGCTGCCGTTTACGGGTTAACGTGCAATTGACATGATACGTTGACGTACTTGTTACCTACAAAATACGTTATTTCAAATATAATATAACGTATTAAATACAGACCATTGATGAAATATTACAACTAATTATACGTGCCAAAGACATAAGCAGCTGTTCACGTTTTTACGTGAATATTACGTCATATGTACAACGTCGTGAGGTTTTCTAAATATTTTTGGAGGACGTCGTGACAACGTAAAATTGTTTATTGGGTAAGTAAGGTCAGGTTAAAGTATAGAAAGATCATCCAGACATAACTATTCATTCTAGGTACAGCTACCTCCTTCAATACAGCGTACACTCGGACTCTAACATCTCTAGCCCACTCATAAGAATGTGTGGAGTTCTATTTGTTTTCTTTTTTGTTATACAATTATAACTATTTGAATTGATTTTTGGATTGAACCTGCTTTTAAATAAAAATTATATATAGTTTTCTAGTTAATGTATGGAAAACTATATTAATAAATTCGTTTCCAGAGATATACTTTCAGGCGAGGTCCACACATATTTAAGAATGGGCTAGAGTGAATGGTGTCCGGGTGTGCATTGATATTATTTCAGAATGCAATCATTTGTTATGTTAACATGTTTCAGAGTGCTACAAATGTGTCTATATTTATCCTGAGTGAGTATGTGTAACACAAGTGGAAAGTTCCAACGAAAGTTACTTCTTAAAATACAAATATAAAACAAAAGAATAACGGAGCAGCTAAGCAAATGTAGAGTTAGATAGAGGAGGAGTTTTAATCAGACATAATATATGGATTCCATTCCATTGGGAAGAGTTGTATGTGTTGAACCACCTCATATTTGGAAACAGTACTTACAATATGGACAGATCATATCCGTAAACAGGAAACTGGATGGGGGAGAGTAATACAAACATCTGGGAAGGTCAAATGATATATGAATGTTCTAGAAAAGACAAGAACATATAGGGTCCCCGAACCTGATATAACCCTCATTGAAATAATTATTCCCATCTTAACCAGTATTGAGACCCTTGGAGTAACCCTTAGTACAAACATGAATGAAGCCCTCCACCCTCAACTTCATTTCATCATCCCCGACGCCTTGTATCATACAGGTGGGAAAGACCCACAGCAAGATGTTAGTGACAGTAACACCTCCAGGATACTATTCCATTTCCCTATCCTAAACCATTAGAGTTCTTGGCTATTTATATAATTTAACTGTCATGTATCTTTCTTTACACCTTCAACAGAGAGTTATTCTGAGAAGATATTAAAACAAACAATATATAATATTGAAAATTAATGTTCACACACGCAGAGAGACACACTAATATTCTTGAACACCTTGACACCAGAATGGTAACTGACTGAAAGTTCATTTGTCACTTCCCCCATCTCTCTCTCTCTCTCTCTCTCTCTCTCTCTCTCTCTCTCTCTCTCTCTCTCTCTCTCTCTCTCTCTCTCTCTCTATTTTACACATCTATCCCCCCCATACCCTATCCCCCACCCCAATTCGGCCAAGTGATACGATATTAATCGACCTGGTACTATTATGGAACCTCTCTAAATGACAAATATCTAACCTGGTTCTTCAAATAAGAACTAAGGTTGCTTCCCTTATAAACGCTCATGGCCGAGTGGTTACGGTGCCCAACTCTCCCAAATATATCTGGAGTGAGTGGGTTCGAATCCTGGTCAGAATACCTCTCTCCCAACCTGTCTGACATTACCATTAGATATTTGTCGTTCAGAGAGGTTCCCTAATAGTACCAGGACTATTAAAATCGTATCACTTAGCCGAGTTGGCAGGGGGGGGGGGGAAATCGGTAAAATAGTCATGGTTGAAGTCTAAAAAACTCGCCACGTGTTCGAAGGCATAGTCCTCCACGAGCCTATAACCTGGTTCTTCATATAAGGGTTGCTACCGTTATATCCACTCATGGCCGAGTGGTTACGGTGCCCAACTCTCTCATATATACCTGGAATTAGTGGGTTCGAATCCTGGTCAGGATACTTCTCTCTTATCCTGGTATGTTTTGTTCTAAGCTTTGCTTAGTAAGTAATACCAGTAGGAAACACTTATTTCAATGTTTTGTAATTAACTTTGTTTGTAGATTTGTAGATTCAAAAATGCATTTAATGCAAAGTGATTTAGCAAAGAGTAATTTGGAAGATTGATAATTGCATGATTATAAACTACATAGGATCTATGATATGGACAAATTTCGAATTAGAACCTAAGAACATAAAAACATAAGAAAATGGGAATCTGCAGAAAGCCGATTGGCCTAGACAAGGCAGATCCCTGTCATACCCAACCCTAATTATAAGGCCTAATTATAAGCCCAGCTTAAAAACACCATTAGGACTTACCTCACCGAAACGGTCAGAGGTCAGAAAAACGGGGATCTGCAGATCCCCACACCTGGCCCACACCTGACAGATCGCCCTCACACCCAGCCCATCTCGTCCATATGCCTATCTAATTGTATCTTAAAGCTCCCTATCGTTCATGATCCTACTATAGCACTTGGTAGTCCATTCCTCCCATCTACAACTCTGTTACCAAACCAATATTTGCCTATATCTTTTCTGAAACGAAATGTATCTAATTTGAAACCATTTGTACGAGTTCTTTCGCTATCACTGAGCTTTAGTACATTTTTCATGTCCCCTTTATTAATCCCACTAACCCACTTGAATACCTCTATCATGTCCCCTCTAACTCTGCGTCTCTCTAACGAATGTAAGCCTAATTTCTTCAATCTTTCTTTATACAGAAGATTTCTAATATTATGGATCATTTTTGTCATTCTACGTTGTACTCTCTCCAATGAATCTATGTCCATTCTGTAATAAGGACACCAAAATTGAACAGCATAATCCATATGAGGTCTCACTAATGACAAGTAAAGTTTTAAGATAACATCAGCAGTACTGTTGCTCACACTCCTAGAGATGAACCCGAGAATCCTGTTTGCCTTGTTTCGAACGCTTATACACTGTTTTCTAGGCTTCAAATCATTGCTAACAAACACACCTAGATCTTTCTCACAATTTGAGTTTTCTAATTCTATATTAGCTAGTTTACATTTAACATTTGTATGCATCTTCCCTATCTTTAATACCTTGCATGTTAAACTTCATCTGCCAATTTACTGACCATTCGTGTAAGGTATCTAGATCCCTTTGGAGGCACTCTATATCTCTATCTGAATACATTTTCTCCCCATTTTGGTATCGTCTGCAAATATACTTATCCTACTAGTTATACCTAAATCAAGGTTATTTATGTATATAACAAACAACAGAGGACCTAATACAGATCCCTGGGGGACACCACTTTTGACTGCTCCCCATTCTGACTTCGTACCATTTATGCTGACTCTCTGCTTCCTACCAATTAGCCATGACCTAATCCATCCCAACAACACCCCACCTATTCCATGCGCCTCAACCTTTCTCATCAATCTCTCATGAGGGACTCTGTCGAAAGCTTTACTGAAATCTAAATATATTATATCATATGACTTGTCATTATCTACTGCTTCATATACCTCTGAGAATAAACTAAGCAAATTAGTAAGGCAAGAACGTCCCTGAGTGAATCCATGCTGAGAAGAATTTATTAAATTAAATGTGTCTAAGTGGTTTCTAATTTTACTAGCAATAATTGACTCAAGTAGCTTTCCTATGATTGATGTAAGACTAATAGGACGGTAATTGGATGCTATTGACTTATCACCTTTTTTGAAGGTCGAAACTACGTTTGCAAGCTTCCAAGCTTCTGGAACTATACCTGTCTCTAATGACTTGTTAAATAGAAATGTTAATGGATAACTTAATTCATCTCTACATTCTTTAAATACTCTAGTATATACCTCATCAGGACCAGGTGATTTATGAGGTTTCAGTCTTTCAATTTCCTTAAGCACATCATTTCTACTTATAGTAACCGTACTTAACCTATTTTCTATACTATCACTATATACCTTACGGACTTCTGGAAACTGTGCCAAATTTTCATTAGTGAAAATGGAAAGAAATTGACTATTTAATGTACTGCACATTTCTCAATAATTTTCTGTCATTTCTCCTATCGAAGTTTTAAGGGGACCAATTACATCTCTAACCTTGGATTTATATAGTTGGTAAAAAGCTTTAGGATTATTTTTGGAGTCATTGGCAACCTTAATTTCATAATTTCTGTTTTCTTTCCTAATATCCTTTTTTTACCTGTCTTGATAGATTCTGATAGTAAGCAAGTAGGTGAATTTCGCCTTTCTTAATTTTTCTATATATTCCTCTCTTTTGTCCTAGAGGATCTAGTAGTTTATTATTCATCCATTTCGGTTGGTTCTGTGTTGATCTAAATTTTCTTTTGGGGATATATTTATTTTGCGCATTGAATACTGACTCGATAAAATTATCGTATGAATCTACCAAGGTTGACGTCTCTTCCTGACTTAAGATGACAGGTGCCTGAGACGGGGTACACTCATTTGGACACCTGGATCGACTTAATGTTTTGACCATAGGGTCCGCTAATAGGGCTCTTCTTAACCCACCATAATTGGCTTTTCTGAAGTCAGGTATTAATGTTGTATTCTCTCTGGTATTACCTTTCCATTGTATATTAAAATACACAGAATTGTGGTCACTATTTCCTAGGTGGTCCCCTATCTCTACATTATTTACCATATGTTCATTGTTACTGAAAACTAAATCGAGAATATTATTACCTCTAGTCGGCGTATCTATGAATTGAAATAAAAAACTATCTTGTACTACCTCAACAAACTCCTCAGAATCAGAGTCGCCTATTTGATGCCGCCAATCTATATTCGGAAAATTAAAATCCCCAATAATGCACACATTGCTAAACCTTGATGCCATTTTAATTTACTCCCATAATGACGTTCCGTCATTTCTACTCATATTTGGCGGTCTATACATAACTCCAATAACTATAGTCTCACTACCTTCGTTAACCTCTACCCAAACACTTTCATTGTCGTTATTTATTCTAATACCTGATTTAATACAGCTTTTTAATGTACTCCTGACAAACACTGCTATTCCGCCACCCCTCTTACTTGTTCGGTCATATTTAAACAAACTATATCCTGGTATATCAAATTCTGCTAAAAAATGCCTGGTTTCTGTATTAATCCACGTTTCAGTTAGCCTGTTAGCGCTCTATCGTGTCTATGTTTTCTTTGCTAACAAGGGCTCTAAGTTCGTTCATTTTGTTACATAGACTCCTACAGTTTGTGTAATATACTCTCAATTTACTTCTGTTCTTTATACCTAATTTAGCTTTATTTCTAACGCCATTTCCATCTTCCGTTGCACCATCACTACTATCATTAGCAATATAGTCATCATTTTTAGCACGAGACTGAATATCCTTATCGCTTTCGCCTGACGCTAAAATTGTTCCATTTAACCTCTCATTTACACTCAATATTTCTGTTCAAAACCCCACAACCACCCTATCTAAAGAACTAGCTAATGTGGAAATCCCTAACCGTGAAAGATGAACCCCATCCCTTGCGTACATCATATCTCTCCCATAGAAACTATCCCAGTTATCAATGAATGGTATTGCTTTTTCTTTGCAATATTTCTCCAACCGGCAATTGACACCAATCGCCCTGGATGTCCATTCCTTGGGAACTCCTCTTCTGGGTAGGATACAATGTACTACAGGGATCCCTCCCTTCATCCTAACCTTATCTAACACATCTCGATACTGCTGTAGCAGTTCCTCACTTCTACCCTTACCAACATCGTTACTCCCGGCACTGAGACAGATAATGGGGTTATCTCCACTATCTTCCAAGATGTGGTCCATCTTCTCTAAAACCCTCCCAACTCCATGGCCAGGCAGACACACAACCTTCCTAAGTTTAGTGCGGGTAGCCCTAACTAAATGTCTTACCATGGAGTCGCCCACAATCGACACAGACTTACCTTCTCGGGACACAGACTTACCTTTCCCTCGGGAGGATCCAGCAGCTGCAAGTGGAGAACCCCTGGTGGTGGCAGAAGCTCCCTTGGTGGTGGTGGTGGGGGTGGTGGTGGTAGTAGGTAGCACAGCGTCAGCGGTTGGAGCTGAGTCGGTGGCAGGCACTTCGGCTAACCCTCCCTTATTAGACCAGTCAAAGTAGGGCTGGACTTAGAACAAATTGCAATAGAAGGTTTTTTGGCTTTAACTTGTTTATTAGGTCCCTCTGATGAACATATAAAAAGTCTCCAACTTTTGGACACCGGGAAAGTGGTTAATTTGCATAAATTCAAGATGGCCGCCGTCCAAAGCTTCAATTTACAGATAACTTTTTTCTGGTTGCTCCTAGACCCTATAAATGTATTACAAACAACGTTTTTTGGCTTTAACTTGTTTATTAGGTCCCTCTGATGAACATATAAAAAGTCTCCAACTTTTGGACACCTGGAAAGTGGTTAATTTACAGCCAAAAAACCTTACAGCCAAAAAACCTTCTATTGCAATTTGTTCTAGGTCCTTTACTGCACATTATTGTCTATTACATTTTGCCTAGGCCTATACTAATCCCATCATCTTGTTTCTTGTTTCAACAGATTGGTGCGACATCTACCGAAGCCATGGAAGAAGAGGTGGTGCATAATCCCTGCGGCATTTGCTCAAACACGTTAGACGAAGGAGAAACAGTCAAGCTGAAAAACTTAAAGCTGAGAAGAGCTCCTTAGCAGAGCATAAGATGGGAAAGCTATGGATTCAATACATGGACATGATTGACCTGCTGCGTCGCTTCCTGAGGGCACTGAGAATGGGCGATTTCCTACTGTACCTCGGAACACTCCAGGAGATGTTGCCGTACTTTGCAGCGTGTGGTCATAACAATTATGCCAAGTCAGCCCATGTGTACATTCAAGACATGATTGAACTTGAGCAGCTCAACCCAGACATGTTCTGTCAATTGAACTCCGGTCTATTTGTGATCCGCCGAAGTGATCGGCTGTGGGCAGGACTGCCAAGCGACTTGGTTATAGAGCAGGTTTTGATGCGCTCTTTGAAAAGGAATGGTGGATTGACACGTGGTAGGGGCATGGAGGAAACGCAACGCCTGCGCTGGTTACTTGCTATGCCAGCCTGCGCTGAGGTGAGTGAAGTTATGCAAGAACTGACAGGGAAGCATTTCCACACCTTTGAGCAGCACAAAGAAATGACTGAAGCAAGGCGTGAACGAGATAGGAAGGACACAGAGAAGGTTCTCGCATTCTTCAAGGATTATGATCCATTTCAAGAATCAAATGAACTCAGGAATATTGCCAACGGTGTGACAGGACCAGCCTCGGCCAATCCTCATTTACTGTATGAGGTTGGTATGAACATTGTGCAGAAGATGGAAGGTAGCAATGCTTTTGACTTTTCATTTAGGAAGAAAGATCAAGTTGAGTCGTTGGGTGCAAAGGTTACAATCAGTGCTGAAAAAGTACCAATCGACCCACAGCTCCTTTTCCAGAGGCTCCTCATCTTTGCTAATAACAGAGACTTAGGTGTTGAAGAGGTCTTTGCGTATGAGTTGTCTAGCTACCCTACTGCTCTGTTCGATAAGTGGGGGAGGCTCAGGGAAGCCAATAAACCACAGCTAGGAGATGAGATAGCTGCTGTTGTTCCCAAGTCGTCATTGGAATCATTTGAGGAAGAAAGGACTGTGACCCATGTTCTGGATGGTGGTTCCTTATTGCAAAGGATTCCATGGAAGAAGGGTGACACATTTGAGGACATTGCAAGCATGTACATGAAGTATGTTTCCAAAAACTTTCTCTACCTGGTGGTTGTATTCGACGGTTATAAATCAGGACCTACTACCAAGGACATGACACACAATCGACGATCAAAAGGAGTCTTTGGTCAAAAGGTGATGTTCACTCCAACCATGCCCCTTCGGTCAAAAAAGGAAAACTTCTTGTCAAACTCGGACAATAAGCAAAACTTCATTGACTTATTGTGTGAAACATTCAAGGCAAATGGAATTGACTGTGTCAATGCGCCAGCAGATGCAGATGTCATGATTGCGAAGAAGGGAATTGAGCATGCAAGGGAAACCGTGACATATGTGATAGGTGAGGACACAGACTTGTTGGTGCTGTTGTGTCATTATGCGGAACGAGGGATGAATGATTTGTACTTCAAGTCGAGCAAGGAAGGTGGGAAATGTTGGCATATTAACTCAGTAGCAGAAGCTCTGGGTGAAAGCATCTGTCGTGTCCTGCCAGTTGTCCATGCACTCTGTGGATGTGACACAACCTCACGACTGTATGGTATTGGTAAAGGGGCTGCCTTGAGGAAAGTGAGGGAAGACAACGGTTTCTTGAAATGTATAGAAGCATTCTGTTGCCAAAGTGGAAGTAAAGACGCGATATCATCAGCTGGTGAAAAGGCCTTGGTTTATTTGTACGGGGGAAAAGGAAATGACACCCTTGACGGACTGCGAAAGACAAAGTTTTGCAACAAGGTGGCAAAAAGTTCAACTACCGTTGAAGTTCACAGCCTTCCCCCAACAACCGATGCAGCCAAATACCACTCGTTCCGAGTTTATTGTCAGGTCCAGGAATGGATGGGGAACTGTGTGGACCCCGAGAAATGGGGCTGGTGTCTGCGGAAGGGACAGCTTGAACCGAAGACGATGGATTCGCCAGTGGCTCCTGATTCACTACTGAAATTGGTCAGATGTCAGTGTAAGGGCAACTGTGACACTCAACGCTGTAGTTGCAAACGGAATGAGCTTGAATGTTCCAGTGCATGTGGTCAATGTAAAGGACTCTGTCAAAATAGCAACTTTGATGCAAGCACCGATGATCCAAGTGAATACGAACTCCTATCATGAATTACATAATTGGCTCTGAATGACGTCATACTACGTCATGTTTTTTTTTTTTTTTTTTTATAAAAAAGAGGGACAACAGGTCAAAAAACCCATACAAGCACAAAGTGCCTGTGTCACCCCTTGTGAAAGAGACAGTTCAGCCTGTCTGTAAGGTTTTTCGGCTGTAAATTAACCACTTTCCAGGTGTCCAAAAGTTGGAGACTTTTTATATGTTCATCAGAGGGACCTAATAAACAAGTTAAAGCCAAAAAACGTTGTTTGTAATACATTTATAGGGTCTAGGAGCAACCAGAAAAAAGTTATCTGTAAATTGAAGCTTTGGACGGCGGCCATCTTGAATTTATGCAAATTAACCACTTTCCCAGTGTCCAAAAGTTGGAGACTTTTTATATGTTCATCAGAGGGACCTAATAAACAAGTTAAAGCCAAAAAACCTTCTATTGCAATTTGTTCTAGGTCCAGTTAAATGATTGCTAGATTTACTGGACTATATCCTGACTATCTTTTCCCTCACATTCGTCTCGCAAAGGAGAGAATGTATTTGTCACACTCATATCTATTCTACTATCCTGCTTCTTGAGTGTTACTTTCCCACCCGTATTTTTAACCCTCCTGCTTCCAGCAACTTAATTATCTAACTTACGGTAAGACCTTCTATAATTTGCCATGAAATATCAGGCTGGGCGAGTTTTCGAAGCCTTGTGTTTTTCTGTATTTTCATCCACCAGAATGCTATTTTTTGTGATGTATCATATGTCAATGGAAAGAGGAATATTTAAAGTACATGATAAAACAAAACAAAAATGTAAATAAATCGAAATATGAAAGTGTAAATGAGTAAGGAATACAATTATTTCCCACGCAATTGTCTTCACACCGTCCTAGCTCTAAATTGTGAGTGATGACCATATATTTTGTTTTGCTCAAATAATAGTACTTTTTCTCCTCTTTCCAAATCTGAAAACAGAAATTGTTTATCTTCAATAGTTCTCAAGCAGTGACCGAAACAAAAAAAACTATGCTTTTGATTGATATGGTTTATAACATTTTCGATTTATTTCGTTGCTACGAAGTGTATGGTTTTAAATTTAGGCTGTATGAATTCGGCAAATAATGCTGATGAGTATAAAACAAACTAGAAGTTCCTAGGACAAATACTTTTTGCGCTATGAATATTTGAAATGAAGAGCCAAAATGCGAATATTTACGCTTCACCCGTCTCTTTTCCGCCGATGCTAGCCGGGTTCCGAGCTGTTCCCCACCTCGTGGTTGCGTTATTTGCTCGGATTCGTATATAACTGTATATATCACCAGAATCGAAAAATTGTGCTCTTTCCAATGGTGAAAACAAAAATAATATAGCGTAATTGGTTCGCGAGCTATGCGCAATTGTTTCCATGCAGTGACCCAAAAAAAAAAAAAAGATATGGTTTATAACATTTTCGATTTATTTCATTGCTACGAAGTGTATGGTTTTAAATTTAAGCTGTATGAATACGGCAAATAATGCTGATGAGTATAAAAGAAACTAGAAGTTCCTAGGACAAATACTTTTTGCGCTATGAATATTTGAAATGAAGAGCCAAATTGCGAATATTTACGCTTCAACCTTGTCTTTTCCGCTGATGCTAGCCGGGTTCCGAGCTGTTCCCCACCTCGGCATTGGTTTATTTGCTCGGATACGTATATAACTGTTTATATCACCGTCATCGGAAAATTATGTTCTTTCTAATGGTGAAAACAAAAATAATATAGCGTTATTGGTTCGCGAGCTATGCGCAATTGTTTCCATGCACTGCTATTGTTTTGTAAATAAATGAGAATGTTTATACAGATGTTTATCTTTGCCACAATATACAACACTTTTATATAATTTTCCTTGCCAATAATTGTATAATGTTCATAGAAGACATGTCAGTCATGAAGGTTGTCAATTTACCTTACCTTTCCAACGAGAAGAGAAATGGCTCCTGGGTTGACACTGAAAAAACAAAACAAGAAAGCCAGGTTATCATCAAGTAATAAATTAAGAAATAATTCTATTGTACACACAAATAAAGTAATATATATATATACAAGGTGTCAAACAAAATATAATGAATGGTAACAAAAATGTGTGTGTGGGTATATATATATATATATACAAGATGTCATACATATATATATATATATATATATATATATATATATATATATATATATATATATATATATATATATATATATATATATATACATATATATATATATATATATATACAAGGTGTCAAACCACAGAAATATGCAGATTTCCAAGCCACCCTAGGATGTACTGCATTTGACTCGTTATTTTTTTAGAGTGGTTTCCCCAGGAGGCCTATATCCACTTTGATGATGAAGGAGGGTAAGTGTAGGTGGGTGAATGTCGGTGGGTGAATGTGTGGGTGAATGTCGGTGGGTGAATGTCGGTGGGTAAACGAGGGTGGGTGAATGAAGGTGGGTGAATGAAGGTGGGTGAATGAAGCTGGGTGAATGAAGAAGAGAAATGGAGAAGAGAAATGAATGAATCAATGAATGAATGATTGCACATGGCTCCTGACTATAGGACACCTGCATTGTGACGATGGAAAAGGTTGAAGCAGTCGTTGACGTCAATGCAGAGGGCAACCGTGCAAGTTGTGCAGCGGAAGCTTGTGTCCTTGCGAATGCCGTTCATTACTTTGCAGTAATAGCAACGGAGTCGCTTCTTGGCCGGAATCCTCTGCCGAGAATGGTCCAAGGTCTTGTTCAACCGAACATGGTTCAGAACAATAGGACGGGGCCTTGGGACAACTCCAGGTCGAGGTCTCCGGACTCGCACCGCTCCTGCTGCTTCCAGTACTGGTGGCGGTTGGTTGGCAGCTTCAAGAGCTGCTTCCCCATCGTCACCAGCAGCAGCTGCATCAGGTGCTAGTACCACGGGGGGTTGAACCAGGACATAGTTTCCCCCCGGGGCAACAGCATCAGCAGCAGCATCATCTGGTTCTGGTGGTGGGGAGGGGACATCGAGACGTGGTGCCCTCTCAACGCCTCCACCAGGAGCAGTAACAGGAGAGGGTGGAGTGTTGTCAGGAGCAGCAGGGGCTGGGGAGTCTGGATGGTCGTCGTCAGACGACCCAGATGATCCACCGGGTTGCCGTTGCCTGCGTGCATGCCTCTGTGGCTCACGCTGGTCACGCGGCAGATCTTGTGCTCGGTGGACTGGCCTCCCCGACATAGGCCACTCTGCAGGGTTGAAGTGCAGCAAGGAAGTACAGATGTGCTCCTGGAAGTCCAGCAAGGTCATCTTCTTCCTTGGGTAGCACTTCCTGTACAGGACATGGGCGTTGAAGAGGGCCATTTGGATGAAGTAGAAGGTGATCTTGTTCGTCCACTTGACCGTCCTTCGCTGGATGGGGTAGTACTGGACCATCTGGTCGAAGTGATCCACCCCACCCATGTGGATGTTGTAGTCTTCAACGCAAACAGGTTTGAAGACCTCCCTCTGTCCACGACGCCACTTGCCCTGTTGGTCCTTCTCTTTGAAACTGACAAGCTTCGGGATGGTGTCCTGGTTGTGGAAAGTGGACACCATGTTGACGATGCGCTTGTCTCGCCAAAGTAGGACCATGGTTAAGCCGTTGTTCATTGCTAATGTCGCATCGCGTTCAAGCTGTTTTGCTTTAGCAATGTCGCACAACCGCTTAGGAGCTCCTCGTACAAGGCGCAGGGTGCCACACACATAGATGTTGTGTGTGAGCATTTGCTGGCACAGGTCAACTGAGTTGTAATAGTTGTCCATGTACAGCCTGTACCCATGGCCTCTGAAGGACTCCGTGAGACCCTCCACCGTCTCCTGGAGAGATGTACCCGGACCGGTGTAGACCCGAAAGTCCCACACATAGCCAGTCAACGCCTCTGCCAGGATGTACAGCTTGACACCGTACTTCGTCGGCTTCATTGGGTTGTAAACCTTGAATGAAAGGCGACCCTTCCATCCAAGGCTGCCTTCGTCAAGGGACAGCTTTTCGGAGGGGATGTATGCCAGCTTGAAGCCTTCAAGTAGGTATTCCATCACTGTCCGAACCTTCACAAGCCTGTCCTTGTTCTGCCTGCAGACTGCCTTGTTGTTGAAAGCATGGAAATACTTCAACAAGGCTAGAAACTTAGTCCTACTCATCGTTCTCCGAAATACTGGGTAGTCGTGAAGGACAGTTGAACGCCAGTAGTGACTCAGAGAAGGAATCTTGGTGATGCCCATGAGGAAGTACAGGCCAAGGAATTTGGCCATTTCCTCCTCACCAAACAGGTACCAAAGAGCGGCTGCTCCGTCAACGAACTTGGCGTAAGCATTTGTCTCCAATACCAGGTATTGCAGCATCTCCCTTGTGAAGAAGAGCTGGAAGAACTGGAGAGGAGTCACCGGCTTTGGAACCTGCATGCCAGGGGTCCCTGAGAACAGATCAGGCTGGGGGTCGAAGGGGGTGTCGGTCCAACCGGCATCACGATCGGGGGCAGGATCGCGAGCACGGCCACGACCACCGCGAGGACCACCGCGAGGACCACCGCGAGGAACACCTCTGCGGCCCCTGGGCCTACCACCTGCCCCCCTACGGGGACCTGGCCTCCGGCGTGGCATAGGTGGTAGGTCGAGGGGTTGAATGGGGGGGGCTTCTGCATCAGATGATGCAGAAGCCGGTGAACCTGGTGCAGCACCAAGTGGTGAAAGGTGTGGAGCTGGTGAACCTGGTGCAGCTGCACCAGCTGGTGAAAGGTGTGGAGCTGGTGAACCTGGTGCAGCTGTACCAGTTGGTGAATGGTGAAGAGGAAGCCTTTGGGGAAGAAGCTCCTCGATTGCTGCTGGAGGATTCAACGCTGTGCGTGGCACCTCAGCAACAACCTGAGCACGCACTGCGGCTTCAGCAACCTCAGCACGCATTGCGGCTCGATGCTCAGGCAGAACAAATGCCGAGGGAGTCAACGGTGTGTCGCTGAAGGGGGACACTGCGGGGGTGACCGTTCCTATGACATGCGAAGGCTGAGTATTCAAAGTGCCCACACCAAGTAGCGTAGCAAACAGGTGTGGGCTGCGGGCTGGTGATCCTGCTGGAAGCCAGGATGAGGCACCGCCACGTGAGGTGGATGGAAGAGGTGACGTGGGAAGTTGGGGGAAGTTGGGTGATGGTAGGAGGTAATCGGCGATGTTATAGATGGGATGAGATGTAGATGGGATGGGATGAGATGTAGATGGGATGGGATGGGATGTGGATGGGATGGATGGTGGTGGTGGATCCGCTGGGGCTGGTTCAGTTGGTGGTGGTGGTGGTGGGTTGTCTGACGTTGCTGGTGGTGGTGGTAGATCGGCAGAGGTGGGGACGTCGAGGCGGAGTCGCTTGGGCGGAGGTGAAGCCCAATCCTCATCGTCAGACCACTCGCCGACTCACTCTCGCTCGCCGTCTCATCCGTCGTCGTCATGTCCAGCACCTCATTGACCACATCTTCCAGCTGGGAGTCCCGCAAAGGTTTCTTCTTGTCCGACATGGCAGCTGGCGTATGGCGGTAGGCTGGCGTATGGCGGTATATGGCGGTAGGCTGGCGTATGGCGGTAGGGTGGCGTATGGCGGTAGGCTGGCGTATGGCGGCAGGCTGGCGTAGTTAGCTTACGATGCTGAAACCAAGAAATGGAAATAAAGGAAAAACGTAATTGACGTTGATAGTTGTCATGACGGAAGTTCGCCATCACTGGATCCATATAACGTTGGTATAGTTCACCATGACATAGTCATAGTTTTGCATTATCCGATTCCAGATGACGTGAGTATAATGGATTCATGACGGTATAGTTCCGCATTTTGTAATTCAAATGGGGGAACACCATGACGTAGTCATAGTATGGCATTATAAGAATATATATATTTATACCTTGGGGCTCTTTGGCCAAACACCCTGGGGAACAAGAACAACACAACAGGGAAGGGGACAAGAAACAAAAATTATATATAATTATATACGGTATATACCTTTATATAAAAAATAAATATAATCAAATAAATCGCAATATATATAAAATAACTATATAAATACTCGATTATGGGCCCTGCCCTTGCTCTGAACATAGGGGGTGGTCTCATTGACACCCTGGGGAACAGGAACAATAACCAAACAAAATATATAAATGAAACAAAATTATAAATAAAATAAAATGATAGGCCTATAGCCAAAATAAAATAAATAAAAACTATAATAAATAACAATATATATAAAATAACTATATAAATACTCGATTATGGGCCCTGCCCTTGCTCTGGACATAGGGGGTGGTCCAATGGACACCCTGGGGAACAGGAACAATAACAAAACAAAATATATAAATGAAACAAAATTATAAATAAAATAAAATGATAGGCCTATAAATAAAATAAATAAAAACTATAATAAATAAAAATATATATAAAATAACTATAAATACTCGATTATGGGCCCTGCCCTTGCTCTGGACATAGGGGGTGGTCCAATGGACACCCTGGGGAACAGGAACAATAACAAACAAAAAATATATAAATGAAACAAAATTATAAATAAAATAAAATGATAGGCCTATAAATAAAATAAATAAAAACTATAATAAATACAAATATATATAAAATAACTATAAATACTCGATTATGGGCCCTGCCCTTGCTCTAGACATAGGGGGTGGTCCAATGGACACCCTGGGGAACAGGAACAATAAAAAAAAATATATATAAATGAAACAAAATTATAAATAAAATAAAATGATAGGCCTATACATAAAATAAATAAAAACTATAATAAATAAAAATATATATAAAATAACTATAAATACTCGATTATGGGCCCTGCCCTTGCTCTGGACATAGGGGGTGGTCCAATGGACACCCTGGGGAACAGGAACAATAACCAAAACAAATATATAAATGAAACAAAATTATAAATAAAATAAAATGATAGGCCTATAAATAAAATAAATAAAAACAATAATAAATAAAAATATATATAAAATAACTATAAATACTCGATTATGGGCCCTGCCCTTGCTCTGGACATAGGGGGTGGTCCAATGGACACCCTGGGGAACAGGAACAATAACCAAAAAAAATATATAAATGAAACAAAATTATAAATAAAATAAATAAAAACTATAATAAATAAAAATATATATAAAATAACTATAAATACTCGATTATGGGCCCTGCCCTTGCTCTGGACATAGGGGGTGGTCCAATGGACACCCTGGGGAACAGGAACAATACAAAAAAAAATATATAAATTAAACAAAATTATAAATAAAATAAAATGATAGGCCTATAAATAAAATAAATAAAAACTATAATAAATAAAAATATATATAAAATAACTATAAATACTCGATTATGGGCCCTGCCCTTGCTCTGGACATAGGGGGTGGTCCAATGGACACCCTGGGGAACAGGAACAATAAACAAAAAAATATGTAAATGAAACAAAATTATAAATAAAATAAAATTATATAAATAAAATAAATAAAACTTATAATAAATCACAATAAAGAAAAATAGGCCTATATATAAAATAGCAATAGAAATACTCGAATATATATATATATATTATATTATATATTATGGGTTAAGAGAAGCCCTGTTAGCGGACCCTATGGTCAAAAAATTAATTCGATCCAGGTGTCCAAATGAGTGTATCCTTTCTCAGGCACCTGTCATCTTAAGTCAGGAGGAGACGACAAACTTGGTAGATACATACGATAATTTTATCAAGTCAGTATTCAATGCGCAAAATAAATATATCCCCAAAAGAAAATTTAGATCAACACAGAACCAACCCAAATGGATGAATAATAGACTATTAGATCTTCTAGGAAAAAGAGAGGAATATATAGAAAAATTAAAAAAAGGCGAAATTCACCTACTTGCTTACTATCAGAATCTATCACGACAGGTAAAAAAGGATATTAGTAAAGAAAACAGAAATTATGAAATTAAGGTTGCCAATGATTCAAAAAATAATCCTAAAGCTTTTTACCAACTATATAAATCCAAGGTTAGAGATGTAATTGGTCCCCTTAAAACTTCGATAGGAAAATTGACAGAAAGTGATTTAGAAATGTGCAGTACATTAAATAGTCAATTTCTTTCCGTTTTCACTAATGAAAATTTGGCACAGTTTCCAGAAGTCCGTAAGGTATACAGCGATAGTATAGAAAATAGGTTAAGTACGGTTACTATAAGTAGAAATGATGTGGTTAAGGAAATTGACAGACTGAAACCTCATAAATCGCCTGGTCCTGATGAGGTATATGCTAGAGTATTAAAAGAATGCAGAGATGAGTTAAGTTATCCATTAACATTTCTATTTAACAAGTCATTAGAAACAGGTATAGTTCCAGAAGCTTGGAAGCTTGCAAATGTAGTTCCGATCTTCAAAAAAGGTGATAAATCAATAGCATCCAATTACCGTCCCATTAGTCTCACTTCAATCATAGGAAAACTACTAGAGTCAATTATTGCTAGGAAAATGAGAAACCACTTAGAAACATTTAACTTAATCAATTCTTCTCAGCATGGATTCACTCAGGGACGGTCTTGCCTTACTAATTTGCTTAGTTTTTTCTCAGAGGTATATGAAGCAGTAGATAATGACAAGTCATATGATATTATATATTTAGATTTCAGTAAAGCTTTCGACAGAGTCCCTCATGAGAGATTGATGAGAAAGGTTGAGGCACATGGAATAGGTGGGGCGTTGTTAGGATGGATTAGGTCATGGCTAATTGGTAGGAAGCAGAGAGTCAGCATAAATGGTACCAAGTCAGAATGGGGAGCAGTCAAAAGTGGTGTCCCCCAGGGATCGGTATTAGGTCCCCTGTTGTTTCTTATATACATAAATGACCTAGATTTAGGTATAACTAGTAGGATAAGTAAATTCGCAGACGATACTAAAATAGGGAGATCAATTGATTCAGATAGCGATATAGAGTGCCTCCAAAGGGATCTAGATACCTTACATGAATGGTCAGTAAATTGGCAGATGAAGTTTAACATTGACAAATGCAAGGTATTAAAGATAGGGAAGATGCAAACAAATGTTAAATATAAACTAGCTAATTTAGAATTAGAAAATTCAGACTTCGAGCAAGATCTAGGTGTGTTTGTTAGCAATGATTTGAAGCCTAGAAAACAGTGTATAAGCGTTCGTAATAAGGCAAACAGGATTCTCGGGTTCATCTCTAGGAGTGTGAGTAACAGAACTGCTGATGTTATCTTAAAACTTTACTTGTCATTAGTGAGACCCCATATGGATTATGCTGTCCAATTTTGGTGTCCTTATTACAGAATGGACATAGATTCATTGGAGAGAGTACAGCGTAGAATGACAAAAATGATCCATAATATTAGAAATCTTCGTATGAAGAAAGGTTGAAGAAATTAGGTTTACATTCGTTAGAGAGACGCAGAGTTAGAGGGGATATGATAGAGGTGTTCAAGTGGGTTAGTGGGATTAACAAAGGGGACATGACAAATGTACTAAAGCTCAGTGATAGCGAAAGAACTCGTACCAATGGTTTCAAATTAGATAAATTTCGTTTCAGAAAAGATATAGGCAAATATTGGTTTGGTAACAGAGTTGTAGATGGGTGGAATGGACTACCAAGTGCTATAGTGGGATCTAAAACTGTAGGGAGCTTTAAGATAAAATTGGATAAGCATATGGACGAGAAGGGTTGGGTGTGAAGGGGGATCAGCCGGGTTGGGCCAATCAGCGCTCTGCAGGAACCCATAATCCTGCGTTAATCTCTAACCGTTTTGGTAAGATGATCCTCAGGGTATTAGAGTGTGAAGCCTATAATTGGGCTTTGTAATTGAATTGGGGTTGTGTGGGACAGGGATCTGCCTTGCTTAGGCCAATCGGCTTTCTGCAGACTCCTATTTTCTTATGTTCTTATGTTCTTATAGAACGAAACTCGCAAGTGGTTAATTGAGACAAATATACGCTAGACTGACATTAGGAATGCGCTATAATGTATCATAGATAGTATACACATAATAATAATGTGCTAGAATGTATCATAGATAGTATACACATAATAATGTGCTAGAATGTATCATAGATAGTATACAAATAATAATAATGTGCTAGAATGTATCATAGATAGTATACACATACTAATAATGTTTCAAATGAACATATAAATCATAACACACAAAGATGATAAGTCTCAAATCAGAAGACAAAGTCCCGAAATAAATAGGCCTACAAAGCTCACGAGGAAGTCCCGGGACTCGAACCTGGGATAAATCACACAGAAACTAAAACTTGCCAGCACCACGAGAGACCTAGACATAGATTGTTTTATAATGGGAGACAGAAAAAACGTCGTCGAATTTGAGAGTAATATGTCTGTAACATTAATACATATAGAAATGAGTGATATTTTGATGACGTTTTCCTGTCCCCCATTGCTAGCCTAAGTCTTTCTTAATAAACTGAATCAAATAGTCTAATAGTTGCCAGAACATAATATACTGGACGGGTTAATGTCAGCTAGCCAAAACATTTAATTATATGATATATAATTACCACTAAACCCAGTACACTACAGTCTACACCAATTAGGAAATCTTGTGTAAAATTATGGTAGAGACAAATATACTCGTCACTGACATTAGGAATGCGATGCGATGGTGTTGAGGGATAGCCTTAAGGAATGCGCTAGAATGTATCATAGATAGTACCGGTACGGTAATACCTGCATAATTACACTATACAAACAATATAGCTTAGTATCTTTTGTATTGGAATACGAAATATAAATATATTTACTAAGAAAGTTAAAACAAAAAAATTATTCAGAATAAAAGGTGTGGAAGAACTGAATGCATAATCGTATTTTGGATGGTGAACTAAAAAGCCTGCTTACCGGTACCGGTCAATATTTTAAAAGTCAGCAGTATAGGTAGGGAACACTGCGGTAAGACAAGTGGCAAAAGCTGGAGTTTATAGGCCTATCCTATTGTAGTTGTTGTTCCCTAAGCTGCTACGAACTGTCTCATTGCAGTTAAACTAATCTGCTGCGAACCGTCTCATTCATTTGCTGCGAACAGGCATAACCGATTCTGACCGAACCTGAGGTGAAACGTCACTTGCTGCGAAACATCTAGACCCCCCTTAGAGCCAAGACCTCTTCCTTCACCACAACCAATCTCTTCCCTTACCTGGAGAATAAGATGATGCAGATCAGATAGAGACTCGCACTCCATACCTGCCATGGTCCCAATAAGCTTAGCGAGGAGCAAGAAACTAAGTACAGAAAAACAAAAACAAGTAAACTAACAGCTTAAAACTGAGCTATAGCACTTTTATATAACACGAGTGCACTGCCCCCAAACACAGGTAGGTGTGAATGGTCACTAAAGGTCACTGGTAAGTGGTCCGGGCAGGAGCTCAGATTAACACAACCTTCTCCTGTCACTGATTGAACTGAACTGAATTCTACATAGTGTTGTATTAATATGTTGAGCATCGAAGAAAAGCAAATCTTAGGTCTTTTGTATTCCTTTATTTACATATATCTACACAAATATAAAAGGAAAGTTTAGAGTTGCCCACATCTCCCCCTGATTCTGGCTTGTACTGTAGGCCTACACGTCGTACAGTTTATTGCATGGAACGTTCTAAAATACCTGGACTATGTTAAATTTTATCACAACGATCACGAACACTTTATCGTATTTTATTTTCTCGTTTATACCTCAGAATCTTACATTAAATTCATTAAATGACCCACATGCAACAATTCAAAGGGTCAGGACTTTGGGATCGCTGAGGTCAGGTCAGGGACAAACAACAAAGCTGCCTGTGACAAGCGTCTCCCCAATATTGAAAGACTGATAGCGAACCAAATTCAAGGTACGTTAGAGTAAAAATGTCTGGACACACGTAGATTGAAACAATCTAGCTCACACGATGAGGGGAAGATAGATTGAAAGGAAGAGTTCTGAAGTTTATTTCTTGAGTAGAAGAAAGACTGGGAAAATCGGTTAACTCTTGGATTAGAAGGTTGGACAGAATAGAGGTGGTAATGTGTTGAAAGGCGGGTGCCATCCACTCTCTGTAAGGGAGGAGGCATACACTGAGAGAGCTCTGAAGAACATTGACGATTGTAATAGCAGTAGAAGAGTGAGCGAGATGCAAAATTGCGGCATGTAGTGAGAGATTGTAATGAATCAACAAGAGGAGGTGGGTTGATGAGACAAAAGGTTTTTCACTCTACCCTTACGAGAAGTACGGTATGGGTGGAACCTCCCCACACATGCGTACAGAACTCGATACATGGACGCACTCTGCCACTTTACAGAGCAATAAGTTTTGCTAAGGTAAAGAACCAATGGAGACATTTAAGCACACCTAACTCTGGAAAGCTGTTTTAGCAAGAGTGGTGATATTGTCTTTCCAAGAAAGATCAAAAGAAAACCGATGCCAAGCATATTGAGAGAAGATGAAGGGTTGATTTCTGCATTGTTGAAGAGTAAGGGATAGTCGTGAGGAAGATTGTGAAGGGTAGATAGATGGAGATATTGGGTTTTGGAATAATTGAAAGCGACAAGGTTCTCTGCCCAACACAGATATAGTTGTTAGATCAGAAAATAGGTGTGCTATGGCCTCATCATGTGAGTTTTGAAGTAACTGCATGGAGGTTATTCTGTAAATCTAGTTGAATAGTATAAGGTAAAGTCATCGGCATAGGAGTGAGTAGGACTAGATGTACAGTTGAGAATATCCATATACCCTTGCTAATCTGAATAAAATCATCTAATGATAACCGGAAAACAGAAATTAAATGTGTATTGGATCTTGAAAGGTTTAAGCACAGAGAAAATAGAAAGTACATCCTGTGAAGAAATTTAGATATTAGAGTTCAGCATTGTCAGAGGATGAAGTAGTGGCAATGCCGTCGGAGTGGAAAAGTGCATGGACAATCTTGGAAGTAAAATAGTTGGATACATTTTTGGCTAGATACTAGAAAGAATGGGAAAGCTAGAGTTAAAAAGTTTAATACATTTGTTATTGATAAAGAGTGCAAGATTCTTGAATTTGAAAGCGACAGTATCTTGTAAATGCTTCCTCTTTATTGTGGACAGCTGTAGAACAAGCGTGAATAAACCAAGATTTGTTTGCATTAGACGGGGAGAAAGAAAATGGAATGTATACCTTCATGCCTGAGATGATTACCCTGGTAATGCGTTCAGCAATCTCTGAGGATCCTCGGCCACGGATGCAAAAATAATTATATGGGAAATCAAAGAACTACTGCCAAAGAGCCTCCCAGTCGGCAGGCTGGGAGGTGACATGAGAGCAAAGCCATTGACGGTGGTAAACATTGAAATCTCCTATGATGGAAATCTCTGGGAAAAGGAGAGGTTCATATGATGTGTTCCACTTTAAAATTCAGATAGTCAAAGAATTTGGGAAAGTCAGTATAGTTAGGGGAGAGATAGACAGCACAGCATGAGTGACAGGCAAGTTTGAGCCAGAGTGTTAAGGATTGAAAAGGGTTGAAGTCGGGAACACAAGAGCAAGTGAGTTTGTTGTGCACATATAGACAACATCCACCATTGGCTTGGAAATTAGGATAGAAAAAGTAGGAGGAGAAAGAGAAAGGGCTGCTGGCAGTTGCCTCACACTCATTAGTCTCAGTAAGGAGGAAAGGAAGATCAGGTTTGTTGGAGGAGAAGTGGTGTTCAAAAGAAGGAAAGTTAGAGAAAAGGCTGCAATTTTTTTTTTTTTTTTTTTTTTTTCAAGAGACAATGAACGGAGGAAGGAAAAACACAGATAAAACAAAAAGGTCCATGTGCCTAAAGGCATCCTCCATTCATAATTTGTGTGTAACAACTGGATTTAAACTTTTGTAGATTGTAAGTTTGTGGAAAGCAACTCGAGGGAAGTAAATTCCAAAGAGTAGTAGTTCTAGGGATAAATGAATTTTGATAAGCAGAAGTTCTGCATTGTGGAGGAGAAAGTGTAAATTCATGGGAGCTCTCAGCTGCCCTAGTTCTACGGGGAAAGATGTGGAGAGGCGGCACAATTGAAGCAAGTTCCTCGGAACAATTGCTGTGAAAATATCTGTAGAATAATGCAAGGGATGCAACGTTTCTTCGTATGGATAATGTAGGAAGGTCCTGTGTGATTGCAGGGTTATTGATTAATCTAATAGCTTTATTTTGAATTTTGTCCAACTGCCTCAATACAACCACTCCACTTCCACTCCACAGAGGTGAACAGTAATCCATCTGAGAACGCACATGACTTATATATTACGGCCAACTGCTCGTCAGTGAAGAATTCTCGAACTCTGTACAGGAGTCCCAGTTTTTTAGAGGCATTCTTAGCAATGCTTCTAACATAATGTGCCCAGCTCAAGTTAGTAGTTAATGTTACACCGAGAATGTCAATACTAGGGGAAGTGAGAATATCTACATCATTAAAAAATATATGGGAGTCAGTGAGATTCTGTCGGTTAGAAAATTGAATGTACTTGGTTTTCTGTGCATTAAAGGAAACTAGATTCTTTTGTCCCCATTCATTAATTCTAGAAAGGTCCTGGTTCAGAGAAATTGCAGTGTTTATTTTTGAATTTATAAGATCGGGTTGGGTGAAAGAATTGGTAAATGTGAAGGAACTGTGGAGTGTTGAGTCATTTGCGTAGGAATGTATTGGATTATGAGTGGTAGATATGAGATCATTGATATGAATGAGGAACAGATTTGGGGCCAAAACTGATCCCTGGGGAACACCAGCATTTATTGAGTGAAATTGAGAATAAAGGCCATCTACCATTACACATATTTTTCTGTTATGAAGATAAGAAGAAATTAGTGGAACTAATGATGCAAGGCCGTAGTGTGATATCTTCGACAATAAGGATTGATGCCAGACTCTATCAAATGCCTTTGATATATCCAGTGCTATTACATAAGAACATAAGAACATAAGAAAATGGGAGTCTGCAGAAAGCCGATTGGCCTAAGCAAGGCAGATCCCTGTCCCACACAACCCCAATTACAAAGCCCAATTATAGGCTCAACACTCTAATACCCTGAGGATCATCTTACCAAAACGGTTAGAGATTAACGCAGGATTACGGGGGTCTGCAGAGCGCTGATTGGCCCAACCCGGCTGATCCCCCTTCACACCCAACCCTTCTCGTCCATATGCTTATCCAATTTTATCTTAAAGCTCCCTATCGTTTTTAATCCCACTATAGCACTTGGTAGTCCATTCCACCCATCTACAACTCTGTTACCAAACCAATATTTGCCTATATCTTTTCTGAAACGAAATTTATCTAATTTGAAACCATTGGTACGAGTTCTTTCGCTATCACTGAGCTTTAGTACATTTGTCATGTCCCCTTTGTTAATCCCACTAACCCACTTGAACACCTCTATCATATCCCCTCTAACTCTGCGTCTCTCTAACGAATGTAAGCCTAATTTCTTCAACCTTTCTTTATACGGAAGATTTCTAATATTATGGATAATTTTTGTCATTCTACGTTGTACTCTCTCCAATGAATCTATGTCCATTCTGTAATAAGGACACCAAAATTGAACAGCATAATCCATATGGGGTCTCACTAATGACAAGTAAAGTTTTAAGATAACATCAGCAGTTCTGTTACTCACACTCCTTGAGATGAACCCGAGAATCCTGTTTGCCTTGTTTCGAATGCTTATACACTGTTGTCTAGGCTTCAAATCATTGCTAACAAACACACCTAGATCTTTCTCACAATTCGAGTTTTCTAATTCCACATTAGCTAGTTTATATTTAACATTTGTATGCATCTTCCCTATCTTTAATACCTTGCATTTGTCAATGTTAAACTTCATCTGCCAATTTACTGACCATTCGTGTAAGGTATCTAGATGCCTTTGGAGGCACTCTATATCTCTATCTGAATCAATTGTTCTCCCCATTTTGGTATCGTCTGCAAATTTACTTATCCTACTAGTTATACCTAAATCAAGGTCATTTATGTATATAACAAACAACAGAGGACCTAATACAGATCCCTGGGGGACACCATTTTTGACTGCTCCCAATTCTGACTTCGTACCATTTATGCTGACTCTCTGCTTCCTACCAATTAGCCATGACCTAATCCATCCCAACAACGCCCCACCTATTCCATGCGCCTCAACCTTTCTCATCAATCTCTCATGGGGGACTCTGTCGAAAGCTTTACTGAAATCTAAATATATTATTAGTAGGTTTAGGGATATTTCTTCGAGAGGCCGGTCTATATGATCTGTGCCCCATGAATATTCTTTCCTCTCACTTAAACAGTAGGCTACCATAGTGCGGTTGGGAATATGAACATGATTAGATTAATATCCAGTATTCGAGAATGGATAATAAGTCGTAGGCGTGTGCATAAACCTTTAACCGTCCTGGTGGTGTAATGGTTAAGGTGGCAAAAATATGAGTGTGATAACCCGGGTTCGAATCCCGGTGGATCATATACACTTTAATTAATTTCATTGGGAGTGTGGTGGTGAGATTAATAAAAATAATATTATTAGTAGGTTTAGGGATATTTCTTCGAGAGGCCGGTCTATATGATCTGTGCCCCATGAATATTCTTTCCTCTCACTTAACACCTTACGAGCGGCCTATGCGGTTTATTTATATGTACCGCCCAGCGGGTTTTTTTTAGCCAAAATAGGGCTGTTTACGTGATCATTTTCATGCCTAAATAAGACCCAGAACGTAAAACAAGTACCTATCCCTGAAAGGGCATAAACAGAGCTTTCGAATGACACCATAACGATCCTTTTATGATGGCTAGTTTTCTTGCAATAACCGTGCAACGCGAGTGCAAAAAGCATGTAATTCGGTACTTTCCCCATATAATTCAGTATGTAGCGAGTGAGAGAGGGAGGAGGGAGCTGAGATTCGTGTCAGTAGGTTCGCCGCGGTGGTCTGGAGCAGTCATACGCTCGCTAGTCTCCTGCCACCACTTGTCTCTCTCTCTCAGCAACATTACGTGCTGAAATTGCCACTCGACCTATGTCGAGCGCCGCCACATAGTCCAGCTTTATTTAACTCGACTTATGTGGTGAGCCGCTAATTAAGGGTTAAACAGTAGGCTACCATAGTGCGGTTGGGAATATGAACATGATTAGATTAATATCCAGTATTCGAGAATGGATAATAAGTCGTAGGCGTGTGCATAAACCTTTAACCGTCCTGGTGGTGTAATGGTTAAGTGGCACAATATGTGTGTGATAACCTTCGAATCCTGGTGGATTCATATATACTTTAATTAATTTCATTGGGAGTGTGTGTGAGATTAATAAAATAATATTATTAGTAGGTTTAGGGATATTTCTTCGAGAGGCCGTATATGATCTGTCTGAATATTCTTTCCTCTCACTTAAACAGTAGGCTACCATAGTGCGGTTGTGAATATGAACATGATTAGATTAATATCCAGTATTCGAGAATGGATAATAAGTCGTAGGCGTGTGCATAAACCTTTAACCGTCCTGGTGGTGTAATGGTTAAGGTGGCAAAAATATGTGTGTGATAACCCGGTTCGAATCCCGGTGGATCATATATACTTTAATTAATTTCATTGGGGGTGTGGTGGTGAGATTAATAAAAATAATATCATATGACTTGTCACTATCTACTGCTTCATATACCTCTGAGAAAAAACTAAGCAAATTAGTAAGGCAAGAACGTCCCTGAGTGAATCCATGCTGAGAAGAATTTATTAAATTAAATGTATCTAAGTGGTTTCTAATTTTACTAGCAATAATTGACTCTAGTAGCTTTCCTATGATTGATGTAAGACTAATGGGACGGTAATTGGATGCTATTGATTTGTCACCTTTTTTGAAGATCGGAACTACGTTTGCAAGCTTCCAAGCTTCTGGAACTATACCTGTCTCCAATGACTTGTTAAATAAAAATGTTAATGGGTAACTTAACTCATCCCTACATTTTTTTAATACTCTAGCATATACCTCATCAGGACCAGGCGATTTATGAGGTTTCAGTCTGTCAATTTCCTTAAGCACATCATTTCTACTTATAGTAACCGTACTTAACCTATTTTCTATACTATCGCTATATACCTTACGGACTTCTGGAAACTGTGCCAAATTTTCATTAGTGAAAACGGAAAGAAATTGACTATTTAATGTACTGCACATTTCTAAATCATTTTCTGTCATTTCTCCTATCGAAGTTTTAAGGGGACCAATTACATCTCTAACCTTGGATTTATATAGTTGGTAAAAAGCTTTAGGATTATTTTTTGAGTCATTGGCAACCTTAATTTCATAATTTATTTTTTCTTTCCTAATATCCTTTTTTACCTGTCTTGATAGATTCTGATAGTAAGCAAGTAGGTGAATTTCGCCTTTTCTAATATTTCTATATATTCCTCTCTTTTGTCCTAGAAGATCTAATAGTCTATTATTCATCCATTTGGGTTGGTTCTGTGTTGATCTAAATTTTCTTTTGGGGATGTATTTATTTTGTGCATTGAATACTGACTTGATAAAATTATCGTATGTATCTACCAAGGTTGACGTCTCTTCCTGACTTAAGATGACATGTGCCTGAGATGGGGTACACTCATTTGGACACCTGGATCGACTTAATTTTTTGACCATAGGGTCCGCTAATAGGGCTCTTCTTAACCCACCATAATTGGCTTTTCTAAAGTCAGGTATTAATGTTGTATTCTCTCTGGTATTACCTTTCCATTGTATATTAAAATACACAGAATTGTGGTCACTATTTCCTAGGTGGTCCCCTATCTCTACATTATTTACCATATGTTCATTGTTACTGAAAACTAAATCGAGAATATTATTACCTCTAGTCGGCGTATCTATGAATTGAAATAAAAAACTATCTTGTACTACCTCTATAAACTCCTCAGAATCAGAGTCTCCTATTTGATGCTGCCAATCTATATTCGGAAAATTAAAATCCCCCATAATGCACACATTGCTAAACCTTGATGCCATTTTAATTTCCTCCCATAATGACGTTCCGTCATTTCTACTCATATTTGGCGGTCTATACATAACTCCAATAACTATGGTCTCACTACCTTCGTTAACCTCTACCCAAACACTTGCATTATCGTTATTTAGTCTAATACCTGATTTAATACAGTTTTTTAATGTACTCCTGACAAACACTCTGCTATACCGCCACCTATACCTACTTGTTCGGTCATATTTAAGCAAACTATATCCTGGTATATCAAATTCTGCTAAAAAATGCCTGGTTTCTGTATTAATCCACGTTTCAGTTAGCGCTATTATGTCTATATTTTCTATGCTAACAAGGGTTCTAAGTTCGTTCATTTTGTTACATAGACTCCTACAGTTTGTGTAATATACTCTCAATGTACTTCTTTTTTTATACCTAATTTACCTTTGTTTTTAGCGACATTTCCATCTTCCGTTGCACCATCACTACTATCATTTGCATTATAGTGATCATTTTTAGCATGAGACTGAATATCCTTATCGCTTTCGCCTGACGCTAAAATTGTTCCATTTAACCTCTCATTTACACTCTCAATATTTCTGTTCAAACCCCACAACCACCCTATCTAAAGAACTAGCTAATGTATTGTATGTGTTTCACCATGTTGGTCTGTAGCTTGGTTGATTTGATGCGTAAGAAGGCAAAGAATGTCTGCAGTTGATCGACATCGTCTAAATCCATATTGCCTATCACTGATTAATTTATTATTCTCAAGATGCTTAATTATGTGATTATTTAATATAATTTCAAAGACTTTACCAAGAGTGGAAGTTATAGCTATTGGTCTGTAGTTTGATGGATCTGAAGAGGCACCTTTTTTAGGAACTGGATGGATGTTTGCTTCTTTCCAGGGTACTGGGAAGCATGAGGTATGAGTACACAGACGGAAATTTTTTGCCTATACAGGAGCGAGCACCAAGGAGCAATTTTTAAGTACTATTGGAGGAATTTCATCTGGACCAGGAGACTTATCTACTGAGAGATTCTGCAAAATAGTTTTGACATGTCTGGTGTGGATCTTAAGTGAGGGAATTTCAGGCGAATTTAAATTAAGTACAGGGACATCTTGATTTATTTCATCTAAGGTTGAGTTGGTGGAGAAAATATCGGCAAGAAGGTTAGCTTTACCTCGTGGGTCACTTACAAGATTGCCAGTCGGAGATTTTAATGGTGGAATGGATGAAGCAGTAGTGAAGTTGGATTTGAATGAGTTAAGAGTAGACCAAAATATTTTGTTATCATTTGGATTATTTAGAAGTTTATTTGCCTGCTTGTGGAGAAAGTTTGATTTAGTTAGGTTTAATACAGTTTTGGCATGATTTCTGATGTTTCTAAAGTAATTAAAGGCTTCATGTGTTTTTGATCTTGTGTATGCATTGTAGGCTATTGCTTTTTGTTCAGTTACTCTAGCACAATTATGGTCAAACCATTTAGGTGAATTAGATCTTTTACTGTACTTTTGATGAGGAATAAAAGTTTCCATTCCAATTTTTACAAAATCTTGTATGTGGCTCAAGGTGGTGTGTGCATCATTAGAAAATAAAGAGGTCCAGGGAATATCAATAAAGAAACCTTGAAGACCCTCCCAGTCTGCCCTATCGTAATGCCATTTAGTCACCAAAACAGGTTCAGAGTGGGAAGGTGTGGTAGGTGATAGACAGGTGGCCTGTATCAGACAGTGATCAGAAGATCCAAGCGGGGACCTCACTGTAAGTTGATGGCCTTGGTCCAGAACACTTTTAGGGATTGCTAGGAGAGAGTCCGGTAGATATGGGGGTATTTATGGTCCTTCAATTCAAAAAAATAAAAACACATAGAACAAATGGGGATTGGGCTAGAGTAAATAGAATAAAAATATAATAAAACAACATTAGAATGCATTGGTTACCGGTACTTACAATGCAACACATTATTCCAAGTAACCAACTAAATGAGCAAAGGAACTAATATTGTTATTTTATTTTAAATACATTTAACATTTATGAAATGTTATACACTTACTGTTTATGATAGATATGTTTAAAAAAAAAATCACTCGTATTTTAAAGAAACATGGACAAGGTGTGAACAGACTATTTTATTCGTGTTAAGGTTATTGTAGTCATTATAATTTTCATCGACATCACATGTACAGGTACAGGTTAACATGTTTATATAAACAGATAAATCATGCAATAAAAATACATATACAATATATACAGTAGTTACAATATACTGTATACGGCATGGAGGATATAGTTTAACCCATCTGACATGGCTAGGTGGAGAATATTTTGACATACAAACACGTGTATCTGTTACTTGTAAACCATTTATACATTAACACATGATGGTTGAACAGCAAATTATCTCGCTGCGAATAAGAAAAGTATATTTCTCTATTATAAATTTCACAATGTATGTCCTGGTGGTTAGTGAGTGTACACTCTATATATATGCACATAATGTTAAATACCCATACTGTAAAGAGATAAAGATATGCCTATCCGTTTTTTTCAGGTCAGCTAAGAAAACAAAATAAATGTATATAAAGAGAGAGAGAGAGAGGGAGAAAGAGATATTCATAACCACATACCTTAGGCTAAAACGAACCACAAGTTAAATGTATAACCAAAAGCGGGTTTTTCTATGAGGCATCTGGAAAGTGTCATTTGATAATAAAGAAACCTTCCCGGTGATATCTCCTGAGGTCTGTACCGGTCGTGAACCTGGGAGGTGAATGTCAGAACAAGTTGGTGGTGTCTGGCTGCTAGGACAGCTGCGGCCGGGGAAGAAAGGGAACCCACTGACACCGCTCAGGACCACCACAAAAAAACTCCCTGACAGCCTCTTTAGCTGGAGGGCCGCGGAGAATGGAGTGGAGGGAGCTTTAACTCCACCAAAAATGACAAGATTTCTCGAAAATATGAAAATGTAGAAATCACAATGACAGAATGCAAATCAAACGGAGAGAAAAGTATTTATATATTTATAAATGTATATAAAGTATATATATATATATATATATATATATATATATATATATATATATATATATATATATATATTTATATATATGCATATATATATAATATATATATACCGGTATATATATATATATATATATATATATATATATATATATATATATATGTTAGTAAAGCCAGGTAATACATTTTCTTTAATACATACGAGGTTGAAAGAAATGGCAATTTCTGCGTTGGAAATTTTATTATTCAAAGTTTCCAGGTCTCTGATGAGTTTTCGCTGGGTGGCAGGAAGTAGATGAAGGAGATGAGCAAAATTCATGGTGGTACAGGGTTACATAAATGTACATGATGATACAGGATATACGACGCGTTTCACTGGACAACCAGCATTATCAAGTAAGGAAGGAATGATATAAAAGGTAAACAGGAAGGGTATATATAGAGGGTGGAGGATCAGAGGAGGCGGAAAACAGGGGGCAAAAGTCTGCTATTGGTGGAAGCGTAAACTAGGAGAGAGAAGGGGTTAACCGCTTCACGCATGCGCACTGGATGCGGGATGGTGGTCAGTAGGTGGGGTCGAAGCTGATTGGCTGCGTGTCGAGGGGCGTGGCCTAAGTTGTGTGGCGCCTGCAGAAGACGAAGCTGAAGGAGGTAGCGCGGGGGGCTGCGTCAAGGGCACCGGGGGGCGAGGAGGGGTGTTAGGTCCTGTAGGGTAGTGCCTTTTGGCAGAAGGAAGGATCTGAAGGTCCAGAGTTTGGTTGTTGATGTTGGGATGTAAGGCTTGGATATATAAAGCTTCGAGTATAGGTAATCTCCTTGGGTCACTTTCTTTATCGAGTATGGTGGTGTGTTTCTCTAACTCGTTGCGTGTGAGGTGAGGGTGGTTAGGGGTTAGATAGTGGTCTTTGATGGCTCCAGCCTGAAGGTGAAGAGTTAACCGACGTGAAAGACGAGTCTGCGTCATACCAATATAGGAATGAGGTCCACAGTCCTCATAATTACAGGTATGTTGGTAAATGACGTGATCGTCGGTCATCGGGCTCTTTATCTTGGTGGAGGCTGGTTTGTTGCGGAGAACGAGGTTGGAGGTCTTGGGGGATTTGTAATAAATTATTAATTTGATTTTGTTTTCCGTGTTGGTTGGGTGGACATGCTTGGAGATTATTTCTTTTAAGACGGCCTCGTCATTTTTGTGTTCAGAGGACATGTAATAGCGGTAGAAGATCTTAATTTCATTGGGGGGGTCAATGTTGGGAGGGCTTTGGATGTACCATTTTTCAAGATGGTGGTTGATGGTGCTGGAGATGTCGGAGTTGGAGTATCCGTTATTTACTAAAACTTGGGATAGTCTTTCTAGTTCCTGGTGGGTGTCGGCCCAGGTAGAGCAGTGCGTGAGGGCTCTCCTAACATAGGCGGAGATGGAGGATAGAAGATAACGGCGGGGGCATTCACTATCGCCGTTGCGGCATTGTCCTGTGTTAGTAGGTTTAATGTAGACGGTGGTTTTGAACCCATGGTCGTTCAGAGCTACGAGGATGTCGAGGAAGGGGAGTTGTCCATTGTTAGATTTTTCAAAGGTGAAGTTAAGTCCGGAGGAGGTGGGACCTTCAGATCCTTCCTTCTGCCAAAAGGCACTACCCTACAGGACCTAACACCCCTCCTCGCCCCCCGGTGCCCTTGCCGCAGCCCCCCGCGCTACCTCCTTCAGCTTCGTCTTCTGCAGGCGCCACACAACTTAGGCCACGCCCCTCGACACGCAGCCAATCAGCTTCGACCCCACCTACTGACCACCATCCCGCATCCAGTGCGCATGCGTGAAGCGGTTAACCCCTTCTCTCTCCTAGTTTACGCTTCCACCAATAGCAGACTTTTGCCCCCTGTTTTCCGCCTCCTCTGATCCTCCACCCTCTATATATACCCTTCCTGTTTACCTTTTATATCATTCCTTCCTTACTTGATAATGCTGGTTGTCCAGTGAAACGCGTCGTATATCCTGTATCATCATGTACATTTATGTAACCCTGTACCACCATGAATTTTGCTCATCTCCTTCATCTACTTCCTGCCACCCAGCGAAAACTCATCAGAGACCTGGAAACTTTGAATAATAAAATTTCCAACGCAGAAATTGCCATTTCTTTCAACCTCGTATGTATTAAAGAATATATATATATATATATATATATATATATATATATATATATATATATATATACCGGTATATATATAATTATATAATTATATATATATACTATATATATATATATATATATATATATATATATATATATATAGAATATATATATACCGGTATATATATATACATATATATATATATATATATCTATCTATCTATCTATATGCTCAGGCCCAATCCCCATTTTGGGGGTAGCCGACTCAAGACAGAGCAAGAACAGGGAAAACACAAAAACAACATAAAACAAAAAATAAACACAGATAAAAAACACAAACTCTCACACATCCAGGTCACCCAGGAAAAGACCCAGAAACCAGGGTTACCAAGGTCGCTCCAGCACTCCCCCGGCCCCTGACCACCCGGAGAGGTTCCGATCTCGGCAGGCAGACATGCAGCGGAGCCAAAGCCACAAGCCCTCCCACCACACTTCCAGGCACACCCTTCATATTAATCGTCTCCCCGGGCCAGGCGCCTGATGGACTATTATCTAGTCCAACTTGCGCCCGACCCCTTACTCCAAATGACCACGTGTTCACTCAACTATTCACAAGCATTCTCCATTCACTCCTGTCCACCACCACTTCCCCTGCCTGATCTATAGTCATTCCTCTATCATCCAAAGCCTTTCTTACACAGTCTCTCCATCTCAATGGGGGTCTTCCTGCCCTTCTATCTCCCCTTGTACCTGACTCACATATTCTCTTTGTAAGCCTTTCATCTCCCATTCGTTCGACATGACCATACCAGCTCAGCACCCTTCTGTCCACTCTGGCTGACAAATGTTCTTGCTGCCCCACTCTCCTACGTATCTCTTCATTCCTCAATCTGTCTCTACGAGTAACTCCACACATACTCCTCAAGCAGCTCATCTCCATCACATCCAGCCCTCTCTTCTCCTTTTTCTTCAGAGCCCATGTCTCAGCCCCATACATCACTGTTGGCACAACAATTCCTTGATACAGTGCACTTTTTACTTTCACTCCGAGATTTCTCGTCTTCCACATACTTCCCATTCCCATATATATATATATATATATATATATATATATATATATATATATATATATATATATACATATATATATATATATACTTTATATACATTTATAAATATATAAATACTTTTCTCTCCGTTTGATTTGCATTCTGTCATTATATTGTATATATATATATATACATATGCATATATAATATACTATATATATATATACATATATATATATATATATATATATATATATATATATATATATTATAATATATATATATTATTATATAATGTATGCGTTTGGTGGATTGTAGAAGGGACCATTTTAATTGTTCGCAATTTTAGTTTAAAATACGTATTCCAGAAAATAATCAAACATATAGGTATGATATATTACATTGCTGAACAAGAATGACTGTATAAACAATCCTTCACATGTAGGGAATAATATTATTTTGATGTGTCGCCGTACGCGTTGAGATACTGGTAGTATGCAATTCGCATTTTATTGGGTAACAAACATGTAACAGTCAATCTACAATGCCAAGGGATGATACAGGAATAGTATACACAGTTTGCACTTGTTTTCACTCTTTATGATATCCAAGCCCTTTTCAAACGAACTTTTTATTCCATGCGCCTATGTTATTATACTGTATTTCATGTTAGTCTTACTTTATACAATCACTAACTGTAAATTGCTGTTATTTCAAAAGTTGTTCTGTTCTCGATTAAAACGTTTACACAATTATATTGGCCTTTATGATTATCGGTGTGAGCGTCCTGGGTTCGAATCCACGGACTGCCACATGTGTTTGTAATATTTCATTAATCGATTTTAGGAGTAGAGTTGGTTGTTGGATAGAACATAATAATTTATGATTTCAGAAGCCAAAATTTAATATTGTTTCAATATTAATGTCTCATAAGCAACGTAACCTCCTTTTGTTTAACGTCTACGGGATATTTGTTTAATTTAGGATTCACCCCCCCCCCCCAAACTGTTATGTACTCCTATTTGCTTACTTAACCAATTGTATTCCTTACTTACATATTTACAGGGGTTACTTTTATTATAACCATTTGTACTAATATTCCTATTATAACAACTTAGATATAGTTATCATTGTATGTCTTATATTACATACAAAGAGTGTAGGCGACTGGAAAAGACAGAATGTATTCAGTTGACCTTTCAGAGGAACAGATCATGGGAATCATTTGTATCATCACTGGTATCATCAAATTACTTCTACCCACTATCACGTGATCTGGATGTGGATAGGGTGATCGGGGTGTGTTTCACATATGCTTTGGGCGTGATTGAGGGTTTAAACCATACCCCCTGTTATGTAATCTTGACAGGTATTGGTTAAGAGTTATGTAAGATTCATAATGTATGGTGAGACGTCATTAAGAGGGCGTAACCCAAGGTGATATAAGGTGAAGATAATTATGGTCTAGAGCGGGAGAGAAGAGAGACCCCATGACTTGTTTTCTAAGAAGGGGTCATAGGCCAGTCCGTGTTTGTGAAAGCCACACTTTTATACTTGGATTAATATTTGCTATTACATTTGAATACTATACTATTACTTCTGAATAAGTTCTATTTACCATTCAATAAATTGAGTTTACATGAACTTAAGTTTCAGTTCCCTTCTATTATATATATTAAGGTCTGATACTATTATTATTCCTTTACTAATTATTATCTTCCGTATATTGGAACTGGTGGCAGTTCATTTGAGGGTTGCTTAATCAAGCTATAACTCTAACAATTAGTCTACCATGATATGGTGGATCGCTAGTGGCCCTGTACACACAGGCAACGCCCACGGGTCTGTAATTTGACTGCCAATGCTACTAAAATATTAATTCAAGTCACTAAAAGTCTAAACAAATAAATAGCTTCATTTATTACGGCTGGTCTTCTAGGGGCATCTGGCGAAACTGGCAACCCATCGCGCCGTAGTGCAGTACGAGTTTGGATCTTGATCTTTCGACCCATTGAATGTTCTGCGGATTCCTGTTATTCCTCGACTTCAACTGCAGCAGGGATTCTTCAGGTGAAAGAGGCACTCCCAGTAGCAGTATTTGTTGGACTTTGGAGGATCGAGTTTGGGGAGAAGGAAGCTGTAAGGACGAGACTATTGGCCCGAAATCTCCAACTTCAGAGTGTGGGAACGCTAGTACTGCCCGCATACCTCCCAAGGCCAACACAACCAACCCTCGACACGGCCCGCGGCTGCCCTCATCGCCTCAGTCTGGTTTGGAGTGTGAGAGAGTGAGGATATGTAGCTGTTGCAGACATATTGACGAGGTAATGTGTTCATCCGACTTGGAGGCCTTAAGTGATTAAATATTAAATTATTCCAATCTTTACTTCAAATTTCAATCTATAAATCAATTTTGAGTTTAACGTTTTCACTGTCTTTTTAATAGTTTTGTGCAAAATAGGATGTATTTTTGGTGATTTGGGGACTTTAATTGTTAAGCGGTGATTTATTGAAAATATTTATCTTTTATCTTTGAAGAGTTGATTTATTATATGTTTTATCAAGTTGAGGATTCCCTATGTCCTTCAAACGTTTGTTTAAGAAACAGCCTAAAAATCCCGTCGTCGAGTCAGATGACCCTGGATTGTTAGATATAGCTGAAGAGGATAGCAACGACGATTTTTCGGACGATAGTATTGAAAATATAGATTCGGATATAGATGATTGTCCGGTAAATCCTGGTACATCAGGTGAACCACATATATATGCAAATGTTAATAAGGGGTTGTTGAGGAGTGGTAAATCTTATGATACCACCCCATTCTATTTAGATCCTATAAACACCAGAGTTCCTCAGCCTTCTGTAAATCAGATCACGATGGGTGACCCAGCTCCCCAAAGCTTCAATTTAAATGTGGTACATGGTCAGGCAACGAAGCCGTTCACTGGTTTGGAAGAACACAGAAATATCTTTTCGGTCTTAGATGATGTGGATACGGAGATTGCGGCCAAAGGTATCACTCAAGAGAGGGCAAAAATTGAACTTTTTCGCTCGAAAATTGACAAGGGAAATACCCCAGCAGGTTATCTATTGGCGTGCAATGATCTTATCAATGCCAAGACTTACGATGAGTTCAGGGTAGAGTTCCTAGAGAAATTTGGTTCATCAGCCAAGGGCGCATTTGTGAAATTCCATGACTTCACTGATCTGCTATTGAAGCAAAAGATAAATCAGTCTGTGGACACCTTATTGGCGCAGTGTTCACAATTCGCAAATTGCATGTCGCATGACCTAATTCATCACACCTGATTTGAGGTTAGTAAAATATCACTCAAGCATCTGAGTAAGCTGTTAGGCTATGTCATGTTAGTTAGTGCCTTGCCAGACTCCTTGAAACCGATCGCTAGGAGGATTGAATTTCCGCCTACGATGTCTCTTAATAAATTCACAAAGGAGCTGCGGAAATCTTGTGATAAGAGCGGTGTGACCACTGATCAAATTCAGTTTTTGTTTGCTCACGTTAGGAATTCCTTACCTGTTTCCCCAGTTAAATCTGGGCTTAAGCAGAATCAACCTAAAAATTCCCATCCTAGTAAAAATTCCCAGGCTAGTGCTCATCCCAAATACCAGAAAACCCCACAGGTAGGTCAGGTTCGACAGAGCTACAGCACTCAAACATGGAATTATCAGTCACCCCGTTATCAAGGCGGCGGACAGAGAGCGCAGGGCGCGCAGGGCGGCGGTCAGGGCGGCCAGGTCCTGGCGATAATGGGCAGTGGCGCTGGTGGTCAAAACAGGGATGTTATGTGTTTTTATTGTGGTATACGGGGTCACATTGTTCCTCGTTGTAACATTAAAGCCAAAGAGCTATATGAATATACGGCGGGTAAGCCGCCTTTCTGTCGTAGATGTAAGACTAAAGACCACCGGACCGGAACTTTCCCGGAAGTAAAGGTAGATGTAGATGATTGGAGGACGACTCACCCAAGATCGGGGTAAGCCTCCGATCGAAGACAAGCAAATCAAACATAAGGGATAATTGTACACAGACTCCGAAACTCCCTACTTTAATGATAAGTGCGCTCATGCAATCACCTGACTTGTTAATTATGAAGTCATATGTAAATGATGTAGCTATAAGTTTTTTAATTGATACAGGTTCTCCTGTGAACCTCATGTCAAGCTCTGCATTAAATAGATTGAATCATAATGATTCGTTAAAACTTGAATTCCCGGATGTTAATCTACAGTATTTCAGTGGATAATAATTTAATTTCGGGGGTTACGTACTTACCGATGGAATTGCATGAGGACTTGGATTTAATGACGGAGACGTTGTGGATGGGTTAAACATTTCATCAGACCTTCTGTTGGTTTTAAGACAATGAGGGAGAGAAATGATTTAGTTATTCCTAATATGAATGGTGTATCTATTAACGTTACTTTCACTGAGGCATCCTTTAATTCGACTGAAAGGGGTGTGCAATTTGTTTCAAGAGGTATATGTAAGAGTATATCGAGCGTTGTGAAGAGTAGTAGGCCTAAGCGTCATACATCTGGCTCTAAGATCGCAGACAGCCAACGCCGGCTCATCCCCGCGGCTTGTCCCGTGGTCCCAGTCCCTGACATTAAATTGCAAGATTATTTGGAGCAATCTATGAGAGATTCTGATATTCTAATTCACTGTAATACTATCATTGAACCGCATTCTGTGAGGGTTGTTGACGTTTATCCAGACAATCTTAAGAGTACAGTGAATTCTATTGTTTTATTGCCCAACACTTCGGCTATTAAAGGTGTTACTTTTGCGCAAGCGCTTCATGAAGTGGATGACACTAATGTTTTTCGGACTCACATTTTTAAATGCCACAAATGGCTTAATGAACTTGTATGCGGATACGAAGTTATGTAATGCTTCTTGCGTACCTTGTATATTTGAAGAAATTAATTTTTTTCCCGTGGCACTGCACAGGGAATTCTCCTGGTATGGATGATAGAATGCATAAGATTTATGAGGATTTACAAGGTACTGATTTTCCTGAGGCTCAGGGTCCGCTTAAGGCGTTATTGAGGGAATTTAATGAGTCTGTACATTTAAAGGGGGATGCTATGGGGTTTACTGACATTTGGGACCATAAAATTGTGTTGAGCGACAAGAATAAAAAAAACAGTCTACCTTCCCATGTACCGCTTGTTGCATAGTCAGCGTGAGTTAACTGATAAACATGTTTCGGAGGGTGAGTTAACTGATAAACATGTTTCGGGTTTATTGTGTCAAGATGTCATCCAACCTTCCATGTCGCTTTGGCGGTCACCTCTTTTCTTAGTTCCGAAGAAAGCCAAGGGATGATTTAGGGTTGTTGAAGATTTAAGAAAATTTAATACCCTTACAGAGACCGATAATTTTCATATGCTGGCGATACCGGAAATTCTTGCTAGTTTGGGGACACAAAATCGTGTTTTTTCTACCCTCGATCTTTCGAGTGGTTTTCATCAAATCGGTTTATCACCGGAATCAAGACAATATACAGCATTTAATTCTCCCTCCGGTACCTTTGAATACAAGTGATTACCTATGGGACTTTAAAACTCACCTGCGATTTTTCAGATACTAATGAATAATGTTTTGGCAGGTTTGATCGGCCATAATGTTTATGTATACATACTTACATAGACGATGTTATCATTTTGTTCTAGAACAATAGAGGAACATCTTATTGCACTGAGAAATATACTTTCTAAATTAAATGAGGCAGGTTTACAAATTAAAATCAGTAAATGTGATTTTTTTAAGAAGCAACTATCATTTTGGGGTCATGAATTAACTCCGGACTGAGTAAATATCACTGCCCAGTTAACCACCTCTACCACTATAAATTTCCAACACCCACTACCGTTAAACAGTTACGGCAATTCCTGGGTGTCTCAGGATATTACCGTGCCTTTGTAAGGAATTATGCATCTATTGTAAAGCTTTTATATATTTTACTTAAAAAAGACGCTAAATTTTTGTGGCGAGTTGAAGAACCCTGAGCCTGATTTAAAAACCTTTCTTTATATTCTGATGCGTCATACACTGGGTTTGATTTTATGCAGACGATATTCTTTAGGATTCGCTAGGTTCACACCTTACGAGCGGCCTATGCGGTTTATTTATGTGTACCGCACAGCGGGGTGTTTTTAGCCAAAATAGGGCTGTTTACGTGATCAGTTTCATGACTAAATAAGACCAGAAACGTAAACCAAGTACCTATCCCTGAAAGGGCATAAACAGAGCTTTCGAATGACACCATAACGATCCTTGTATGATGGATAGTTTTCTTGCAATAACCGTGCAACGCGAGTGCAAAAAGCAGGTAATTCGGTACTTTCGGTATGTAGCGAGTGAGAGAGGGAGGAGGGAGCTGAGATTTGTGTCAGTAGGTTCGCCGCGGTGGTCTGGAGCAGTCATACGCTCGCTAGTCTCCTGCCACCACTTGTCTCTCTCTCTCAGCCACATTACGTGCTGAAATTGCCACTCGAGTTATGTCGAGCGCCGCCACATAGTCCAGCTTTTTTTAACTCGACTTATGTTGCTCGCCGCTAAATAAGGGTTAAAACCAGCCGAACAAAATTATTGTGTTACTGATTTGGAAGGTGAAGCGCTAATTTGGGCGTTAAATACTTTTTTGTGAGGTAATATATTTATATGAGGTAACTGTTTGGACAGATCATAAGCCTCTAATTAAATTGTTCGATGATAAACTTCTCACAGGTAAACGTGCCAGGTGGAAGTTGACTTTAGCATCGTACAATCCTACATTATTATATGTTGAAGGAAAGCTCAACACAGTTGCCGATGCGTTATCAAGGAATCCTGTTTGTTTAATTGCTGTGAATGCTCTAACAGTATATGTAGTAAGAGTATTGCATTAGACCAACGTAAAGATATTTTATGGGGTAAAGTTATTCTTGCTTTAGAATCGGGTAATTTTAGTGATACTGTTCCTTGTCATCCCAACTTAGCAGGGTTTGATTATTTTAATTTTGAAATGCATGAAGGTTATTTGTACAGGAAATGTGATATAAATGACAGTGTAATTTTACAACTCGTCATCCCGGATTCACAAGTTAGTACATTATTATCTATACTACATGGTCGTGATACAATTAGGCATCCTGGGAAGCTTCGTTCGTTGAAACAAGCACAGATAAGTTATTATTGGCGAACGATGAAAGAGGATATAGATAGGTATATTGACTGTTGTTCAACACGCGCCACTATTAAACCTAAACTGAGCTCGGAAGTGAAAATCGGGGAATATCCAATTCCTGGGAATCCTTTCGATGTAGTTGCTATAGATTTATTGAAACTTCAATTGACTTATGCAGGTAATCAATATGTGATGCTTACTATTTGTCACTTTTCACGGTATGTCGTGTTATCGGTGTTGCAGGATAAAGAGGCGAAATACGTTACTAATACATTTTTAGCGGACGTCGTGTGTAAATTTGGTTGTCCTATTACAATTATAACTGATAATGGTACAGAGTTTTGAAATTCTAGTATGACGAAACTATGCAATGAATATATTATAGATCATGTCACTGTTTGCCCTCATTCACCCCAATCTAATGGCTTAGCTGAACGCGCTAATCAGTCCCTTATCCGTGCACTACGCGGCTTATTACTAGATCGTGATAGGAGCACTTGGGATTCCGTCCTTCATTTTGCAGAATCTACACTAAATTGTTCGATAAATTCCTCGATTGTGGATTCGCCGTACTTTATTTTTTTTTGGTAGGGATATGAGACTTCCTCACAATTCATTGGTTCAGTCAAATTCTCCTGTTTATAACTGCGATGATTACGTTTTGTATCACTTGAATGATTTCCGGTCTATTTATAAGAACTTACGTAGTTCTATGTCGAAATCAAATGATGTACCGAGTGTGAGCTGAAGTTTTAAAATTAATATTCTTGATGAGACAGAGAAGATGATTGTAGTCCAAATAAGAAACATGACCTTTCAATGAACTTATAGTGGCTTCTAGGCTTTCGGAGTGGGTTTTAATAAGTCTACGTTTGGAAGATATTTCATTATTAAGAAGACGTTTTTGGCAGTTCCTATATTATCTAGAAGATCTAAGTTGTCTATTGTGGATTTTAAAATTTAGAAAGGTTGGCGAGAGGTTATGCTGTTGACATGTTGATAGAAATTCCAGGTCGAGAGTACTTTTTCTAAGTTTCAAGTCCAGGCGTTCAGCAGTTCGATACAGCTGCACCGTTGGCGATCCATAGCGTTTGTTGATAGTAGTGGCAATAGATTCTCCTCGGGGGAAGCGGAGTCTTATAAGGGCAAGCAACACCAAGATAAACACGAACATCTTTATTCTTGTACCGATAACATTTCGACATTAACATATGTCATCATCAGACCTAAAGCAACAAAAAAATTTCAGTAATTTTCAGTTGTTCTGGTGACACCACCCGTTAACTTTCAGAGTCCCTCCACACTCATTATCTTAGCCCACCTTGGGCACTCACGAATTCTCCACCAACCTATTATGTTTTTAAGGTATTGTGTATATTTTATCATAGAATATTTACACATAGTTCATATATAGTTTAGCTGTCGCTGTTGTTGAATAGCATAACAATAGTAAAGCTTGCATTTTATATTTTTACATAGACATGTTTAATATTAATAAACACAAATATATAAATCATTATTATTGAAGGAAGTTATGCAGAAGAAACACCAGTTGGAAGTTCAAGATACAAGCATGTTTCACGTATTGCAGTCAGCAGAAATATTAGTGGTGTAAAGGTTTGTGTGGAAGTTTTGTATGTAGTACCCCATTTCGAATCCCGGGAGGATCACATGCTTTCATTAATTTCATTTGGTGGTGGTTTGTGTTCGAAGTGAAATAAATAAATTAAGATTATTTTTGTAGGGTCAGGAATAAATTGATTGCGAGGTCAGTCCATTTAGATCTGTGCCCCATAATTTGTTCTTTCCGCTCACATAATCATTAGGCTATTGATATTGCAGCTGGGTCCAGTACATGGTTATATTGATAATAGGCTGCAATATTCGATAAATGGATATAAATCGTGGTCATTTGTTGAACCTTTAACCCCTTCACCACGATGACGTCTGTATACCTTTTATTCTAGCTAAAGTTAGATAATTTTATGCAGCTTAAGAAGGACCTGTGTTACGGTCAAAGTAAGGAAGGCCAAATCAAATTATTTCAAAAATAAGATTAATGAAAACGCAGGTAATAGTAGGAATATCTGCTAATAAACTCACCATTAGTATAGGTAAATCCAACTACATTGTATTTAATAGGAAAACAATAATGACTATCCATTAGTATAGGTAAATCCAACTACATTGTATTTAATAGGAAAACAATAATGACTATCCAGCCAAGTAAATCCAACTACATTGTATTTAATAGGAAAACAATAATGACTATCCAGCCAAGTAAATCCAACTACATTGTATTTAATAGGAAAACAATAATGACTATCCAGCCAAGTAAATCCAACTACATTGTATTTAATAGGAAAACAATAATGACTATCCAGCCAAGTAAATCCAACTACATTGTATTTAATAGGAAAACAATAATGACTATCCAGCCAAGTAAATCCAACTACATTGTATTTAATAGGAAAACAATAATGACTATCCAGCCAAGTATCCGAATTGGTGACCGGGACCTTGCGCGAGTGAGCAGTACAACATTCTTAGGGGTTCTTAGGGGAAGTGTGGTGGAGTGGTCTTGCCACTGGACTGGTAATCCAAATGTCCGGGTTCAAATCCCGATATGTCAATTATTGGGATGGAATTTGTGCTGTACCTAGTATTAGTGCATTACCACAAAGCCCAAAGAAACGCCAACAAAATACCCTCATTGTTCCCTGATTAAATAACACTGTACGAATATTCCCATATTCAAAATATGCTACAGGGGGGAAATGCCTAGTGAGTTAATTGCTCAATAGGTGGCGTTCTGAGAGTGAGGGTCCGAGTCGAGGAGGTAAGACAGTGAAGCATAAAGGCGAAGCAGCCTCAGAAATGGGACTGCTGCGAGCCATGAGTGGGCAACCAAGAGCCTCGCGTCTGCGATGGCAGGTTGGCGAAGGCTGGTTGTAGCTCGTGCTTCACTTGTCTCACTTCCTAGACTGGAACAAGACCTCATGGGCTTCACCGTGTTGAGCGGTGAATGTGCAGGCTCTCAGCTTATGCCTGAGAGGGAGTAGTTGGAATATATAAAAATAATATGTAAATAGTGAGGAGAGTTTGTTCATGGCAACTCCATACTCGTTATCTGCAATCAAAAATCAGTAAGCAATGTGGAGTATTGTATTTGATTCGAGATAGTTTGACAACACATACATTGAAGCTTCTTTATTATACATTATATTCCCATTACTATTTAACTGCAATAGCGTGTGGGGAGGCACTGGTAAGAACATAAGAACATAAGAACATAAGAAAATGGGAGTCTGCAGAAAGCCGATTGGCCTAAGCAAGGCAGATCCCTGTCCCACACAACCCCAATTACAAAGCCCAATTATAGGCTCAACACTCTAATACCCTTAGGATCATCTTACCAAACCGGTTAGAGATTAACGCAGGATTACGGGGTCTGCAGAGCGCTGATTGGCCCAACCCGGCTGATCCCCCTTCACACCCAACCCTTCTCGTCCATATGCTTATCCAATTTTTTCTTAAAGCTCCCTATCGTTCTTGATCCCACTATATCACTTGGTAGCCTATTCCACCCATCTACAACTCTGTTACCAAACCAATATTTGCCTATATCTTTTCTGAAACTAAATTTATCTAATTTGAAACCATTGGTACGAGTTCTTTCGCTATCACTGAGCTTTAGTACATTTGTCATGTCCCCTTTGTTAATCCCACTAACCCACTTGAACACCTCTATCATATCCCCTCTAACTCTGCGTCTCTCTAACGAATGTAAACCTATGTAGCTATTGTAGAATGTAGCTATTACTACATCGTTTATCCATCGTTCAGAAGAGAGCCATATGAATAATTAATTATTTGCCGAGATTTGACCATATTGCTCCCTCGTTTAAAAAGCTCGGTGTTTTAAGATTGGAAGATATAAACCTATATTGTTCAGCTTTGTTTGTATATATATCTTTAAAGAACACCATTCATAATGACTATTTCCAATGTAATACTAATGATAGGTATAACCTTCGAGATGGTAGTTTACTAAAAAAAATCCATTTATGCCTACAAAACAGTCTCGAGTCTCTGATTATGTATCGAGGGGTAAAGGTTTGGAATAGTATTCCCAGTGATATTCGGGAGAAGAACAATATATCTGGATTCAAATCTGCATATAAATCCCATCTTATGTCTCGGTATTGAATAGTCTTCTGTGGGTGCAGTCGGGGGCGGGGGTCGTGTCGTGGAGTTGGGTGAGGATATCTAGTAAAAAGCTAACTTTCTAGTGTTTACTGTATCATGGGAATTTCACTGTTTAAAAATGTTCAATAAATCTTAGTGCAGAGCCGCGGCACGCCCAGCGTCCTGGGTTGTAATTTTTGGTAGGCTTTACTGGAATATACTATAATTATTCTGTATATATACATTATTCAGCCTTCTATATTTTAGTTCATAGCAATTTTGTTTTAATAATTTCTTTCTTATTAGTATTACTATTATTATTATTATTATTATTATTATTATTATTATTATTATTATTACGTTGGTTTGTCTTGCTTCAATATTTCTTCAGTCCTTATTATTAATTAATGATAGTTATAACTGTACTTTAAAGTTTGTTACTTAATCAGGCTCTTTGCTCATAAATTGTTTTCGAAATTATATTAAATTGAATTATAATACTGATATTTTGATAGTAGTTATAAATGTTCCCATTATTGTTCCCGCATTTGCGTTAATTAAGCAACAATTATTATTGTTTGTATTATTATTATTATTATTATTATTATTATTATTATTATTATTATTATTTGTTTTTCTATATTCCAACTACTCCCCCTTGGGCATAGGCCTTAGAGCCTGTACTGTACATTCAACCGTACATTGAACGGCGAAGCCCGTGAGTTCTCGTTCCAGTCTAGGGAGTGAGACATGTGAAGCACTTTGGGATACAACCATTCCCCCCCGTCCCCCACCCCCACCCCGATATCTTGCCTTCGCAAGATGCATTACGTTTGCATTACGTATATATTGTAAATATATTTTTTGACTGACTTTGCAGTGGGTTTATTGAGATCGTATTTACCCGTTTGAGTCCTTGATGTATATTATAAGCTAAAGAATATCGTCTAATGGTAACCAAAAGAGGATGAAAATTACGTCATCGTGCTGAAGGGGTTAAAAGTCTTGGTGGTGTAATGGTTAGAGTGTGAAAGTTCCGTATGTAGTATACCAGGTTCGAATCCCGGGTGGATCACATGCTCTCATTAATTTCATTTGGTACTGTTTGATGTTTGGAGTTACATTTTTCAATTATGATTATAACTGATACATAATGTAAAAAACAGTCTCAGCTAGTGAATGACTTAAATTTGTTCTCTATGTGTATAATAGAGAAAAAGGCAAAGCTGCCTGTAACAAGTGTCTCTCCCAAGTTATATTCAAGGTACATTAAAGTCAACATTACTGGACATACGGAGCTTGAAGCAGTTTAAGGCATAGGATGAGGGAAAGACAGATTGAGCGAGTGAGTTCCAAAGCTTACTTGTTGAGTAGAAGAAAGACTGGAAAAAATGGTCCACTCTTGGACTAGATAGTTGGACAGACTGGAGGTGGGAGCGTGTTGAAAGGAGGGTGCACCCCACTTTCCGTAGGGGAGGAGGTTTACACTGAGAATGGTCTTAAGAACACTGATTATTGTAATAACGGTATAAGAGATAGAGAGACGCAATGTTGCGGCGTGCAGAGAATGGTTGTAGGGAGTTAGTGAGAGAAGGTGAGTTGGTGAGATGAAATGCTTTTGACTCTATCCTTTCGATAAGTGCAGTGTGGGTGGAACCTCCCAACACATGCTAACAATATTCGATACATGGGCGTACTGTGCCCCGGTACAGAGCAAGAAACTGTGGGGGTGGGGAACCTACGGAGACGGTCAAGCACACCCAACATCTGGGAAGCTGTTTTAGCAAGAGTGATATGATGTTTCCATAAAAGGTCAGAAGAAAAAGAATCACCAAGAATACTGAGAGAAGATGAAAGGTTGATATGTGTATTATTGAAGAGTAAAGGATAATTTGTGGAATAATGTGACGGGTAGATAGATGGTAAAATTTGATTTTGGAAGCTTTGAAAGCGACAAGATTTTCTCTGCCCCAGTCAGAAACAGTTGATAGATCAGCAGATAGGGTTGCTATGGTCTCATCACGTGAGTTTTGGAGTGATTGTATGATGGAAAACTAGTTGAATAGTGTAATGTAGAGCCATCAGCATATGAGTCGATAGGACGAGGTACAGTTGAGAAGGTCATTAATGAATATTAGAAGGAGAACTGGAGGCATAACAGAACCCTGACGAATACCGGAGTTGATAGGTTGAGGAAGTGAGCGATGACTGTCCACAACCGCAGCTATGGAATGGCCAGAAAGGAAATTAGAGACAAAGGTACATATGGAGGGATAGAAACCGAAGGAGGGTAGTTTAGATATTAAAGATTTGTGACCATACTCTATCGAAGGGATTCGATATGTCTATTACAATAGAAAAGGTCTGACTGAAAGGAGGATAACTAAAATTTAGTAAGATAATAAAGATCAACAGTAGAGCAGCCCTTAACCCTTATTTAGCGGGCTAGGTAGTCTATTTGACCGTAGCGCCCAGCAGGGTGTTTTTACCCTAAATAGGGTTGTTTACGTGATCATTTTCATGCCTAAATAAGACCCAGAGCGTAAAACAAGTATCTATCCCTGAAAGGGCATAAAGAGAGCTTTCTAATGACATCCCAACCATCCTTGTACAACCACTGGTTCTCTTGCAACGATCGCGCAACACGAGTGCAAAAACCATGTAATTAGGTACTTTCCCTACATAATTCCCTGTGTAGCGAGTGCGAGAGGGTGGGGGAGGGTGGGATTCATGTCAGTAGGTCCGCCGCGGTGGTCTGGAGCAGTCATACGCTTGCTACGCTCCTCCAACCACTCAACTCTCTCTCTCAGCAACATAATGTGGTGAAAATGGCACACGACATAAGTTGTGAACCGCCACTTAGTCCATATTTATTTCACACGACATAAGTTGCGCGCCGCCAATTAAGGGTTAAAGGGCATAGTGCATGTGGTCAGCTATCCTCATTATCATACATTTTAGTGTACAGTATACCTTTTATGTGCAATAATAGTAGTCCATGTTTCTTCTATATGTAAATATAAATAAATTTGTGTTTTGGATGGTGGTGGCGAGAGGCATTTCCAAGTTTTGGTGACGTATATAAGGGCATTGGGCACCCATAGAATAACACAATCGGTCAAAGAGTTTCAGGAGTCAGGTTAATGGCCACCATTTTGATTGTCAGTATCTCTGTTAAGCTGTGAAAGGAGTTACAAAGATGGACAGATATTTAATAGAATGGTATAATATATTGTAAGAGCAGCATAAGCTTAATAATGAAATGTAGAAATAATGGCAAGCTATCGAATAATGCACTGTGAAAGTGAAAATCAAGATGGAATACTTTGATAGCTGGACGAACCCTGTTGTGCTAGAATACCTGTGTACCGTTAGGGCCGATACCATTAACCCGTCAAGTGCGGGAAGACTTTTAAGAGTTTCCCCGGGCGACTACGGGAAGACTCTTAAGATCCTGGGCCTAAAAAATCCATTTAAAACACCCACAACAAAATTGATTTTTTCTTTTTTTTTCTTTTGCCCCTGGGCCATGCCAAATATCACTCCTCCACATCCCCTCCTTCTCCACTTCCCCCACCTCCTTCAGTTATCACCTATTTTCCCTGTTATTCCCTTATTCTGTGGTCTATTTTCGTGCTAACATTAGCGAGTTGCAAGCAGGGCATTGTCATCACTGTTACCAAGCGAGTGCAAGAGAGAGAGAGAGAGAGTATCGATCGACAGTCTCTCTCCAGACGTGGGGAAAAGTGGAGGGGAGGGAGGTTGCCTCAGCCATAAATTAAGTAACTCCCGGCATGTATCGACGATTTTGACCATCCAAACGCTGTTTCCACTTGTTTTATTGCTGTAACAGGTTAATACCTTTATAATCAACCTAAAATAGGCGCATTGGATAAGTATTAATGCTGTTTATGGTAAAATAACGATGTTAGTGATGGGAACAGCTCAAATACATGTGCACAGGCGTGTGGTGTCTCATACCCCCCATGCGCATGTCTTAGGTTAAGAGGTGTGAGTGTTGCCATATGGATAGAGCTGCCAATATGTATTTATTTTTGATTATCGAAACCAAGCTATGAATAATTGTATTGATAGATACTTAAGGATAGACAAATTTTACACTCATATGATATAAATAGCAAATACTGCCTTCACATTACTTCATCACGTATGAACTATAGCAGAGTAAGCTAGATCAAGGCAATATCAAAACACATCCGAATTTCACGGTCTACCACGACCACGAGAGAGACGCAACAGGGGCTGCCATCAACTTTCTAAGCTCAATATTTCTTACATGGCTTTGTTTACTATTTTAGATCAAGATTTATGGTAAACCAAGACAACTGTGCAGTATCAATCATTTTTTAACATGCTTTATACAGTGATAAAATGGAATAAGATATTGCATGAACTATGCCCTTTAACCCTTATTTAGCGGCGAGCAACATAAGTCGAGTTAAATAAAGCTGGACTATGTGGCGGCGCTCGACATAACTCGAGTGGCAATTTCAGCACGTAATGTGGCTGAGAGAGAGAGACAAGTGGTGGCAGGAGACTAGCGAGCGTATGACTGCTCCAGACCACCGCGGCGAACCTACTGACACAAATCTCAGCTCCCTCCTCCCTCTCTCACTCGCTACATACTCAATTATGTACTGAAAGTACCGAATTACCTGCTTTTTGCACTCGCGTTGCACGGTTATTGCAAGAAAACTATCCATCATACAAGGATCGTTATGGTGTCATTCGAAAGCTCTGTTTATGCCCTTTCAGGGATAGGTACTTGTTTTACGTTCTGGGTCTTATTTAGGCATGAAAATGATCACGTAAACAGCCCTATTTTGGCTAAAAACACCCCGCTGTGCGGTACACATAAATAAACCGCATAGGCCGCTCGTAAGGTGTTAAGGAAACCATAATGGCGATCTAAAAGTAAATTATGGGAAACCAAATTCTAAAGAAAGTTTGAATTAAGAATAGTTTCAAATACTTTAAATATACAAGAAATTAGAGCAATTGTACGATAGTTGGAGGTTTGAGAGGGGTCACTCTTCTTTGGGATAGGTTGAATGAGAGCAAACTTCCAGCAAGATGGAAAGATGTTAGAGGAGAAACAGAGATGAAAGAGTTTGCCTAGGCAGGGAGTCAGCACGGAAGCGCAGTTTTTTAGTACAACAGGAGGAACACCATCTGGTCCATACGCTTTCTTAGCATTAAGCCCAGAGAGGGTAAAAACTACATCTTTAGAAGATATTAGGATATTAGGCAGAGGTGGGTGTAGAGAGGGAGGAATAGCACCAGAATCATCCAAGGTGGATTTGTTATCGAAAGTTTGGGCAAAGAATTCAGTTTTGTCAGAAGAAGTGATGGTAGTGCAGTCAGAGTGGAATAGGGGAGGGAAAGACGAGCAAGATTTTTTTTTGGATAGGTTTTTGGCTAGATGCCTTAACACTCGTCGAGCGGCTAGGTTGGTAAATTATATGTACCGCCCAGCGTTTTTTTGTTTTACCATAAATGGCCTTGTTTCCGTGCTCTTTTTCATGAATAAAAAAGAGCCAGAGCGTAATACAATTATGTGTCCCTGAAAGGGCGTTAATTGACCTTTCCAATGACACCTGAACCATCCTTCTACGATCACTGGTTGTCTTGCAACGATTGTGTAACCGAAGGGCAAAATAGCTAAAATACGGTAATTTCGTTATATAATTACGTGTGTAGCAAGGGAGTGAGGGTGGATGTATGTGGAGTACATCTCAGTCGGTCCACGGTTGCCGTGGCGAGCGGTCATGAGGTAACCCATGCTCCTCCTGTCGCTCGTCTCTCTCTCAGAGCCAATATTGCGCCAAAATTGCACACAGACTAAAGTCCGCCCCTGCCACATAGTCCAAGTTTTTCGATACGGAATTAAGTCCGCTCCCGATGGTTAGGGGTTAAAGCTTGATAAGAGGTAGAGTTGGATAGTTTAATACATTTATTATTGATGAAAGAGTGTTTGGCGAGTCGAAGAACAGATTTGGCATGATTCCAGGCAGAAACATAGGAAAACATTTGTTTTTAGTTTGAAAGCGTTGGTACCGTTTAAATGCTTCTGCATTCTTGCGGACAGCAGTAGAACAAGCGTGAGTAAACCAAGATTCGTATTGCATTAGTCTAAGAGAAAGAAAATTGAATGTATGTCTCCATGCCCGAAACTATTAACTCGGTAATGCGTTGAGCATTCTCTGACGGTCCCCGGCCACGGAAGCAAAACTAATTCCATGGATAATCAAAGACTGCCAAAGAGCCTCCCAGTCGGCAGCGCCTAAGTGCCAAAAGCACCCCCTGGGAGGATTGCGTGGCCGTACTGGAGAGATAGGACAGATGACAGAAAAGTTTATGGTCGGAGGAGCCCAAAGTACAAAGGAGTACAAAGGAGTACAAAGGAAATCAAGCAACAACAGTATAGTGACCCCTTTAGGCTGCTTGTCCTCCTAAAAAATGAGGATGAAGTGTCCAAACAGTGGTTTAGAGTGGGTAAGGGAACTACTGCCCTGGAATTAACGTCCGTGGCAGGATTAGAAAGTTAGTAGGGGACTGATGGGTTAGATATATCTTTCGTATATCTGGGAAAAAGAGAGTAACGTCTTAGTAATATATATACAATAATCCTTGATGAATTTGATGGGGGAATACAATAAAGTTATTCATTTGCAAACGCAGGCCGTCGCGGGTTTGATGCATGATATTTGTCTAGGCGAAGTTTAAAAGAATCAACTGTGCTGCAGTCTATAACGTCTAAGCCCATTCCACAAGTTGACAACCTGATTGAAGAAGATATTCTTAGATTCGTGTGAGTTAGAAGATTTACTAATAATTTTGCAACCTTTTCCCCGCGTGTAATTGGATTGATCGATAGTGAAGTACTTACTACAGTTCATATTGTCAATGCCTTTGATGATTTTGAACACTTGAATTAAGTCACTTCTTAATCTGCGCTGGGTTAAAGGTAATAGATTTAATTCTCTAAGACGCTCCTCCTATGGTTTGTTCTTTAGGCTAGGTATAATTTTGATAACTACGTTGAACTCGTTCTAGCTTGTCTATATTTTTTTGGCACCAGGATTGAATGCAGTATTTCAGAAGAGGGCGGACTAAGGAATTGTAAAGAGTTAGGATAACTTCTTTAGATTTATGCTCAATGCCTATAAAGCCAATTATTTTGTTTGCCTTCTTAACAACTTCTGAACATTGCTGACTCGGTTTTAGGTTACTCGATATTGTTACTCCCAGATCGGAATCTCTGTCTACACTCTTAAGCTGAGTGCCATTCATCGAATAGTTTGCTTTCTCATTTCGGTATCCGATATGTAGTACTTTACATTTATCCGCATTGAAACTCATTTGCCAAATTTGGGCCCAACATGGCAACTTATCTAGATTGTGTTGCATATCGTCAACTTGTTCTTTTGAGAGTACGCTATTTGCAATTTTTGTATCGTCAGCAAACTTTGAGATTGTACAGGTGAGACCCTCATCTATGTCGTTGATACAAATTAGAAAGAGAAATGGTCCTAGTACCGATCCTTGGGGTACTCCACTACTTACATTGGTCCATTTAGATGCCTTACCGTTTATGACTAATCTTTGCTTTCTGTCGCTGAGCCAATTTTCTATCCATTTCAACACACCGTCTTGTATTCCATGCGCTTTTAGTTTTAGCATTAAACGTTTGTGTGGAATTTTGTCAAAGGCCTTTTGAAAATCAAGGTATATAATGTCTACAGCTTTACTCTCATCATAGAGGTTGAGGATTTCTTGGAAGAAGTCTAAGAGGTATGTTAAGCAGGAAAGTTTCTTACGAAAGCCGTGTTGAGTATCTTTAAGTATGTTATTTTCCTCTAAGTGATTTACGAGTCTGTCTCTTATGCCCCTTTCCTACTGGTGAGACAAGTCACGATTTTCGTCGCCGACACCAATAAATTGGCACATTCGTGACATGTCTCAACACCTCTCATGAACAATCGTTTGTCTCTCAAGGCCTCTCAAGGCCTCGCAAGGGCCTTCGCAAATGTTCGGACAGTTCAAAATTTTGGACGAGGACTCATGAGGATTGGTTACCCTCGCAAGATCTGCGAGGGTATCTGCGATCATCTGCGACATCGGCGAGACATCGCGGAGGGTTTCGCATAAAAAAAACTTTGCAACGCTGCATGGATGCTCACCGATGCTCTGCTCGCCGATGCTCTCAGATGTTCCGAGAGCATCGACGATGTCAAAGAGCACCTTCGGCGAGGTGGGAGAGAAAGAAAAAATAAAACGAGGAGGGAGAGAAAGAGAAAACAGCGAGGTGGGCTCAATGTTTACGTTACGGCTTATCCTAATTGAGCCCACCTTGCTGTTTTCTCTTTCTCTCCCTCCTCGTTTTTTTTTCTTTCTCTCCCTCTCTCTTTGCCTATAATCCGTTTGGCCCCGTTCAGCCTACTGTTTTAACCCGTGGAGCCCCGGCTAGTTTTGTAATGTTTGTTCACCAGAACCTGGCCGGTTTTCAAAAAATGGTTTTATTCCAGAAACAATAGCGAATGGGTTAGGAATGAAGGAAAAACCACGAAAAAACGCTCAAAAAGCTTAAAAAATGGTCCTACAGAGCTCCCGAAAACGTATTTTACAAGAGTAAAAAATTGAAGGCAATTACCCCAAAAAACCATGTTATTGCGCGCTCACACGCACGTACGTGGACTTTGAGAGTTTTCAACCATCGGCACGGTTGCGTGGGATACGTACACAGTTCCCATACAAATCTGAGCCCTCTTGAGTGGCTACACCTGAGGTTACGGTCGGCGCAATTAGGGTGACGCGTCAGGCGCGTCTCTGGGGCTGTGCGTTACATACATCGCCGACGCGTCAGACGCGTTGCTGGGGCTGTACGGGTTAAGACGTTTACCCCCATCCAGGTTTCAATATTTTCCTGGTGAGCGATAGTGAGCCAACATATATATATTTTTGTTTTTGGGTCGTTTTTCTGGTCCCCTTTCTTCCTCATGGTTAACCCCATTAGTTTTCACATTTGGGGGATGGTGGGGGGAAGGTAGAAGGGTAATTGACTATGTTACAAATATGAAGCCATTGGTGAGGTAGTTTCGCCACCACAGATTTTCCTTTTTTTCCTTTTCTTCTACGGATACGCTGGAAGTGGGTGGTGGGAGGGAGGTGGGGGTGTGGTGGGGGGACGACAGAAGGGTAGGGGACTTGTCACATAAATATGGAACCGATTGGTTTAGTCGTTTCGCCGCCATATATTTTTGTCTTTTCTTTGTGAGGCGACCGATAGTCAGGGAGTGGGTGGGGGGAGGAGGTTGTGTTGGTGGTGGCAAGAAGCCAGATGAGTAAGGTACATGTGGTAGAAATATGAAAGCCATAGGTGCAGTCGTTTCGCTGCTACGATTTGTTTTCGGCGAGTCCGTATATATACGGACCTGGCACTGGGCGTGACAAGACCCACCCTAGTCCGTATATATACGGACCTGGCACTCTGGGGGTTTTAAGACGTTTACCCCATCCAGGTTTCAATACGCCGAACCATCGCTTGAATCGCCGAAGACGTCGCAGAACATACAGCGAGTTTTCTTTCATCCTCGCATGATTTCGCAAGATATTTTTGAAAATGTGACATGCCTCGCAGAGGTCATCGGCGAAACATCGCTCACTTCACCGATAACGTCGCAGAAGTTTGGCGATTGCGTCGCCGAAATCGGCGACATCGCTGAGTATAATTTGTCATCTGTTTGTAACGGTCAAAATCGTGAACGTCGCACGTATTCTTGCGAATTTGACAAAACTAAGGCATCGGCGACGAAAATCGTGACTTGTCTCACCAGTGGGAAAGGGGCATAAATGCCCCTTTCCCACTGATGCGACTTCTCACGATTTTCATTGGCTATCTATCTATCTATCTATATGCTCAGGCCCAATCCCCATTTTGGGGGTAGCCGACTCAAGACAGAGCAAGAACAGGGAAAACACAAAAACAACATACAACAAAAAATAAATACAGATAAAAAAACACAAACTCACACACATCCAGGTCACCCAGGAAAAGACCCAGAGACCAGGGTTACCAAGGTCGCTCCAGCACTCCCCCGGCCCCTGACCACCCGGAGATGTTCCGATCTCGGCAGGCAGACATGCAGCGGAGCCAAAGCCACAAGCCCTCCCACCACACTTCCAGGCACACCCTTCATATTAATCGTCTCCCCGGGCCAGGCGCCTGATGGACTATTATCTAGTCCAACTTGCGCCCGACCCCTTACTCCAAATGACCACGTGTTCACTCAACTATTCACAAGCATTCTCCATTCACTCCTGTCCACCACCACTTCCCCTGCCTGATCTATAGTCATTCCTCTATCATCCAAAGCCTTTCTTACACAGTCTCTCCATCTCAATGGGGGTCTTCCTGTCCTTCTATCTCCCCTTGTACCTGACTCACATATTCTCTTTGTAAGCCTTTCATCTCCCATTCGTTCAACATGACCATACCAGCTCAGCACCCTTCTATCCACTCTGGCTGACAAATGTTCCTGCTGCCCCACTCTCCTACGTATCTCTTCATTTCTCAATCTGTCTCTACGAGTAACTCCACACATACTCCTCAAGCAGCTCATCTCCATCACATCCAGCCCTCTTTTCTCCTTTTTCTTCAGAGCCCATGTCTCAGTCTTTTCATTGGCGACACCAATAAATTGGCACAGACATGTCATAAACCCTCTCATGAAAAATCATTTGACTCGAGAAAAAAAAACTTTGCAACGCTGCATGGATGCTCACCGATGCTCTCAGATGCTCTGCTCGCCGATGCTCTCAGATGTTCCGAGAACTTCGACGATGCCAAAGAGCACCTTCCGCGAGGTGGGTAAAAAATAAATTATTAGGCCTATAGGGAACCTGTCAACCCTTTTTTCTATGCACCTCTCTTGGGGGGTTCACCTGTTTTTTTTTCTCTTTCTCTCCTTTTCTCTCTTTCTCTGGTTTGTATCCATTCAGCCCCATTCAGCCAACTGTTTTAAGACGTTTATCCCCATCCAAGTATCGATATCTTCCTGGCAAGCGATAGCGAACCAGCATTATATGGAGAATTCTTGCTTTGCCGGAGACATTTTTCTATCGAAAAATGTACAAATTTAGCTTGCTCTCAACATTTTTTGTTATATACGTTGGCTCGCTACCGTTCACCAGGAAAATATTGAAACCTGGATGCGGGTAAATGTCTTAAAACAGTAGGCTGAACGGGGCCGAACGGATACAAGGCAAAGAGAGAGGGAGAGAAATAGAAAAAAAAAAAAAAAAAAACGAGAAGAGAGGGAGAGAAAGAGAAAACAAAAGACAGCGAGGTGGGCTCAATATTTGCGTAACGGATTAACTGAGCCCACCTCGCCTTCTTTTGTTTTCTCTTTCTCTCCCTCTCTCCTCGTTTTTTGTTGTTTCTCTTTCTCTCCCTTTCTCTTTGCCTTTTATCCGTTCGGCCCCATTCAGCCTACTGTTTTAAGACGTTTACCCTAATCCAGGTTTCAATATTTTCCTGGTGAGCGGTAGCGAGCCAACGTATATATTTTTTGTTATGAGAGCAACCTAAACTTGTACATTATTTGATAGAAAAATATCTCCGGCGAAGCCGGACATTGCCAATCTCCGAATTAAGGGGAGATGGGTCGTTTTTCTGGTCCCCTTTCTTCCTCATGGTTAACCCCATTAGTTTTCATATTTTATGACGTTCGGCCCATTAGTTTGGCGATTTTAAGACATTTCACCCCATTTCGTTGTCAATATTAAGACTTTCGTGTCATTTAGGCGTCAAGTTTTTCCTGGCTAGCGATAGCGACCCTGTACTTTTTGAGGAACCGGCCTTCGGCCAGGATATTTTTCTATCGAAAAATTTACAAATTGATCTTGAAGGAAGGTATTGGGGGGTGCTTATATGCTTGATGGAGGTCTAGGGATGAAACTAAATAATCTCGCCGAGGTATTCGCCGAACCATCGCTCAATCTGCCGATGACTTCGCATAATGTCGGCGATTACGTCTTACCCATCGGCGACATCGTCGCCGAGTGTAAACTTGTCAACGTTTTTTAACGGTCAAAATCGTGAACGTCGCACGCATTCTTGCGAATTTGCCAAAACTACGTCCTCGGCGACGAAAATCGTGAGTTGTCGCATCAGTGGGAAAGGGGCATAAGAGTGTTTCTAGCATTTTACATACAACTGAGGTTAAGCTAATTGGACGATAGTTACTGGGTAGGGATTTGCTGCCTTATTTCAATATCGGTGTTACGTTGGCTAGCTTCCACTGATCAGGCATAGTTCCATACTGCAAGGATTTATTGAATAGCAATGTCAGTGGTTTAGAGAGCTCATCCTTAGTTTCCTTTAGGACTCTAGGTGAGATTGTATCAGGTTCAGGCGTTTTATCTGCCTTGAGTTTATCTAAACATTTCAATACTTCTCTTTCTGTAATGGTGATATTGCTTAAGACATCAGAATTATAAATTTGAATCGGCGATGCTGTAGGGATATCACTGAGGTCTTCTGTTGTAAAAACTAATGCAAAGAAGGTATTGAGGGCATTCTCATTTTTACTTCGTCTTTGGTGTATTCTCCATTTTCATCGACTAACGGTCCAACAGTTGAAGTAACTACTTTCTTTTTTCTGATATAACTATAGAATTATTTTGGATTTGCTTTACTTTGATTCGCAACATGGAACTCCATTTTTTTTTTACTTTGCTTAATTAACTTTTTGGCTTTGCATCGTAGTTCAAAAAATTCACCCGTTCTTCGTCATTATGTGAGGATTTTAATCAATCATAAGCAATCTTTTTAGAAAGCAAACAGTTTGAAACCTCTTTATTCCACCATTTGGGCCTATCATTATGGCCTGTACACCTTATTTTCGATGGTATGCAGTCTTGCACTGCTTTTAGGTAAGTGGTTGTAAATAATTCCCAAGAGGTATTTATGTCGCTATTGTTAATTAGAAAGCTCCAGTCAGTTTCTTTAAACATAGCTCTAAGTTTACGAAAGTTTGCTTTCATGAAATTAGGGATTTTCTCGATGCTGCTATCTGGTTCGTTACTAGTAAACTTTAAACTGAAATTCATCGTACGATGGTCGCTGTTACTGAATACATCACCAACATTCAAATTCTCTATTAATTCTTTTTTTGTTGCAAATACAAGGTCAAGAATGTTATTACCACGGGTCGGCGATCGAACAAATTGATAGAGCGAACTCTCTTGCAAGTTCGCATACAAGTCATGTCCGGAGTGTGAAGTAAGAGTATCGCCCCACTTGGTCACAGGTAAATTAATGTCACCCAAAATTACGTTATCTTGTGAGTTACTTACATCTTCAATTTGTTTGTAAATTTCTCGGTCAGTTTGCACTGATTGAGCTGGAGGTCTGTATATTAATGCAAATATTATTTTTGTACCTTTATTATTCTTTACTAGCACAAAGGATGTGTCGACGTTCACAGTTTGAGGTTTTGACAAAAGGGTTGGGTTAAGACTTTCTCTGATATAAAGTAAAACGCCACCTCCATTTTTATTTATTCGGCTTTTCTCAAACATTACATAACCGGGAAGTGAATACTCAGCTAAAAAGTCTCTGTCTTCTGTATTGAGCCAAGATTCTGTTATACCAATTACATCATAATTTTCTGTAATCACTAGTTCCTCTAAATCTGAACATTTATTGCGTATGCTACGAGCGTTAGCATAGAAAACCTTTAAAGTTGTGTTTTAGAACTTGCGGAACGCTCTTTAATCGAATTTTTGGTTCTGGTCGGATTTACATTTACGTTCATGGCAGTCCTCGGTCCTCATCCCTGGCGGTCCTCGGTTGACCCTGTTTCTTATCCAAAAATCCTTTACTGCGTTGTTTAGCAAGCGGCCAAAACTTGCTGCTCCCACCTGGTTCAGATGTACTCTGTCCTTCGAAAACAGATGATCTTCGTGGTAGAATGCAAGATCAACAGTATAAGAGAAAGGGTTAGAAGATAGAAACAAGTCAAGAATGTTGGGCCATTCTCCAAAGCGATCCGGGATACAGGTGGGTTGCTGAATCAACTGCTCTAGGTCATTAACCAGGCTTGTTAACCAGGTTGGTATGTGGAATGAGAGGAGAGCCATTGGCGGTGGTGAATGTTGAAATCTCCTAACATGGACATTTCTGAGAAAGGAGAGTTGTTGTTTTTTTGTCTATGTGCATGAAGGAGACAAAAGGCAGGTTGCCTGTAATGAGTGTCTCCACCCCAAGTTAAAAGAGTGACAAAGCCAAATTCAAGGGACGTTGGAGTCAAAATGCCTGGACACATGAAGTTTAAAGCAGTCTAAGTCATAGGAAAGATAGATTGAGGGAGAGAGTTCCAGAGTTCAGTTGTTGAGTAGAATAAAGACTGATAAAACTTGCCAATTCTTGAGTTGGAGAGCTGGACAGACTAGGAATGGGACTGTGTTGAAAGGCGAGTGTCTCACACTCGCCGCAATGGAGGGGGTATATACTGAGAGAGCTCTGAAGAACACTGATTGTTGTAATAATGATAGAAGAGTGAAAGAGATGCAAATGTGTAAACAGAGATTGTAGGGAACTAGTAAGCGGAAGCTTGTTAATGAGGCGAAATGCTTTTGACTCTACTCATTCGAGGAGTGTGGTTATTGGAGAAGCCTCCCCACACATGCAAACAATATTCAATACAGGGTCGCACTGTGCCCCGATACAGAGCAAGAAGCTGTGCGGGGATGAAGAACCCACGGAGACGGATGAGCACACCTAACTTTTGGGAAGCTGTTTTAGCAAGAGTGGTAATATGATCCTTCCAAGAAAGGTTAGATGAAAAAGATACACCTAGAATGTTTAGAGAAGTTGAAGGGTTGAGTTGTGTACTGTTGAAGAATAGTTGATAGTCTTGTGGAAGATTGTGATGGAGAGATAGAGGGAGAAACTGGGTCTTGGAGGCATTGAAGGAAACAAGATTTTCTCTGCCCCAGACTAAAATAATTGAAAGATCAAACGATAGGTATTCTATGGCCTCGTCACGTTAGTTTTGGAGTGCTTGCATGCTGGGTTGATGTGAAAAACTTGTTGAATAGTGTAAGGTTGAGTCATCAGCATATGAGTGGATAGGACTAGAGGTACAGTTGAGAAGATCATTGATAATTATTAGAAAGATAATTGAAGACAGGACAGAACCCTGAGGAACATCGGAGTTGATAAGTTGAGGAAGTGAACGATGGCCGTCCACAAATGCAGCTATGGAGTGGTCTGAAAGGAGACAAAGGCACAGATAGAGGGATATAAACCGAAGGAGGGTAGTTTGGAAATTAACCTTTATAGCGCGAGCTATATGTAGTGATCACCCTACTGCCAGGCGTCAATATTAGGCTTCATTCCCAGCTAAGATCGTTATTTTACAATAAATATTATAATTACTTATTCATATGCGCCTATTTTACGTTTAATATAAAGATATTAACATTTAACAGCAATAAAACAAGTGGGAATAGTATTTGGGGGGTGAAAATTGCAAAATATTGCCGACCGTTCAGTCATGAGGTGAGAGACGCACGAGCCCTACACCCTCCTCTCTCGATGCTTAGAGGGAGATTAAAGACTGTCTCTCACTCTCTCTCTCTCCCCACGCACTAGAAACATGCAGGAACACACCTTGGAAGATATTGGCGCGGTAAATACACCGATAAACAAGGAAATAAAAGGAAAAATAGGTGATAATTGAAGGGCGGGGGAACGAGGGAGTTTTGACACATGTGGAGGAGTGATAGGAGGTATGGAGGGGAGTTATCTCACTTAATCAAATATTCCATTGTTTTAAGTGCTACTGGGGCCTTTTAAAAAAGAAAATTTAGGCCTTGGATCTTAAGAGGTTCGTCGCGTTTCACCACCAAAACCTCGTAAGAGTTTTCTCGCCGTTCCCGGGTTAAAGACTTGTGCCAGACTCTATTGAAAGATGTGTTCCAGTTTGGAGTTCAGATAGTCAAAGAATTTGGGAAAGTCAGTAGAGTTAGGGGAAAGCTAGACAGCACAGAAATATTTTGATTGAGAGTGACAAGATAGTTTGAACCATAAAGTTGAGAATTCAGAGGAGTGAACATGAGAACAAGTGAGTTTGTTTTGTACGTATACACAACATCTGCTTTTGGGTTAGAAACTAGGATAGAGCAAGTAGGAGGATACAGAGAAAGGGATCCTGGCAGTTGCTTCAGATACCTGAGTTTCAGTGAGAAAAAGAAGATCAAGTTTATAGGAGGAGAGATGGTGTTCAACGGAGGGAGAAATAGTGGAAAGGCCGCGAATATTGCAGAAGTTTATAGTAATAATGACAGGCCGTGGTCCAGAGAATTTTGAGGGGTCGTTTGGGGATGGTCGAGCGTGTGTGGAGGCATTTATGGTCCCCCCACCCCCTGGGGACTCCGACGCTAGGCAATGAATCATCATAATTAAATGGATTTGATAAGGAATGCATGTGGAATTCGAAGAATAGTCAAAGTAAGAAGTATGAACATAAAGGAGGCATGTGGAGTTAAGAAGTCGGTAGAGAAAAAAGTTGAAGGAAGTGTTCTCAGATGGTATGGCCACATGACAAGAATGCCTGAAGAAAGAATAGTTAAAAGGATCTATATCAGTGAAGCGGAAGGAAGAAGGCGTAGAAAGCCGAGAAGAAGATGGTATGGTATGGTGTCGGAATGTGTGTCAAAGCATGAAAAGGGAATGTTTGAAGCAAAATAATTAGCAAATGACAGAAATGAATGGATGAAGTTTGTTAGAGAGAATACATGAGGGTCTCTGAACCCTTTTAAATGATAAACCTGGAAGGCCTTTATCCCACATGTTGATGTGAATAAACCTTGACCGGAAGTATAACATCTGAGGTGAAACTATTGTTTTCGGGGGCTGATGAGTGATTTGTGCTTCTGAATGCTTGTGTGCTTGCTTTTTGTGGGTGGCCGTTATATGTGTTCTTCTCCTGTCACCTCTTTTTCCTTTCTTGTGTCTCTTGTTGATCCTTCCTACCCCTTGTGGGAGTGAGGGCTAACTACAGATTGGCTACAAACGTCTAGTATGATGGAAGTATTATTAAATATTCTTAGTATTAAACATATAATATATTTTGTAAGAATTACGGAACTAGTCCTTCATATGTTATCAATACTGTTGTACCACAACCAAAATCAGCCAAGTCAGTGAATACAGTATCAATAACTCTGATGGACCCAAATAACTCAATCACAGTTGGATAAGCAGCTCGACTAAACAACCACTATATGAAGCAACAGCCACCTCGAGCAGCCGCAAGGTAACAGTCTCCACATTAATCTAAATGGATTTAATCCATGTGACAGCAATTGTACCGTGGATATTTGGAGACGCAGATACAGGGCAGGGGTGGCAAAAAGAAAGGACATAACCCCCACAAGCCAACCTACACTGGATATCCCTCAGTTCCACCACAAGTTTACTTTCAACAACTCAGATATACAACATATGGTGTTCCACCAACACAGCCACCCTTCATGGTTAAACAGCAGCAAGGGAGGGATCAACCGACAAGAGAAATAGGTCATAAGCAACAGACCAGTCTAGCCCTCACAGCTCCTATGCCATGGTATGCCCTTGGATACTACGATTATATTTTCAAAGATCCTTAGATGGCACCAGCATACATAGAAGAGACTTATACAATACCTGCCTCATCAAGCAGCATGGCCCAAAAATACATGGAAGTGACCTATCCAGAGGCCTACACAATACCCTCCCCTCACCCCCCCCCCCCCCCCCAACCCCACCCCACCCTTAATGCCCAATGAAAGGAACAATCAAATGAACCAGCAGAACGAGTGAATTTTAATGACACCACCTCGACTATAACAAGTTGTAGGAGTTAATCAAAGATCAACCTATATGCCACTGCATCAGGATAAATGTACTCAAGAACCGCCTCCTCATTGATACGAGTGCCACCTTTTCGTGCCTGAGTACGAGCTACTACTTACAACATCAGGGCCAACTTGGGCCCTCACACCCCGCACAAAACTTAAAAGGTGCTGGGGACGTCCCTCTACGAGTCAGAGGTCGTAAACAACCCCTCAAGGTCTCCACCCAAATAGGTGAATCTTAAATGCACCTACAGTATGGACCGTTTTCGACTCAGCCGATGATGAATATGACGAATACTTAGGATTAGGCTAATCCCTCTACAGCTACTCGGTGACAGCACTGGTTGCTACTACCACAAATTAACCTTTGGCAAGGAATTGCTTTCAGGACATCTTCAGCAAGAAGCCTCAGATTCAATCCTATTCCAAGTGACACCTCAGACTCATATCCTCGCTCAAGCTGTCTTAAATAAAGCTGTCATATTGCTCCCACAAATTCAGATGTGGGTGACCATAGATGTACCATCAGAAGAAATGCAAATGTTTTCACCACGTCACAACAATAATGGTTTCCTCCTGTCACCTGCTATAGTGCCCCCACACTTACGTTCGGTGAAAATCGCCAACATATCGGCAGAATCCGTAACACTACCTAATTTTGTTTTAATATGTGAGGACGTAAAAACCTCTGATGAGGTCCTGCCACCTCAGACACCTCCACCAGGAGCCCCTGTATTACTAGAAATTCCAAGCCACCTGTATCTACAACAACAGAGCAAGGTCAAACAACTTTTGCAGGAGGTGTTCACCCAGTCCTCCACAGATATCAGGCACACTGATGTCTTAGAACACCCAATACAGATAACAGATCTCCCGCCAGAAGAACCCAATTCAACGCCAGGAAGTGGATAAACAAGTTCAGAAAATTCTCGATGCTAACTTCATAAATCCATCCACCATTCCTTGGTTGTCATCTGTAGTCCTAGAAAGAAAGACAGCTCGCTCAGGTTTTAAGTGGATTATAGACAGCTCAATGACATTACCATAAAAGATGCCACACCGCTTCCTATGATCGACGATTCCCTTGATTCCCTTCATGGAGATAACATTTTCTGCACCCTAGACTTGCTAATCGGATTTGGCAAGTCAACGTAAAAAAAAAAAAAAAAAAAAATATATATATATATACTGTATATATATACTGTATATACAGTACAGTTGATGGAGTGGTGGGAGGTTAGGGGGTACCGTCAGAGGTGAATGGGAATGGTAGTGCACTTGTGGATGTATATGTGGGGAGGAGGTTGTGGATAGCCAACACCTTCTTCCGACACAGAATGATACACAGGTATTCATGGAAAGTGGTGTGGACGATGAAGGATAAGACAGTGGTGGAACAAAAGTTACTGATTGAAAATTTTATATGTGTGGATGAAAGAATGAAGACATCTGTGATGGATGCTAGGGTGTATAGGGGTATTGGAGGGGGTCTGTCTGATCATTATGTAGTAGTAGCTAGGGTTATGATACAAAAAAAGTGGGTGAGGAAAGCTGGAGGGAGGCGAGAGGAAGGTGGAATGGTGAGGAGGGTGGAGAGGCTAAAGGAGGAGGAAATCAGGGAAGAGTACAGGAGAGCAGTAGAAACACGACTAGGTGGGTTCGACCTGGAAGATATGGAGGAAGTGGAGGAGATAAGCAAGGTGTTTAAGGAAGAGATCTGTGCAGCATGTGAGGAGGTGTGTGGCATGAGGAGAAGAGGGAGGGGAGTGAAAGGTACAGAATGGTGGACAGAAGAAGTTAAAATAGCTGTGGAAGACAAGAAGAAAGCGTATAGAGAGTGGTTAGGTAGTAGAGGGAATGAAGATTTAGAGAGGCAGAAATGAGTGAGGTATGTGGAAAGAAAGAGAGTGGTGAAGAGAGTAGTGAAGGAAAGTAAGAGAAGAGTAGATGAGGAATTTGGAAGGAATCTGAGTGTAAAATGGAGGGAGTGTAAGAAACTGTTCTGGAAAGAAGTCAAGAAAGTTAGGGAGGGTAGCAAGGGAAACAGTAAGGGTGTGAAAGATGAGAATGGGAGAATGCTAGCCGAGAAGCAAGAGAGAGTCGAAAGATGGAGGGAGTACTTCAACGAGTTGCTAAATGTAAGGAATGAAGAGCCAGCAAACATAGTTGGATATGGTATAGGAGGGAGAAGAGCAGAAGTAGTTGAGGAGGAGGTGGGGATCAGGAGGTCAGAAGTGTGGGAAGTTATGAAAAGAGTGAAGTTTGGGAAAGCACCAGGAACAGATGGAGTGTGTGGGGAAATGTTGAGGTATGGTGGTGAGATAGTGATCGAATGGATATGGAAAATTTGCAAACTAGCATGGGAGAAGGGGAATGCACCCGATGACTGGAAGACTGGCATAATAGTCCCCCTATATAAGGGCAAAGGGGAAAGAGGAGTGTGTGGTAACCTCTGAGGAATATGTTTTTTAAGCGTAGTAGGGAAGGTGTACCGTAGGGTAGTGATTGAGAGAAAGAGAGCGAGAATGGAGAAATGGATAGGCGACAAGCAGGGAGGTCTTAGGAAGGGAAGAGGATGTGTAGATCAGATTTTTACCCTGAATTGTGTTGTGGAGAAATATCTGGAGAAACAACAAAAGGTGTATGTTGCCTTTATGGATTTGGAAAAGCCCTATGACAGAGTGGATAGAGAAGGCATGTGGAAAGTACTTAGAATATACGGAGTAGATGGCAAGTTGCTGAAAGCAGTGAAGAGCATGTATGAGGGTGCAAAGGCGGCAGTACGTGTGGAGAATGAGCAGAGCGAGTTCTTTGACCTGAGTGTTGGGTTGAAACAGGGGAGTGTGATGTCCCCGTGGTTGTTTACTGTATATATAGATGGACTCATGAAAGAAATACTATCAAGAGCAGTGGATGTTGGTGTATTGCTGAAAAGGGAGGGAAATGAGTGGAAGCTGCCTATACTGCTGTTTGCGGATGATACAGTCCTGATGAGCGATAATGAATGGGAGTTGCAGGGTCTGGTAAATGAGTTTGGAACAGTGTGCAAAAAACGGAATTTGAAGGTAAATGCGGGGAAGAGCAAGGTTATGGTCTTCGAAAGGGGTGAAGTCACAGAGTGTGAGGTGAAGTTGAACGGTCAGGATATGGAGATCGTCAGCTCTTTTAAGTATCTGGGCAGTGTGTTGAGTAAAGATGGGACTATTGATGAGGAAGTGCGGGAGAGGGTACAACAGGGGAAGAGGGTTGTAGGAACGTTAAAAGCAGTAACAAGAAATAGGGTGGTCAGTATGGAAGTGAAGAAGTCCTTGCATGACAGTGTGGTAATCCCGACACTAACTTACGGAAGCAGGGAAGCATGGACATTCGGGAAGAGACTCAGACCAAGAGTGAGAGCGGTGGAAAGGAGTTACTTGAGAAGTGCGTGCTGAGTTACATGGAGGGATAGACAGACGAATGAGGATGTAAGAAGGAGGTGTGGTGTGGAGGTAGATGTGCTGGAAAGTGTGAAAAGGAACAACTTGAGATGGTTCGGCCATATGGAACGTATGGAAAGCGAGAGATTGACTAAGAGGGTGTACGAGAGCGAGGTGGAAGGACAGAGAGGGAGAGGTAGACCGAAGGAGAGATGGAAGGATTGAGTGAGGAAGTATATGAATAAAGGCGGTGCTGGTTGGGAGGAGGGCGTTGACTGACTGGGGACAGAGGTGCATGGGGGCGGTTCGTTCGTGGCCACCCCTTCGGGGATCAGGGCGTCAGGCAATAGATAGATAGATAGACAGTATATTTATATATATATATATCACTTTTATTTCGTCTTTAAACAGGAGATTGATGACATCGGCTGTGGGTGTTGACTCTATGAAATTCCGAGTATCTTGGCTATTTATTATATTAGGCATTATTAATTATTAAGCAGTGAACTCAAGTGAAGCTTTACAAAACGAATCCTGGAAAGGTCGCCAGTTATCTGGTACGTATCTTGATTCAGAAGTGGTTAACTTGATAAAACTAGACAGAATAGACAATATGAAAAGGTATCAAACAGCTGAAGGCCAATAGAACTTAAAATGTTAAAGTTTGTTATGTTGTTACTAGCTTTCCTTTTAGCTGTTGGGACAGTTACCCTTTATCGTGTAATACGATAGTGTAAGACAATTAACTCCCCCAGACATATATGATGCGATCGCGTCATATGGACTAGTGAACCAAAAACTCATATGACGCGATCGTGTCATATGGACTTATCTCTATACCTCTCCAATAAGTTTATGACGCGATTTTGCGTCATATGAGCTCAGTAAGTCCGATAAGTTACCATACGATAAAACCGTTGGAGGCAACCTCATTCACCTCCGATAATTCTAACGGCCGCAGTGTTGTTGTTAGTGTAGTGCGGGGCAGTGGCAATGATCCCGGGGCTCCCGCCTCCTCGGACTTATTGGAACAAAATATGTCGGAGAGAGTTAATGTACTAAGGTACGTCTCTGTGACGTCACTAGGTATATGACAGTCTAATGGTCGGTCCCACGGTAGGGCGTAGGACGATTAGATCTTAGATCGTGTATTATAACATTGTAAGTAAGTTAAGATTATAAAAGGCCTAATATGCTATTAAGCAATATTGACATGGTCTTATGTAGTATATATGAATTTACCGTATATATTGATTTAATTTATCGTACTGAGCAACATAGATACGGTACGATAATTTGGGCGCCTGGCATATGCCAAAGCAGAGAGGTGAAGGCCTGGAGGAAGCTCAGAGCCTTCACGAACACCACCCAGTTAACATCTAATTTCCGCCTTCAGTTGATCGTGTTTTTGTGCCTCTAATCACATTAAACTGCCAGCAATACACGCATCTACACATTCACGACGCTCTCATCGACGCCATGACAGACAGCTAAGCATATTATTCATGTCCATTCTCATATAACCATTCATTTTTTTCCCTGATTTGTGCTTTCGAGCCGGTCTCTGGTTTCCACATCGTCCGCCATATTGGGTAAACGTTTACCTTTGTCTCATAGCCACGTGGAACTATTGGCGAGTTAATTCCTGGAATATTATTAACCCTTATAACCTTACCTTATATATAAATAATTGTGTGTGACCTTTGGATATAAATTAGCTTGTTTCAGATTGAATTCAATTTTGATTTGGAGTAATTTAATTTAGATTGATTCTGTTTGAATAATTATAGCTTAGAGATATTTAACTTCCACTGATATTATACCACATTGGTGCCCAGACCCGGGAATTAGCTACCAATAGGGGATTTTTAAAGGCAATGAGCAAGGGGACATAAAACAGGATGCAGGAACAACTCTATGATAAACTGGTAGGACTAGCCAAACGATGGTTTGAGCCGTAATGCAGGGTAGTATCGTTGCGCCTGCCAAAGTCCTGCATGACACCCATCATCTTCCTCCAATAAATTGTCTTTTCATTTCAGACTTCCTGTGACCTGACCTAAACAAAATCTTGTTCAATATGACCCTTTAGTGTAGGTATTGCTATTTGGTGTGCTATTTTTTCTCCATAACAAAGAAGTCTGCCGGTCTGCGTCTCTTAACTAGGCTACTATTTTGCCATTGTAATTGTAACATTGTAAGGTGTAAATAGCCTACAGGCTTGCATACAAAATGAGTAAACAGCAAGAGACACCGTCTAATGGGGTGCAGAGCAAAGCCCCTAAAAAACAGAGGGCAGGACTTCGGGGAGTATTAAATAGATTAATTATTGATGTCAACACTTTTATCACTACTGCTGACCTCGAGGAATTAGAGGCTAGGTTAGACAATGTCCAGGCTACCCACAGTCGTATTGTTGCTCTAAGTGAGGTGATTGTGGCAAGCATGACGGAGGAGGAAGAGATAGTTGCAGAGTGTGATAAACGCGCCCTCTATGATGAAACTGTCTTTAAAGCGAAGCACCTATTACAGCACGCTGTGGCGAACAAGAAGGGAGGCGAGGACGAAGCCCATAGAAGGGTTGACCCGAAACACACTGTGCACCTCCCAAAGCTCAATCTTCCTACATTTGGGGGCAATTTGACTGAGTGGTTAACTTTTTGGGATGTATTTCGGTCTACAGTACATAAATCCTCTTTGGATAATGTCCGTAAATTTCACTACCTGAAAGGAAAAATGGAAGGAGAGGCCTTACATTTGATAGAGGGTTTAGCGGTAGTAGGTGATAGTTATCTTGAGGCAGTACAATTATTACAGTCCACATACGGGGATCAAGAGCAGTTGAAGATGGCCCATGTCGTTGCCTTGTTAAAGCTCGCAGAACCACAGTACAAGGTTGAGGAGTTAGCAAAATTTAGGGCAGATATGGAGTGCCATACTCGATCGCTAGACACCCTATGGCTCACCTCACAGAAAATGATAGTTATTATACTACGACAGAAGCTTCCTATGGCAATACTTGACAAGGTTAGATCATTTGATCTGGGGGAGTTTAAAACTTAGTTCAGTAAAGAAATCAGTAATTTACAGTTGAACAATGGGAGAATGAATGTGTCAGGGAGGAGTGGGAATGTGGAAATGAGGGGAACTGTAAGTATGACGGTGGGGACTAAGGGGAAGAAAGAGGGTACGTACAAGAAACCTGCACAGACTTTATGTAAACTCTGCAATAATAATAAGTATAAATGGAGTTTCTGTGTAAAATACCCAACAAATGAGTTAAAATTAGCACAAGCGAAAAAATCGAAGCTATGTTCCGGTTGTCATAGTCAAGATCATGGTAAACAAGGGCAATGTACTGCTACGTACTTAAGGCCCTGTCGTCACTGTAAAGGACATCATTTCGACAATTTGTGTCCTACAGTTGACAAAGGCAAAGACGTCAAACCAGAGGGTCCTACAACGTTGACACTATAGGTAGCACGAAAGACACCACTATATTGCCAACAATAAAGATTCCCATGGAGGCAATGACAGTAACAAGGTTTGTCGGGTGCTTCTTGATCAGGGGTCTCAACGATCCTTAATAAAAAGTTCCATATTAGGGGGACTTAAGCACCGAACCGTAGGGGCTGAGACTCTTCGATTGCAGGGCTTTACAGGGGTTACTGACAAACAAGAATATGAGATCGCAGAGATTTCCTATTTCTATCGTAAACAAAGGTACTTTATGTCATGTATCGTAGTAGACACCCTACCAGAATATGTAAGTGTAGGAGTGAAGAAGGTGGAACACGCATTACGTAGCAAGGGGTTTAACTTGTCAGATCCCATGGGAGATCAGAGTGAGGTGCATGTTCTACTTGGTGTGGATCATTATTATGATGTAGTATACCCTGGATTTAAAAGAATGTGTGGTGTGATTTTAATCCCCACTAAATTTGGCTATTGCATGAGCGGAAAGGTACATACTACACAGTCAAATGTCCTGGTCGACACGGTCTCGATATTAAGGGTGAATGTAACCGCGGCAGAGGAGTTGGGAAGGGAGGATTCCCAACCTAGTGACCCTAAAATGACTGCCGAGTTCGACCTGGAACGACTGTGGAGATTGGATCACATAGGCATTAATCCTATGGAGACCGATTATGACTCAGAAATTGCGCTGAAGAAGTTTGAAGAGTCTGTGAGCTATAGTGCCTCAGACAAGCAATACAAGGTTAGTTTGCCCTGGACAAATAGTGAGATGAGCCTGCCAACAAACTATGGATTGGCATTGGGCCGTTTGAATGCATTACACAGTAAACTATCAAATGAACCGAGCACTCGCCAGGCGTATGACGATGTATTTCGGAATTATTTAGACCGAGGCTTCATTGAAAGAGTCGATGTGAAAGAACCAATAAGGAAGGGAAGGGTTCACTATCTAGCCCATCATGGGGTAAAGAAAGACAGTGCCACCACACCAATACGGGTGGTGTATGACTGCTCGGCCCACCAAGGCAACAACCCAGCCTGAATGATTGCTTGCTGACTGGTCTGTCCATGGTGTCGGATTTGTCACAACACCTATTGGGATTTAGGCTGGGCAATATGCATTTACTAGTGACATTGAGAAAGCCTTCTTGATGGTCAAATTGCAGGAGGAAGATAGAGATGTTACTCGCTTTCTTTGGTTCAAAGACATCAGCGACTCTGAAAGTCCAGTCGTGATCTACCGTTTTCGGGTTGTACTCTTTGGTGCAACATGCTCGCAGTTTTTGTTAAATGCCACAATTAAGAAACATCTGTCAGATACTCATTAGGACACAAGTAAACTATATCGCGGGTTGTATATAGACAATTTGCAGTACTAGCGATAGTCAGGATGATTTGTTACATACCTACTGGCAAGCACGTAGATTGTTAACAGAAGCTCATTTATTTCTCCGCGAATGGGTTACTAATAGTGAAGATCTTCAGAGTCTAATTCAGATGGATGGTACGGCATCTCATAACCAGGAAAAGACCAGAAATTTGGGGATGATCTGGCAACCAAAACAAGACATACTAACCTTTCAAACCAAGTCTTTTGTTCAGCAGACAGGAACGCACTCAAAGAGAAGTCTGTTGAGTAAAGTTTCGCAATTGTTTTATCCTTTGGGTCTAGCATTACCCGTTACCATAAGAGCTAGGATTCTGATGCAGGAAGTTTGGAGACGCAAAGTAGGATGGGATGACAGTTTGCCCGAGGACTTAAGTGATCAAGGGACATTATTGTTGAAAGAGTATGACATCCTATGTACTAAACAGCTACCTCATAAGGTGGCGGCATTCGGTGACGTTACATTACATACGTTTTGCGATGCTAGCACCACGGCATACGGGGTAGCCATATATGTCGTTACTTCATTTGGGGCGCATTTAGTTACAGCCCGGGCCAAGGTCTGGTGTAACATGTATGCGCAGCATACGAGAGAGAGTTGAATATTGAGGTCGTTCATGTGTGGTGTGATAGTCAAGTCGCACTCAACAGGGTACATAGCAGTCTCTGCCAGTTTATGTGCGAAATAGGGTAGATGAGATTAGGGTCCTATTGCCAGATGTTGCATATCACTATGTCAATACAAAAGACAACCCTAGTGGTCTCATAACTAGGGGTATAATGGCTAGCCAGTTAATAAAGTCCGAGTTGTGGTGGCATGGTCCAAATTGGCTGCTCCATGAAAATGAATGGACGATATGGCAAGCTGTTGGTGCGGGACTTCTACCACTGGAAACCGTGGCAGTTACAGCCCAACCTGTTCTACTGCTGTCCGCAATAAGGAGGAAGCATTCAAATGGCACTGACGCCTTAAAACTCAAGACTCTCATTCTTCCTATGTTTCTGCCCGGAATCAAGCCAAATCTGTTCTTCGACTTGCCAAACACTCTTTCATCATTAATAAATGCACTGAACTATCCAACTCTAGCTCTTCCCAAGCTTTCTGGCATCTAGCCAAAAACCTCTCTAACAATTTCTCTTCCTCGTCTTTCCCTCCCCTTTCCCATTCTGATGGCACAACCATTCCTCTGCACACTTCTTCCTCTGACAAAGCTAAACTCTTCGCTCAAACTTTTGCTAGAAACTCCACCTTGGATGATTCCGGTGCTATTCCTCCCTCTCCACCCTCCTCTCTCTTACTTATGCATAATATCCTTATCTCTTCTAAAGATGTACTTTCTACCCTCGCTGGGCTTAATACTAATAAGGCGTACGGTCCGGACGGTGTTCCTCCTGTTGTTCTCAAAAACTGTGCTTCCGTGCTGACTCCTTGCCTAGGCAAACTCTTTCGTCTCTGTCTATCCTCTAACATCTTCCCTTCATGCTGGAAGTTTGCTCACATTCAACCTGTCCCAAAGAAGGGTGACCGCTCTTAACCCTCAAACTATCGTCCAATTGCTCTCATCTCTTGTCTTTCTAAAGTTTTTGAAACTATTCTTGCTTCCAAATTTCTTAAGCATTTCTCTTCTCATAATCTGCTCTCAGATCGCCAGTATGGCTTCCTTAAGGGTCGCTCTACTGGTGATCTTCTTTCATATCTTACTATCTCTTGGTCATCCTCCTTTCGGGACTTCGGTGAGACTTTTTCTATTGCACTAGACATATCAAAAGCCTCCGATAGAGTCTGGCACAAATCTTTAATTTCTAAACTACCCTCCTTCGGTTTCTATCCCTCCATCTGTGCCTTTGTCTCTAATTTCCTTTCCGGCCGTTCCATAGCCGCGGTTGTGGACGGCCAAAGTTCACTTCCTCACCATATAAACTCCGGTGTTCCTCAGGGCTCTGTCCTATCTCCTATTCTTTTTCTAATTTTTATAAATGATCTCCTCAACTGTACCTCAATTCCCATCCATTCATACGCAGACGACTTAACCTTACACTACTCCATTAGTTTTTCAGAACGCCCCCGCCAGCAATCCTTCAACAACAAACGTAATGAAGCCATAGAACTCTTAAATTCTGATCTAAATACTATCTCCAATTGGGGCAGAGAAAACCTTGTTACCTTTAATGCTTCCAAAACCCAATTTCTCCATCTATCTACCCGTAAGGAACTCCCAGTAGACTATCCCTTATTCTTCAACAATACAAAAATCAATCCTTCATCTTCTCTCAATATTCTTGGTGTCTCCTTTTCTTCTGCTCTCAGTTGGAATGACCATATTACCAGTCTTGCTAAGGCAGCCTCCCAGAAGCTGGGTGTGCTCAACTGCCTTAGGGTGTTCTTTTCCCCTGCACAGCTTCTTGCTCTGTACAGGGGCATAGTGCGTCCTTGTATTGAGTATTGTTCACATGTGTGGGGAGGTTCCTCTCACACCGCTCTCCTAGACAAAGTTGAAAGGAAGGCCTTTCGTATAATTAACTCCCATCCACTCACCAACTCTCTGCAATCTCTCTCTCTCCGCCGCAATGTTGCATCTCTCTCGCTATTCTATCGCTACTATAATAATCAGTGTTCCTCAGAGCTTTCCCAGTGTATACCACCTCCTTTACGTAGGGCACGTGGTACCCGTCTTGCAACTCAATCCCACCCCTACTCTGTGCAACTCTCCAACCCAAGAGTGAAACATTACTCTCAAGCTTTCTTCTACTCAACAGCTGAGCTCTGGAACTCTCTCCCAGAATCAGTCTTTCCCTCTTCCTATGACTTAAATTGCTTCAAAGTCAGTGTGTCCAGGCATTTTGGCTCGAACGTCCCTTGATTTTGGCCATGTCACTCTTTCAACTATGGGGGAGGCACTCGCTATAGGCAGTTCTGCCTTTTGCCTCCCTCAATCATATAGGAAAAAAAACAAAAAAAAACAAAAAAAAAATTAGCCACCGGGTCCAGTAATAGAGTGGGCAAGATTCAGTGACTATAATAAATTAATCAGAGTTGTAGCTTGGGTGTTGAGATTTATATCCAATATCAAGGTTAAAGTAACGGGCCAACTCTGCAATAAGGGTCACAACATTACTGCTCGTGAATATACAGCAGCTGAAGTAACTTTGATCAAGTGGGTTCAAGCAGAAACCTTTTCCAATGAATTAGAATCTTTACAAAGCTCTAATAAGTTAATAATGCCTAACTTAGTGCGTCAATTGAGGTTGCACCTAGATAATGACCTAATCAAGTGTGAGGGTCGCCTGAAGTGGTCGGGTGTAACGGACGGCGCAAACCGTCCTATACTTATGCCAGCAAGACATCACGTTACTGATCTATGGTCATACGTGCACATAAGGAAGTAAAACACTACGGGGTCTATCACATCATCTCGAATTTGCGTCTCACATGGTGGATACCCAGAGTTCAACAAGTAGCTCGACGTGTAGTAAGGAAGTGTGTGATATGCCAAAGACTAAAGGGTAAACCTTATGCGACTGGACCAGCTCCGCCTTTACCTGAATGCCTTGTAAAACATATTGAGCCTTTCCAAGCTGTAAGGTTAGATTACACAGGTGCATTGAAGACGAGGGAGCAAGATAAAGTCTATATATTATTGTTTACCTGTGCAACATCTCACGCGATACACTTAGAATTATGTGACAATATGTTTAGCGAGGAATATATGCTGGCGTTTAGACGGTTTTGTGCACGTCGTTCATTCCCTCAACTAGTACTTAGCGACAATGCTCCTACTTTTATCCAAGCATCTAGATACCCTAAGGATATGAGCAGTGATCCTACAATCATCACTTTTATGGGAGAAAAGAAGTGCGAATGGAGGTTCATTCCAGTTAGGGCACCTTGGTTTGGTGGAATGTGGGAACGGTGTGTCGGCATTGTCAAATCAGGACTAAGAGCGGTAGTAGGACGTGCTTTATTGAAGAAGAGTGAGTTAATGACAGTTCTCACCGAAATAGAAGCAGTCGTGAATGATCGTCCGCTCACATGTGTACACTGACCTGCAAGAACCACTATCATTAACACCAGCTCATTTACTCTACGGTAAGCCATTGACTGCATTCCCGTCCGATTTCCAGTTTATCATAGAACTAGAGGATCCTTCATTGTACTCTGAAGCAGCGGTGTCTTAGCGATACCAGTATATTTCGAAGGTAATCGAGGACTTTAGAAAGATGTGGATTGACGAATATCTGCTAGCATTGAGGGAAAGAAGCATCAAACCCTCTGGTAGACCATCGGCACCTACTGATGGTGAAGTGGTTTTAATAAAAGAAGATAGTCCTCGTTTGTACTGGAAATTAGGCCGCGTGTTGGAGGTGTACAAGGGGGGAAGACTCTGTAGAGCGGGTGGCACTATTGAGGACGGCCACTGGAACTACTGTTCGTCCTATCGCACGTTTGTACGCTTTGCAGCTCGATTCCGCATTGCAATCTGATGCTCCACCTGTTATTGCTGGGTCCGAGAATTATCAACGTGACGATTCACCCTTTACAGATGGTGATCAATCTCGGACCGGGACGCGTCCCAGACGCGCTGCTGCTGGCGCCGTTGATATGTGGTGTCAGAGGATAGCCTCTGGGCAACTTTTATTTAAGGCGGGGTTCAGGTTATTTTTTGTGGGGGGAGTGTATCGTGTAATACGATAGTGTAAGAAAATTAATGTGCTAAGGTACGTCTCTGTGACGTCACTAGGTATACGACAGTCTAACGTTCGTTCCCACAGTACTGCGTAGGACGATTAGATCGTGTATTATAAGATTGTAAGTAAATTAATATTATAAGAGGCCTAATATGCTATTAACCCGGCAAGTGCAGGAAGACTCATAAGAGATTCCCCGGGCGACTGCGGGAAGACTCTTAAGATCCTGGGCCTAAAAAATCCATTTAAAACACCCCAAAAAACTTGAACCCTTTTTTTTTTTTTTTTTTATTTATTTTTTTTTTTTGCCCCTGGGCCATGCCAAATATCACTTCCCCACTTCCCCCCCCCCCCTCCTTCAGTTATCACCTATTTCCCTGTTATTCCCTTATTCTGTGGTATATTTTCGTGCTAACATTAGCGAGTTGCAAGCAGGGCGTTGTCATCACTGTTACCAAGCGAGTGCAAGAGAGAGAGAGAGAGTATCGATCGACAATCTCTCTCCAGACGTGGGGAGGAGTGGAGGGGAGGGAGGTTGCCTCAGCCATACCTTATGTTACTCCCGGCCTGTATCGCCGATTTTGACCATCCAAACGCTGTTTCCACTTGGTTTATTGCTGTAACAGGTTAATACCTTTAAAATCAACGTAAAATAGGCGCATATGGATAAGTAATAATGATATTTATGGTAAAATAACGATGTTAGTGATGGGAACAGCTCAAATACGTGCGCACAGGCGTGTGGTGTCTCATACCCCCCATGCGCACGTCTTAGGTTAAGCAATATTGACATGGTCTTATGTAGTATATATGAATTTATCGTATATATGGATTTAATTTATCATACTGAGCAACATAGATACGGTACGATAATTTGGGCGCCTGGCGTATGCCAAGGCAGCAAGGTGAAGGGTTGGAGGAAGCTCAGAGCCTTCACGAACACCACCCAGTTAACATCTAATTTCCGCCTTCAGTTGATCGTGATTTTGTGCCTCTAATCACATTAAACTGCCAGTAATACACACATCTACACATTCACAACGCTCTCATCGATGCCATGACAGACAGCTAAGCATATTATTCATGTCCATTCTCATATAACCATTAATATATTTCCCTGATTTGTGCTTTCGAGCCAGTCTCTGGTTTCCCCGTCGTCCGCCATATTGGGTAAACATTTTCCTTTTTCTCATAGCCTGCTTGGTGAGTTGGAATATTATTAACCCTTATAACCTTACCTTATATATACATAATTGTGTGTGACCTTTGGATATAAATTAGCTTGTTTCAGATTGAATTAATTTTAGATTTGGAGTAATTTAATTTAGATTGATTCTGTTTGAATAATTATAGCTTAGAGATATTTAACTTCCACTGATATTATACCACATCCTTTATACTCAGATACACTTCAACTAGATTAAATCATGAAACAATTTAAAGTTATATATAATTATTTTAATGTTTTTTTTTTTTTTTTTTTTTTCTATATTCCAACTTACTTCCTCTCGGGCATAGGCTGAGAGCCTTAACATTCACCGCTTTACAATGAACAGTGAAGCCTGTGAGGTCTTGTTCCAGTCTAGGCAGTGAGACATGTGAAGCACGTAGAGTACAACGAGCACCTGCCATCTTGCCTTCACATGAGGCACGGTGCTCACTCAAGGCCTGAAACGACCCCATCTCTGAAGCCACCTCGTTCCCGTGCTTCACTGACTCACCCCCTACACTCGGACTCTAACACGTACACACACACAACGCCACCTGTTGAGCAGATAACTCACCAGGCATTGCACCCCTGTAGCATATTTTGAATATGGGAATATTCATACAGTGCTATTTAATCAGGGAACAATGAGGGTATTTTATTGACGTTTCGGTGGGCTTGTGGTAATTCACTGATACCAGGTACAGCACAAATTCCATCCCAATAATATCTTCCCATTGATACATCGGGATTTGAACCCGGGACCTTTGGATTACCAGGCCAGTGGCAAGACCACTCCACCACACCTCCCCGTTTTAAGTAGGCTACTAATTACGAATAGAAAAAAGCTTGGTATGCAAGTAAGGACTTTTAAGCAATTATAAACTAATTACGGTATATACTTAAGTAATTAATCTGGATTATCATTAAATTATAAATATTATTATGATTCCTTTATATATACTTAGTTTAGTTTGTTAACCCTTTAAAGATTAGGTTTTACTTTTTTTCTCTTATCTCGTTATTCATTTAATCATTGTACTCTTTACGTATCTTAAATCAATATTATTATTATTAGATTAGCTAATTAGTTATTCATATTATTTCTTATTAATGCAAGACTTTTAATGAATCAATATAATAAATCAGGGAATATATAAAGTCACATATAAAATGGAATTGTATTTATAAAACAAATAAAGTATTTAACAATCACACAAAACATTAGGTGATTATGAAGGAAATTAACATTTTGTACTTCAGGATCGTTTTGCATCCGTTTTGGTTCACTTTAACTACATAGAATAAAGTTGGCTTGCTTTACAATATAAATATATGTCTCAATAATTGTATAGGACTTAAAACAATGCCTAATTACTAATGACAATAGTTTTACATCAAGTCATTTAAGTATTAACTTTAGTATAATGTCAAACAGATAAATTAGTGACTATATCACATCAAATCTCCAATATTCAATAACCAATCACAAAATTATATCTAATTACAAAATTAAATCTCCAATCCATAAATATCTCTCCAATCACAAAATCTTAAATCAAATGAGGCTATGTTTCCGACATACCTCTGGTTAATTAACAGTCACAGGTTTCCTACCGTGTAGAGGTACCAGCGACGCACTACAAATAAAATAAAAAATAACCCTATACAATAATTATACAAGCCTGTCTCTCCATGCAGCTCTTTACTCCCCACAGCTGAGAATGTACTAACTTTGAATCTCAAATATCTGTCCTTATACTGTATACGAGTCCATCACCTCACTAGTCCAATCAGAAGTCGCAGAGGCCGGGATAGATGTGCCGGAACCAATCAAATAGCAGGCAGGTTGTGTGGGACAATAACAGGTGAGAACAGGTGCGCGTGCTCCAATACTAGGTGGTAGAAGTAGTGGGAGCACGGGGGGGGGGGGGTCACTACGTCATTGCCAGCCCGGCCCCCTTCTCTCTCTCTCTCTCTCCCGGAATGTCTGGAATGTCACGTAGGCTGGGCAGCTCTCTCTCTCTGTCTTTCTGTCTCTCTCTCTCTCTCTAGTCACGTCCGCAGGCAAGCTCCACGTGGTGCAGTACAAGATACATAGACTAACAGGTATGTTCACTCCCGCCTGGTGCGCAGGTCAGTGACGTCAGTAGGTGTTCTCCAGTTGGAAAATGGGGTATTTATACCCAAGACTGATATCCTTAAATCTTGGTGATATGAAAGAAAATGGAGAGTAGAAGGTAAACAAAAATAAACTAATATTCAATAATCCTGTATGCTAACATTTGTATTATTATTATTATTATTATTATTTGTCCTTTGTTATTACTGTGTATTTATGCATGATTTTGCTTTACAAATAGTACCGGTAATGTATCTTGTAATCGCTCATACACACACACACACACACGCACACGCACGCACACACCTATAAATATATATATCTATTAATCAGGGTTGTACAAAGTACCGAATTATTTTACTCAAGTTCAAGTAAAAGTATGTGCTTGAAAGGTTACTCAGCTAAAAGTAAAAGTACCCACATAGAAAGTTACTTAAGTTAAAGTAAAAACAAAAATATCTACTGCCTGAGGGGTTGGGTGAGAGGGAGGCTTATCAGCGCCATTTATATGTAGCGGTGAACTTTTAACTAGCCAAGGAATGTCGCACCTATACCCAGGGGAATGTCCATGGGAAATGGGGGGGGGGGTTTACCCATAGTCCAACTTTGTTTGCCACACCGCTTGACTATACTGTAGAATTAACCCTTGAGTATCAGCAACGTGTGCTATATTAACCCTTGAGTATCAGCAACGTGTGCTATATTAACCCTTGAGTATCAGCAAACGTGTGCTATATTAACCCTTGAGTATCAGCAACGTGTGCTATATTAACCCTTGAGTATCAGCAACGTGTGCTATATTAACCCTTGAGTATCAGCAACGTGTGCTATATTAACCCTTGAGTATCAGCAACGTGTGCTATATTAACCCTTGAGTATCAGCAACGTGTGCTATATTAACCCTTGAGTATCAGCAACGTGTGCTATATTAACCCTTGAGTATCAGCAACGTGTGCTATATTAACCCTTGAGTATCAGCAACGTGTGCTATATTAACCCTTGAGTATCAGCAACGTGTGCTATATTAACCCTTGAGTATCAGCAACGTGTGCTATATTAACCCTTGAGTATCAGCAACGTGTGCTATATTAACCCTTGAGTATCAGCAACGTGTGCTATATTAACCCTTGAGTATCAGCAACGTGTGCTATATTTTATTGTAGCCAAATTTAGACGATATTATGAAGCTTAAGACGAATATCATCCATCAATACAATCAGATGATTGGGGACTGGTTTATTTAATAATTCATACATAAGGTGTCTCTTGTATGATGTAGGTTAAAATGCAAACTGCAGACCCATGCAGTATTGACATTAATAGTTTTTTGGGGTTGCAAAGAGCAATCCACTGTCTCTGCATTTCTTTATTGGGGGGGGGAAGCGGTGAAACTGTAGATGGGGGACATTTGTATTGCTATTATTGGAATTGCATCCAGCAATAGCACAATAGGGCATATTGGAAAAAAAAGCAAAGTAAGCTATTTGAAAAGTTGTCAGTAAATCTGGAGGCAGCATGGAGATCTAAGTCTAATGGCTGGAGTGGGTTCACTGGACTGGGACCCAAGCCTTGACCTGAACTGGCCAGAGGTCGAGACGGGACTGACCGCTCCTCACCTGGTGAACCCTACTGAAAAATCAGCTAGTGACGTCCGGCGCGCGCGGGACGAATATTTGGGCCAAAGTGAACATACCTGTTAGTCTATGTATCTTGGTGCAGTATAGGCACGAACCACAGCTTGGCGTCCGTCACATAACATCCTGGTATTTTCCGGATGTCACACCTCCCCGCTAGAAAAGAGTTCAAGTAGAGGAAAGTATATGACAATATTGTATACTCTTGACAAACAATCTGCCAGCACGTTATGGACACCCTTAATGTGTTTTACATATAAGGCGTACTCCTGCAGCAACAAGCTCCGCCTGGTCAGTCTTTTGTTCTTATTTTGAAACTTGTGCACACATGTTAATGGGTGATGGTCAGTATATACAGTAATGGGTGATGGTCAGTATATACAGTAATGGGTGATGGTCAGTATATACAGTAATGGGTGATGGTCAGTATATACAGTAATGGGTGATGGTCAGTATATACAGTAATGGGTGATGGTCAGTATATACAGTAATGGGTGATGGTCAGTATATACAGTAATGGGTGATGGTCAGTATATACAGTAATGGGTGATGGTCAGTATATACAGTAATGGGTGATGGTCAGTATATACAGTAATGGGTGATGGTCAGTATATACAGTAATGGGTGATGGTCAGTATATACAGTAATGGGTGATGGTCAGTATATACAGTAATGGGTGATGGTCAGTATATACAGTAATGGGTGATGGTCAGAATATACAGTAATGGGTGATGGTCAGTATATACAGTAATGGGTGATGGTCAGTATATATAGTAATGGGTGATGGTCAGTATATACAGTAATGGGTGATGGTCAGTATATACAGTAATGGGTGATGGTCAGTATATACAGTAATGGGTGATGGTCAGTATATACAGTAATGGGTGATGGTCAGTATATACAGTAATGGGTGATGGTCAGTATATACAGTAATGGGTGATGGTCAGTATATACAGTAATGGGTGATGGTCAGTATATACAGTAATGGGTGATGGTCAGTATATACAGTAATGGGTGATGGTCAGTATATACAGTAATGGGTGATGGTCAGTATATACAGTAATGGGTGATGGTCAGTATATACAGTAATGGGTGATGGTCAGAATATACAGTAATGGGTGATGGTCAGTATATACAGTAATGGGTGATGGTCAGTATATACAGTAATGGGTGATGGTCAGTATATACAGTAATGGGTGATGGTCAGTATATATAGTAATGGAACCAGGGACAGATTGAACATAAACACTAAAGTATTGGAGTGACAAAATCAACGCTAACAGCTCCTTTTCTATTACAGAGTAATTACGTTGAGCAGAATTTAACTTTTTACTAAATTAGCAAACAGGATGCAATACAAAACAATAATTCTCCTGGAGTAACACATCTCCAACCCCGGTATTACTTGCATCAACAGCTAGGGAAAAAGATCTGGTGAAATCAGGGGCACGGAGAACAGGATAGTTAGATAGAATGTATTTGGTAGCACTGAAAGCTTCCTTACATTCGGAGGACCATCAAACTTCACATCCTTTCGGAGAAGATCTGTTAAAGGTGCTGTTAACCTTGAGTAATTTAGAATACATCTCCTATAATACCCAATCATTCCTATGTATCTTTGGATTTCCTTCTTATTTATAGGCATTGGGATATTTAAAATAGACTCTACTTTAGCTTGAGGAGGTGCAACCTAACCCTGTCCTACTGTATTTCCAAGATATTGGACGGTACTCTTGATGAAAGTGCATTTATATAAGTTCACCACTAGATTTGCTTCAGCAAGGTTAAACAAAAAGTAATCTGATTTGTTGTAGATGTTCTTCCCATGTATGAGAAAAGAGGATATCATCGATGTAAACTACACATCCAGGCACCCCCCCCCCCCCCCCCCCCCCCAGTCACCTGATTCATTAGGCACTGAAAGGTAGCTGGAGCGTTTTTCAAGCCATAAAGCATTACTTCACAGCAGAAGGCTTGATTATTTACAACAAAACATGAAATCTCCCTTGCTCGGGGAGTGAGAGGTACCTGCCAATATCCTTTCATAAGGTCAATTTTACTTATATAACTGGCTATGCCAATCTGGTCAATACAATCATCAATCCGTGGCAGTGGATAGGTATAATTTTTTGTTACGGCATTGACTTGTCTGTAGTCAATGCAAAATCTATAACTCCCATCTGGCTTAGGCACAAGGGTGACTGGACTACTCCACTGGCTTAAGGCCCTAGTATTTAGTTCATTTGACAACATGAAATCTAAATCTAATTCATAAGAACATAAGAACATAAGAAAATGGGAGTCTGCAGAAAGCCGATTGGCCTAAGCAAGGCAGATCCCTGTCCCACAGAACCCCAATTACAAAGCCCAATTATAGGCTCAACACTCTAATACCCTGAGGATCATCTTACCTAAACGGTTAGAGATTAACGCAGAATTACGGGGGTCTGCAGAGCGCTGATTGGCCCAACCCGGCTGATCCCCCTTCACACCCAACCCTTCTCGTCCATATGCTTATCCAATTTTATCTTAAAGCTCCCTACCGTTTTCAATCCCACTATAGCACTTGGTAGTCCATTCCACCCATCTACAACTCTGTTACCAAACCAATATTTGCCTATACTTTTCTGAAACGAAATTTATCTAATTTGAAACCATTGGTACGAGTTCTTTCGCTATCACTGAGCTTTAGTACATTTGTCATGTCCCCTTTGTTAATCCAACTAACCCACTTGAACACCTCTATCATATCCCCTCTAACTCTGCGTCTCTCTAACGAATGTAAGCCTAATTTCTTCAACCTTTCTTTATACGGAAGATTTCTAGTATTATGGATCATTTTTGTCATTCTACGTTGTACTCTCTCCAATGAATCTATGTCCATTCTGTAATAAGGACACCAAAATTGAACAGCATAATCCATATGGGGTCTCACTAATGACAAGTAAAGTTTTAAGATAACATCAGCAGTTCTGTTACCCACACTCCTAGAGATGAACCCGAGAATCCTGTTTGCCTTGTTTCGAACGCTTATACACTGTTTTCTAGGCTTCAAATGTGACGCCTCCCGGCGCTAGCAGAATGGTTGCGTGGGGCATTGCAGCTCGCTAGCGCTCGCCAGGATGGGGGGATGGGCTGCAGTTGTCCTAGAATGATCTGCTTTATTTCGTTAGTGTCGTGTTGCCACAGACAGTCTAGAAGTGATCTTTGTTTTGGTCTGTGACCGCGCCTTATATTTTATATTCGCTATAATATAAATGTTGCTTGTGTGGGAGGCGAGCGAGAGCGGGTGAGGGAGTACACCTGGCAGCGGGGGGTGGGCTGTGACGCGGCTCGCTTGAGCGCTGACGGCGTTGGCGGCCGGGTGGTCAACTAGTCCCTTCCCGTCGCGGCCTAATGGTTTTTTACCAAGCTCAGAGCTGGCCTGACACGCGTATCGTCTACATCCTTTGCAATTCTGTCCCCCATACTCGCCACTTTGCATACTATTTCTCTCTCTCGACTTCTCCTTTCTCATTCTCTAATCTTTATTAAACTCAACATCCCTTCTGGTTTCAGCATAGATGTTCACCGTCGGCCAGTCGTATTGTACGCGAAGCTCTCAGATATTTCCATGTATTAGGCTTTAATGAGGTTTGGAGAGACGGACTTTTCCGTGTGTGTCCTCTCTCGGGAAGGTTGTAGACCGGTATATGTCTCCCTGGAAGGGTGTTGAGTGATTCTGCTTAGTTATTTAAAGCTAGACTAGGGGTAAGGTTACTGTGTCATTGTCTCCGATGTGTGCAGTGTTAGCTAAGCCCTGCACGACATCGACAGGTACTGTGGGAGCCTAGGTTGTCTTCGGGTGGGTTTACTTTGCGAGCACAGCACTGTGGTGTGAGAGGGCCATAGCCTATCCCTCACAACATAGTGCTGCCTCTTTGTGTTGACTTCTGAGGGATCGCCAGGATAGAACTAGGTACTAGAGACCTAGATTTATCAAGAGAGCATCCCCGTCATATAACGTAATCTTCATTATACCATCTTCGGACAACGTTAGGCTACGAGCCGCATGCTCGCCCATTGTTGCCCTGCCTTGATACCCCAGCTAGACTTTATTAACCGAGCAGACACTGGTTAGAGATAAGCCCCCATTATTATATGTATGCCACATTATCATTCACTGCACTTTTGAGCCGAGGTTGTTGTTGAGTTGCACAACCCTAGTAGGCTGTTGCGTTGTGTCACAAAGCATTTCTTTAGTTGTCGAGCATTACTACCTTTGTGCCGTCTTTATTATTCGCCTGCCTATTATTACTATATGTCCTAGTATTTATTGTGACCCGTATTCTGCATTATAATTGTTCAAGATTCTTTACGAACATCTTCCCAGCATCAGACTTATTTCAGAAGTTTCCAGTTGATGTTGCAGGACTAGCATTGCACTTTCTTTAATACAGGAGTGCCAGTTATTTGAGTATCTACCGTAACGTTAAATAATCACGTTACTTATCTTTTCTTTGTGTAACCTAAACGAGTAATCTTTTACTGTTTGAGAATAGGCTGTTTCATCGAGCGTCAGCCTAGTGTGTGTGCACCAGTTACCGAGTCATAGGATACCTCGTAGTCCAGGGACGACTCAGGGCGGTAATCGTGTTTTGTTTTCCAGTGTTTAAGGCAGGGGTTGGATCTAGTGTTACCGTTGTTGCATTTTGCCATTATCTAGTCCAATGTTGAAGAGCCCTGTGTCTTTGAGAACCTGGATCGTAACAAATGGCGACCTAGCTCAGGATCTTGTGAACTAAGAGATAATTGCAGGATTGTTGTGGTCATTTGTTTTATTGAGGAATATAGTGGGCACCTTAATTTTTGTTTGGCAAAGTAGTATAGCACTTGAGAGTCTTCAGACATTTTTGGCAAGTGAATAGTGCTACATAAGAGTTTGGGGTACTTCTTTTCTGAATATTGTGGTGAGAAATTTTTGTGAGCATCATGTCTTATACCGGGGTCAGAGGAGAATGGAGACACAGTACGTAATGTCGAAACTGAGGAACAGCAGCATGATGAAAGGGTTAATCGGGTGAACTGTGAGGAGGATGCTAGTATATTTTTGCAATGGCCTGTTACTGCCGAGCGGTTGGAGGGTATGGATCGGTACGGTCTTCAATGCTTGGCCACAGCTATCGGTCATGCGGTTACTAGCAGCATGACCAAGGATATCTTGATAACGTGTGTACTGGGCAGGGTGACTGGTGAGCGAGATGGGTTGAGTGCTCAGAGCCCTTCGGCCATGCTTCCCCTACACTCGACTCCCAGCCATCCCAGTAGTTTGCCGACCCCGGGTACGCTTCCGCAGTTGGGTGGTGACTGGCAGGGTGGGTTGCCCCTGGGGGGACCACCGGTAATTTCAAACATTGTAGCACCTTCACTTCCTCAAGGGTTATCTCCAGAATTGTTGCTTCAGCTCGAATTAGCTAAGATCGAAGAGAGAAAGGCTATCAGGGCGGGTGAGCAGCAAATAGAATTAGCCAAGATAGAAGAGAGAAAAACTATCAGTCAGCAGTCTCAGCACATAGAGCTAGCAAAAATCCAAGCGGATTTAAAGTCGACTAGGTACTGTGCCGACATGGACGTAGAGAAGTCGCGAGTAGAGGCAACGGGACAGCGACTTGGGGCTGGTAACCGTGTTCATGAGCAGTCTCTCTCGCACTTATTGAAACTGGTTCCGGTGTTTGATGAGAGTGGTGTAACAGAATTTTTCACACGCTTTGAGAAGAAGTGCCAGGAACACCAGTGGCCAGAGAGTAAATGGGCAGCACTTGTTTCCTCTAGATTAATAGGCAAGGGTCTTAACCCTTATTTAGCGGGTGGTAAGGTATTTTACACTGTACCGCTCAGCGGGCATAATCCCGAAATATTCGCTCAATTTCACTCGCCCTAGCGCTGTTACTCTGGCTCCAATGCGAACGAAACGATCATTTTTGGAAAGAGCAACTCTTCGTCTCCCCATATAAGTCTATGAATGAATGTTATGAATGAGTGTGGAGGGTGGGAAGAGGTGAGGAAGAGGAGGTACTTTTTGGTCTATTTCCCGGGCGCGCGTTCGGATGCCTTCGCTTTGGCCTGACTTCGGCCTCTCGCGCGTCTACTATTCCTTCGGTAATCGGTCTTATTTTTCTCTTATTTCTCCTTATTTCTGTATTCTCTGTATTATCTCTCTCTCTCTCTCTCTCTCTCTTTCTTTCTCTCTCTCACTCCTGTCTGTCTGTCTCTCTCTCTCTCTCTGGCTCGCTCGCTTTCCCTCTCTCGCGTTCCCTTTCTCTCTTCCTCATCCGTATATGTAATTCTCATTATTATTTTCTCTAACTAATGCCTCTATTTCATTTATTTGCTTGTAATATTTCTGTATTATTATATCTTGTTCACTCTTTCTTCAGTTCAGTTTCTGTATTCTCTCTTTTCTCTTCTCATCCGTATATGTAATTCTCATTATCATTTTCTCTAACTAATCCCTCTATTTCATTTATTTGCTTGTAATATTTCTGTATTATATCTTTTTCACTCTTTCTTCAGTTCAGTTTCTGCATTCTCTCTCTCTCTCTCTCTCTCTCTCTCTCTCTCTCTCTCTCTCTCTCTCTCTCTCTCTCGCTTGCTTTGCAGGTTTTTGTTTTTGTTTTATATAATATTATTTCACAACACATTTCCAAATCACCCTATGGGGTAGTGTTGAAGACTCATTTTTTGTTTGTGGTGTTCCCAGGAGGTGTTATCCACATGTGATTGAGGTAGGCAAAGGGCAGTTATGTGATTGAGGTAGGGAAAAGGCAGAACTGCCTATAGCGAGTGTATGAATGGGATTGAGGTAGACAAAAGGCAGAACTGCCTATAGCGAGTGTATGAATGTGATTGAGGTAGACAAAAGGCAGAACTGCCTATAGCGAGTGTATGAATGTATGTATGAATGAATGACATGGATGTATGAGGTGGACCAAGAACCAGATGGATGGATGAAATTCGAAACTTTGATAGACGGTATACGGTAGAAGTAATTCCTTACAATGTACCGTACATCGTGATATATACGCCTATCAAATGATTGCAATCAATATACGGTATATATATAAATATATATATATATATATATATATATATAGTGTATATATATATATATATATATATATATATATATATATATATATATATATATATATATATATATATATATATATATATATATATATACTGTATATTGGTGTATATTGATTGCAATCATTTGATAGGCGTATATATCACGGTGTATATATATATATATATATATATATATATATATATATATATATATATATATATACCGTATCTTGATGGCAATCATTTGATAGGCGTATATATCACGATGTACGGTACATTGTAAGGAATTACTTCTACCGTATACCGTGATATATACGTCTATCAAAGTTTCGAATCTCATCCATCCATCTGGTTCTTGGTCCACCTCATACATCCATGTCATTCATTCATACATACATTCATACACTCGCTATAGACAGTTCTGCCTTTTGTCTACCTCAATCACATTCATACACTCGCTATAGGCAGTTCTGCCTTTTGTCTACCTCAATCCCATTCATACACTCGCTATAGGCAGTTCTGCCTTTTCCCTACCTCAATCTCATAACTGCCTTTTGCCTACCTTACCGTAAGAAATTTACTGAACGCCTGCAAATAATACGCTAAAAAATGCTTGCAATCAAAATTTCAAACAATTTGAAGGTCACATGCAATTATATATGTATAGGTAGACCCAGAGAGGAAGAGACAAGAGAGAGAGAGAGAGAGTGTCGTGATAATAACAATGTTACATATGTATCGTATATATGAAAAAATAATATATACGGTAGGCCTACATATGTTCCCCACAATCATATAATGCCAAGCACAAATATTCAATCTTTCGTTGTTTGTATTACCGTAAGAAATTTACTGATCACCTGCAAATAATACGCTATAAAATGCTTGCAATCTCTCTATTTTCTCTAATCTCTCTCACGCCTCCTGTCTCTCTCTCTCTCTCTGGCTCGCTCGCTTTCCCTCTTCCTCATCCGTATATGTATTTCTCATTATTATTTTCTCTAACTAATCCGTCTATTTCATTTATTTGCTTGTAATATTTCTGTACTATTATATTTGTTTCACTCTCTTTCTTCAGTTCAGTTTTCTGTATTCTCTCTCTTTCTCTCTCTCTCTCTTCCTCATCCGTATATGTAATTCTCATTATTATTTTCTATAATCCCTTTCTTTATTTGCTTGTAAAAATGTCTGTATTATTATATCTTTTTCACTCTTTCTTTCAGTTCAGTTTCTGCATTG
>CM064507.1:23293084-23576014 GCA_032716605.1 Paralithodes platypus
TGGTCGCGGAGAATGACAATCCCAGTTATCCTCCACCTGAGCATGACTGTCCCTTCCTCCTTCTCCACCTTGACCGCTGCAAGTCATCACCGGGACAGTGAGAGGCTCAGGGGGGCGCCTCACATACTCCTTCATCAGATTTACGTGGCACAACTGATTTCTTTTCCTCCTGCCTGGAGTGGCCACCAGGTAATCAAGGTCTGAGATCTTCTCCACTACCCTATAAGGACCAGTATACTTAGCGGATAAGGGATGATCCACCAAAGGTAGCAAGATCAACACCTCCTGGCCCACCTGAACTCCCGGAGTTTCACCTTCTGATCGTATCTGTCCTTCATCAGGGCCTGGGATCCCACCATATTTCGACCAGCCAACTCCAAGCTCTTCAACATCCGTTCTCTGCTCTCGAGGACATATTTTAATAACGAACACAGCTTAGTAGTACCCTCCAAGATCTCCTTAACCATGTTGAGAGGGCCTCTGATGCGATAACCAAAAACAAGCTCATTTGGACTAAACCCGAGGCTTTCACCAGGTACCTCTCTCGCAGCGAACAATACGTAATCCAACCCTGGTCCCAGTCCTTACCATTCTCCAGACAATAACAACGGAGCATACTCTCTAAGGTCGAATGCCACCTCTCTAACACCCCTTGGCTCTCAGGGTGATAAGCCGACGACACTACAGTAGTGATCCCGTGTTGCTGCATTGTCTGTGTAAATATGTTCGAGGTAAAGTTAGACCCCTGGTCAGACTGTATTTCCTGCGGAAAACCATACCGGGAAAAGTACAAAAGCAAGTTCCTAACCACCGTCTTTGCCATGCCATTCCGCATGGGGTATGCATCAGGATAACGGGTCGCTACATCCATTATCGTCAGGAGAAATTTATTACCGGCACTAGTAGAAGGGAGGGGGCCAACCATGTCTATAACTAACTTACTGAAGGGGGTCCCCATGACAGGAATAGGTTGTAACGGAGCCTTTGGGATGCATTGGTTCGGTTTACCCACTTTCTGGCAGGTACTGCACATTGCCACCCATGACACAACCTGTGCTTTTAAACCTGGCCACCAAAACAACTTCACCAAAGCCGCTACCGTCTTGCGTACTCCCAAGTGTCCTGCCAACGGCACATCGTGGGCCAACCTTAGTAGGCTATCCCTGCATGCCCTCGGCACAACCAGCTGGTCTACCACTCCTGACCCACCCTCCCAACTTCTCTTCGGGTCTTGAAATCGCTGATACAATATTCCCTCAATATAAAAAAAATCTCCTGGCTTTGCATCCGCGTTCTCCTCGAGCTCGACAGCTCCATTACCACACTTCTGAACTTCCGGATCCTCCAACTGCAGTTTACTAATATCTGAGGGAGCCAACCTGTCTAGATGCTTCCGAAGCAACCCATGTCCTCCCCCAATATCAAACTGAGCAACCATTATTTCTCTCTGTGTGTAACATTGCTGCCTCGGAGTCTCTTCCTGCCTTACCTCCTCACTAGCTGTGACAGGTCCTGGGGCTTCTCCAGACTCCAACAATGGTGCCAATACTGATCGCCAAGAAGCGCTGCTGGTACTAAACTCTCCAAACTTTTACCAACATTAGCCGTCTTCTTCCGACCGTTCCTCCGTTGATCAGAAGACTGAGGAATAGGCTGTGACACTTTGGATGCAAGAGATCTTGTAACAACGCACGCCATAGGTTGTACATGACACTTCTCTAACCACTCCTGTTCCTCCCCGCTCACGTCGGCCGGCTTCTCGGCAACGACTAAGGGTGAAACCTCAGAAGCAGGCACCGCAAAGTCGTTGCCGAGAAGAAGATCGACGCCCCCATCAGGCAAGTTCTCCACAATTCCCACATCCAACTCTCGTGTCACACCATCTACCTCCAGTTCCATCCTGACCAACGGGTATGACCTGATATCATTGATACCTTGCACCACAACCACCCGTGCCGCGTTTATTGGTCTACCAGTAAAGTTCTTCAATAAAGTCTGAGAGGCACCCGTGTCTTGCAACAGCTCAACTCCATGCTTCTTACCAGCCCACTTCACGCAGCCATGCCCTCGATGGTCACAAAAGACATCGCGGACAGGGTTCGAGCCTTCCGGATTCTTCTCCACTGGCTGTGTCCCAGCCTCTGACGTTATACCCCGGGCAAACTCAGATGACTTCGGGGACACCCTAATGTTGCGTGCCAAAGACACAACTGCATTAGGTAGCTTGCTTGGACAGGCTCTTGCAAAATGGCCCTCCTTATGACAATGGAAACACTCTAGCTTTCCCTTGGGATTCCATTGAGGTGGGAAAGGACCCGGACCCTTTCTAAACGGGACGGTACTAGGTTTATGGTCAGTTTTGGTGTCGTTGCTCTTGTTCTTCGTGTAATTATGTGTATCCGTGTTTTGGGGAGGGGGAGGGTTACGCTCCTTATTGCCTGCATCACTTCTCTGTGCAGAACCGCACCCACGAATCAAAGATAACCGAAGGTCAGCCATCTCAGCTGCCTCCTGAAGAGTTTTCGTTTTTTTTCTTTAAGATTCAACGTCAAATCGCCGCCCGTACACTTGAAAAATTGTTCTAGAAGCATCAGCTGTTTCAACTCCTCAAACGTCGATGCCATCTCAGAACACAGCCAGTTTCTAAATGCATCGGAGAGATTCCGGGCATGCTCAAGAAAGGTGCACTCACGACCCTTCGTTATACCCCGGAACTTCAATCTGTACGTCTCTGGTTGTAACACATATGCCCGCAGCACAGCCTCCTTCAGTACCTCATAATCGATGCACGACTCCAAGGGCAACGCATCATATGCCTTGAGTCCTTTGCCAACCAACCTAGAGGAAACAAGGGCTGCCCACTTAACCTCGGGCCATTGGTGCTCCCGGCACTTCTTCTCAAAACGCATGAAAAATTCGGTGACACCCGACTCATCAAATACAGGGACCAACTTGAGCAGGTGCGATAAAGACTGATCAAGACCTCGATTCCCAGAACCGAGACGCTGCCCTGTCGACTCCACCCGAGACTTCTCAAGATCTATGTCTGCACAGTACTTCGTAGCCTCAACCCGAAGCTCAGCCTCTCTCTGCTTAAGCTCACTCTCATATCTGGCCCTTCTCTCCTCAGCCTGAATCTTAGCCATCTCAAACTGCCGCTGCTGCTGCTCATATTCCCGTTGCTGCTTAGCCATCTCAAGCTGGAAGAGCATATCTGGAGTCAAACCTTGAGGAGGAGGAGATGCAACAATTGGAGACTCACCCAAGTGCAAACCACGCTGCCAGTGACTATCGGCCTGCGGGAACGTACCCGGCTCCGGAGCCCGAGGGGGCGCCATGGTAGGAGTCGAGTGGAACAGGGGCTGGGCCGAAGGTGCCCCAGCTCCCGCTCCACCCGAAGCCCCACCGAGCACCCAGGCCACCAGGTCACCTCTCGTCATGCTGCTAGTGCCCACATGACCCATGACCGTGGGCAAACACTGGAGACCATTCCGATCAATCCCTGACACCCGGTCCACAGTAATATGCATCTCCAGAAACTTCTTTGCATCCTCCTCACTAGTTATAACTCTAATGCCTTCTAACAAACCCCGCTGCTGCACCTCAGAGCCTGCTTCCCGTACTGTGTCCTCACTGTACACTGATCCGTCGTCCGACATAGTGTCCACCGAAAATTCTCAACGTTTATAAAAAAAAAAGGAGTACCTAAACTCTCATGTAGCACTATTCACTCAAAAATGCAAAATGCTCGAAGACTCTTAAGTGTTATACTACTTGCCAAAAAAAAATCCACGTGTCCACTATATTCCTTTAAACCAAAAAAAACAAATGACCACTACACTCCTGCAATATTTCTCTAAGTTCACAAAATCCTAAGCAAGGTCGCCATTTGTTACGACCGGGACTCGTATAAAACAAGGGCTCTTAATCATTGGACTAGAAAGGCACACAGCCACAACGGTAACACTAGATCCAACCCTCGAACTTATAATGCCGGCGCACAAAAACACCTATACCCTCCAGAGTTAAATCTGCGATAGCGGGGTATCCTATAACTCGGTATAAATGCACTACTACTACAGGCTTATGATCTCTGATACAGCCTGATCACAACAACATACAATTACGTTAATAAAGTATACAAGGAAAAAGATAGAGAGCTTAATTAAATCACTGGAATGATTTAATGCAAACAAGAAGAAGGTATAATTAAAGTTACTCTAAACAATAATAAACTGTCACTTCTATATTAAAGAAAGTGAACGAAAGTCCTAAAGCACCGAACAGGAATCTTCTGAAGAAAGTCTGATGCTGTTTAAGATGATCGAATCGGATTTTGAACTATTATATAAAGCAGGAACAAGATATGACAAGTGTAGGGACATACAGTGTTAACTGGCACGGGAATAACGATAAATGCACAATAGTATTGTCTCCAACAACAAAAGAAGTACTTCCTCAGGCAACGCAAAAGCCTGCTCGGGTTGTGCAACTCAACAACAACCAAGGCTTATACTCAACGTGAATAAAAATGCTGCATACATAACATAAGAGTTTATAATCCTAATCGGGTGTCTGCTAGGCGAATAAAGTCTAGCTGGGATGTAGTAGGCTAGGAAACAATGGCTGAGCAAGCGGCTCGTAGCCTAGCGAGGCCCTTAAGACTTTACGCCCAAATTACGTGACGGGGTGCTCTCTTGAGAGATCCAGATCGCTAGTATCTGATTCTCTCCTGGCGACCCTCTCAAAGTCAAAGCAAAACGAGTTAGCACAGTGTTGGGTGGCAGAGGCAAAAGCCCTCGCTCGCAACACAGTGCTAAACTCACAAGGTACACAGTCAGAAAGACAACCTAGGCTTCCCACGTATTCGTTGCGATTGTACAGGTTCAACAAAACCTGGTACACCTCGGAAATCACAACAACAATAGCCTCACCCCAGCCTAGCATTAAATAGCCCAGCAGACAACCAAGCAAAAGGTAGGGAGACACCGCGAGTGTGTCGAACCTCTACAGACAAAATGTTAACCCCTCCAAAATGTCTAACTAAACATGGAATATCTGAGAGCTTCAGCATATAATACGATGGCCGATATATGAAATCGTGCAGAACTAAAGGGGACTTATGATATTAAATAGATTAGAAGCATAAGAGGTAAGAAGTTAAGAGAGAGAGAAAGTGTTCTATAGGTAGAAGTCGGGGACAGGTAGCAAGGGAGGTGTGAAGGGTATGCTGGTCAGGCAAGCTCTGAGCAAGGAAGACACAAAGGTAGCAGGGAGTGCGGGGGGGACTACCTCCTGCCGCGGAAGGAGGGCTGCAAGGCGGTGTGACGCTCACCGCTTCCCCCAGAACCGCATGGCTTACTCGCTAGGACTCGCCAGGGCAGAGAATGTAGCTACAGTCTACTTATCATTGTGTACTTTCCTTCTCGAGAAAGCTTGTGTTGCAGACAGTTCAGAACTGTTCTTTGTTTTCGTCTGTCACAATCCTTTCTATTTTATTTAGTCAATTGAAAGTATTGTGTTAAGTAATTGAATGATGGGAAGGCGAGCGGAAGAGAGAGAGAGAGAGAGAGACCAGGTGGTGTGACTTGGTGGTGAGTGTGGCGCGTGGCCGGCCCCCTTACATAGGCCTCGCGGGATTCGTTGCCTCCTGCCTAACACGGCCTACTAGGCGGCTGCTTACTGGGCGACTGTCGCGCGCCCTCGTGCCATTCCTGCGAACTGGGACTCCACCCATGCGGTCCCTGGAAATATCCTGGTCAGATCCGTCCCAGACAGCATACTCTAAGCATCTCCCTTGAACTCTTCCACACTCTTGTCTTAGAATCTTTCTCTTCTACCGCCTCTATCATTTCCACTACTTCCTCACCTTTTATTAATATCAATCCCCCTCTGGTTCCCTGCATCCACACCTTGAATTGGTGGCCAGACTGTATTATATGCTGGATCTCACATTTCTTATGTACTAGGCAAAGGTTGAAGATAGTCATTGTTTTTTTGGGAGATTGTATTGCTCGGACTGTCTCCATCAATCACTAATGTTTCTACAGGGTTAAATAATGCTAGACTAGGGATCAGGTACCTTGCTGTTGGTGTTTTCACTGTGTGTAGGCTACTTTTGAGCTGCACGACACTACGGATTCTGTGGGTTACCTGGGTGGATCTTTTGTCTGTGTACCTTGGAGTTTAGACTGTGTAGTGCGTGAGGCTGCTTGCCTAATCCACCCAACACTGTTCTAACTCTATTTGCTTTTACTTTTGAGGGTCGCCAGGAGGATACTCGATACTTGTGATCGAGAATCCTCAAGAGAGCACCCCTTCATATTAACGTAATCAGGCCGCACAGACCCAAGGTCCACACTAGGCTAGGAGCTGCCTTGCTCCACCAGAATTCTGTACCTTTGCACATCCCAGCTAGACTTTATTAACCCGGGTAGACATTAGCTGGATTAGATCATATACTCTTTTATGCATACCCATTATTTCTACACAAGCATTTTGAGGTCTAGGTTGCTGTAGAGAGACACAACCAGCATAGACCGGTTTTGTTAATAGGAGTACTACTTTTTCGTGGCGAGCATTATTACTGTTGCACCGCTTATAATATTCTTGTGTCCAATAACATTATAGGTCCAGCCTTTTTGTGTATTTAGCCTACACGTGCATTGTCCTGCCTCCTGCTATTTTGTGGTTCCATTTCCGATACGTTCTTCTTAGTAGCATCCGACATTATTCAGAAGATTCCTTGTTCGGTGCTTGAGGACTTTACAACACTTTCTTTCATAAAGGAGTGACAGATATTATTGATTAACGTAACGTTAAGTAAACCTTCTTCTTGTTTGCATTAGATCACTCTTGTAATTTAATTAAGTTAACTATCTTTTCCTTGTGTACCATAACTAAGCAACCATATGTTATAGGTAATAGGCTGTTTCAGAGAACATCAGCCTATAGTAGAAGCACATAGATACTGAGAGTTAAGATACCCCACTATCGCAGATATAACTCTGGAGGGTATAATTATGTGTTCTTTGTTCGACGGGATTATATATCAGGGGTTGGATCTAGCGTTTCCGTTGTTGCATTTATGCCAGTCTAGTCCAATGTATAAGAGCCACTGATTTATACGAGACCCGATCGTAACAAATGGCGACCTAGCTCAGGATTTGGTGAACTGACATATAATTGCAGGTTATTGTGCAGATTTTTCTCACAGTTTAGGCAGTGAACATTTGTTGATTTTGTGGAATTTTTTTGAGGACATGCAAGAATTATTTTTTTAGCAAAGTAATATAGCGCTTAAGCGGTCTCCGAGAATTTTTTATTGTGAATATTGTGGTATAAGAGTTTGGGGTACTTCTTTTTTGTGTATCAAAGTGAAAAATCTTCAGTGAGCATCATGTCTTATAGCGGATCAGTGCAGGATGAAGACACAGTACGTGATGTAGTAGCTGAGGAGCAGCAGCATGGGCAGGTTATTAACTTGGTGAACAGTGAGGAGGATGCAAGGAATTTTTTACAATGGCCTGTTACTTCCGACCGGTTGGTGGGTGTGAATCGGTACGGTCTCCAGTGCTTAGCCGCAGCTATCGGTCATGTATGTACTAGTGGCATGACCAAGGATGACCTGATGACGTGTGTGCTGGGATGGGTGACTGGCGTACGAGGTAGGGTGAGTGCTCAGAGCCCTTTGGCCGAGCCTCCCCTTCACTCGACTCCCAATCCTCCTATTGGAGCACCGACCCTGAGCACGCTTCCGCAGGTGGGTAGTGACTGGCAGGGTGGTTTGCCCCTGGGGGGATCACCGGGTATTTCTAAAATCATTGCATCTCCTCCTCCTCCTCAAGGTTTGACCCCGGAGATGCTCTTTCAGCTCGAGATGGCAAAGATGCAACATCAGAGTCAACAGCAGACAGAGCTAGCTAAGATAGAAGAGAGAAATGAGCTTGCTAAGATAGAAGAGAGAAAAGAGCTGGCTAGGATGCAACAACAGACGAGGGAAGCTGAGCTTAGGACTGAACTAGAATCTACAAGATACTGTGCCGACATGGATTTAGAGAAGTCTCGTGTTGAGACGACGGGACAGCGACTCGGTACTGGAAACCGTGCGCATGATCAGTCTCTGTCGCACCTTCTCAAACTGGTCCCTGTATTTGACGAGTCTGGTGTCACAGAGTTTTTCAATAGATTTGAGAAGAAGTGCCGGGAGCATCAGTGGCCTGAAGTTAAGTTGTGTCCTCTAGACTCGTAGGTAAGGGGCTCAAGGCTTACGATGCACTGCCTTTGGATTCCCGCGTTGTTTATGAGGAGCTCAAGGAGGCTGTCCTGCGGGCATATGAGCTACAACCCGAGACATATAGGTTAAAGTTCCGGGGTGTGACTAAGGGGCGAGACAGTACCTTCTTGGAGCACGCCCGGGACCTGTCCGACGCTATGGGAAACTGGCTCAGATCAGAGAAGACAACTACGTTTGATGAGATGAAACAGTTGATGCTTCTAGAGCAGTTTTATAAGTGTACGGGCGGCGACTTGACTTTAAACCTTAAAGAGAAGAACCCAAGAACTCTCGTAGAAGCAGCAGAGATGGCTGATCGTCGGTTGTCATTAATTCGGGGGTGCGGCTCTGCACAGAGAAACGATGTAGGCGTTAAGGAGCGTTACCCTCCCCCTCCCCGGAATATGGACACACATAAATTTAAAAGCAATGACACCATGACTGATCACAAACCTAGCACTGCCCCGTTTAAGATGGGTCAGGGGACTTTTACACCTCAGTATAAGTCCAAGGGGAAATTTGAGTGTTATCACTGTCACAAAGAGGGGCACATGGCAAAAGCTTGTCCGAGCAGACCTCCCACGGCGGCTGTGTCATTGGCTTGCAGCACTGGGGTGTTCCAGAAGTCTTCTGTGTTTGCTGGAGGCATAAGATCAGAGGATGGAGCACCGCCAGTGAAGAAGGATCCGGAAGGCTCGAACCCTGTCCGCGATGCCTTTTGCGACCATAGAGGGCATGGCTGCGTGAAGTGGGGGGGCAAGAAGCACGAGGTACAGCTTTTGTGTGACACAGGTGCCTCTCAGACACTCTTGAAGAATTTCACTGGTAGACCCATAAACGCGGCGCGGGTAGTTGTGGTGCATGGAGTTAATGCAACTAGGTCATACCCGCTTGTTAGAATGGAGCTTGAAGTTGACGGTGTGACTCGCGAACTGGATGTGGGAATCGTGGAGAAATTGCCTGTTGGGGCGTCGACCTCCTTCTCGGCAATGACTTTGCGGTGCCTGCTTCTAAGGTTTCACCCTTAGTCGTTGCCGAAGAGCCGGCCGACGTGAGTGGGGAGGAACAGGAGTGGGTTGAGAGGTGTCAGGTGCAATCAATGGCGTGTGTTGTAACCAGATCTCTCGCATCCAGGGAGTCACAGCCTAACCAACAGTCTTCAAATATGCGGAGGAACGGTCACGAGAAGGTGCTGAAAGCTGATACGGTGGAGAGTCTAGTACCAGCAGCGCTTCTCGGGGACTCAGTATTAGCACCGTTATTAGAGTCTGGAGAAGCACCACCACCTGTCACTGAGAGTGTAGAGGCAGGGCTTAAAGAGACTCAGAGGCAGCAACGGTATACACGGAGAGAGCAACGGGATGCAAAGTTCGATGTTGGGGGAGGGCATGAGTTGTTTCGCAAACACTTAGACAGGCTAGCTCCCTCAGATATTCGCAAATTGCAGCTAGAAGACCCGGAGGTTCTAAAGTGTAGTAACGGTGCTGTCGAACTCGAAGAGCAACGGGATGCAAAGTTCGATGTTGGGGGAGGGCATGAGTTGTTTCGCAAACACTTAGACAGGCTAGCTCCCTCAGATATTCGCAAATTGCAGCTAGAAGACCCGGAGGTTCTAAAGTGTAGTGACGGTGCTGTCGAACTTGAGAGTAGAGAACGAATGTTGCGTAGTCTGGAGTTGGCTGGCCGCAATCTGGTAGGCTCTCAGGCCCTCATGAAGGACAGGTACGACCACAAGGTGAAACTCAGGGAGTTTCACGTGGGTCAGGAGGTGTTGATACTACTCCCTCTTGTAGGTCACCCCTTATCCGCAAAGTACGCTGGTCCTTATAGGGTAGCAGAGAAGCTCTCGGACTTAGATTACCTGGTGGCCACTCCAGACAGGCGTAAGAGGAATCAGTTATGTCATGTCAACCTGATGAAGGAGTATGTGAGGCGCCCACCTGAGCCTCTCACTGTCCCTGTGATGACTTTCAGCAGTCAAGGTGGAGAAGGAGAACGGGACAGTCATACGCAGGTGGATGACAACTGGGATTATCATGTTTCTGCAGATCAGTGGGCGGGAAACACGAGACAGGCGGCTCATGAGGCTTTGCAACACCTACCTGAGCAACAGCGTGTGGCTGTCGAGCGCCTATTCTGTTTATACCCTACTGTATTTGCGGAACACCCAGGCCTCACTACTCATGAGGTGCACGACGTTGACGTCGGAGACCACCCACCCTTCAAATCAGTGCCCTATAGGGTGCCCCCTGTTAAACTTCCGGCCCTCCGGGCGGAGTTGGAGTATATGTTGCAACAGGGACTGATCGAGAAGGGGGCGGTAAAGTGGACATCTCCCGTAATGCTGCAACCTAAGCCGGATGGCAAGGTGCGCTTCTGTGTTGATTACCGCAGGCTAAACGGCTTGACTCCCACCAACCCATATCCTCTTCCCCGGGTCGATGACTGTGTAGACAAGATTGGCAGGGCCAAGTTCTTGACCAAGGTGGACCTGGTAAAAGGTTACTGGCAGGTGCCTTTGTCTGAACGGGCGAAAGAGGTGTGTGGTTTTGTGGTGGATGGTGATACATATCGTTGTAATGTCATGCCGTACGGTGTTTGACACCTTGTATATATATATATATATATATATATATATATATATATATATATATGCATTACTTTATTTTATTTACGTGTACAATAGAATTATTTCTGAATTTATTACCTAAAGATAACCTGGCTTTCTTGTTTTGTTGTTTCAGTGTCAACCCAGGAGCCATTTCCCTTCTCGTTGGAAAGGGTTGTGGCCCTACCAGGTAAGTAAAATTGACAACCTTCATGACTGACATGTCTTCTATGAACATTATACAATTATTGGCAAGGAAATTTTTATAAAATTGTTGTATATTGTGGCAAAGATATACAACTATATAAACATTCTCATATATTTTCATAACAATAACAATGCAAGGAAACAATTGTGCATAGCTCACGAACCAATTACGCTATATTATTTTGGATTTCACCATTAGAAAGAGCACAATTTTCCGATTCCGGTGATATATACAGTTATATATGTATCCGAGCAAATAATGCAACAACGAGGTGGGGAACAGCTCGGAACCCGGTAAGTGTCGGCGGAACAGAGACGGGTGAAGCGTAAATATTCGCATTTTGGCTCTTCATTTCAAATATTCATAGCGCAAAAAGTATTTGTCGTAGGAACTTCTAGTTTTTTTTATACTCATCAGCATTATTTGCCGTATTCATACAGCCTAAATTTAAAACCATACACTTCGTAACAACGAAATAAATCGAAAATGTTATAAACCATATCAATCAAAATCATAGTTTTTTTTTTCGGTCACTGCTTGAGAAATATTGAAGATAAACAATTTCTGTTTTCAGATTTGGAAAGAGCAGAAGAAATACTATTATTTGAGCAAAAACAAATATATGGTCATCACTCACAATTTAGAGATATGACGGTGTGAAGACAATTGCATGGAAATAATTGTATTCCGGACTCATTTACACTTTCATATTTCGATTTATTTATTTTTTTATTTTTTTATCATGTACTATAAATATTCCTCTTTCCATTGACATATGATACATCACAATAAACAGCATTCTGGTGGATGGAAATAGAGAAATATGTAAGGCTTCGACAACACTCATGAGCCAAATTCAAGACTGAAAAGCTATGTCAACTGCCTCCGCGGACTTATTTGGACTTAATATGTCGGAAGGAGTTAACTTCACAGAACGTGTATTGAAAACAAAATTATCAAAAAGAGGCTACTTATACAGTAATGAGGAATGGGTGTTTCCCGGAACTACAACGTAAAATAAGAATCGCCAAAATAAGGGCGAAATGGATAACAAATCAATAAACTCACAGAACTCGTAGTGAACTAAAATTTGCCGAATGGAGCTACTTATACAGTAATGAAGAATAATTGGTTCCCGGAACTGTATCGTAAATTAAGACTCGCCATAATAAGGGCGAAATAAATATTCAATAAAATAAACTCACAGAATGCGTAGTGAATTAAAATGAGCAGAATAGGGCTATAAACGCAGTTAAGTTGAATATAAATTCCCGAAACTGGAAGATAAAATAATATTAGCCGTATAACGTGGCTGACCGAATTATATAATAAAGTATTAGCTATATAGAGCTGAATATGAATTACGAGAGATATAGAATGAATGGGTAACTCCTCGACGACGTATAATTTGGATGAACTGAGATTTAAAATGGAAAATAAGTATGATTAAAATAAAGATAAATTGAACTTAGGGATGTGATAGATTAATTAGAGATTACATAAATCAATCGAATACTTAGATACACTCTTTGTAGACACTTTACCTATCCGCGGCGATACTCCAATTCGTTAAATGTCGTGTGGGGCTAAGCTATTTAATTAATTTCTGACGAAAATAGTCATTATCCGATAAATATCGTTATTACTTATTCATATGCGCCTATTTTATGTTTAATATGAAGATAGTTACATGTTGCAACAATAAAACAAGTGGGAATAGTATTTGGGGGGTGACAAACATGATATATTGCCGAGCGGTTCATTCATTGAGTTGACAGAGAGCGAGATTGCACCCTCCCTTCACGAGCTCTCGAGCGAGACTGGAGACCGTGCGGGCTAGTCTCTCTCTCTCTCCTCCCTCCAAACCTCTCCCTTTCGACTTGAAACCAGGTAGGGAGTTTTGGCGCCATAAATAAACCGGTAATCACAGGAATAAGAGGGAAAATAGGTGATAATTGAGGGGGGGGGGGGGGGGGGGAGGGCTAATTTGGACACATGAGGAGGAGTGATAAGATGTATGGAGAGGAATTATCTCACATATGTACACATTCCTTTGTTTTAAGTGACAGTGGGATGTTTGGAAAGGCTTTTTTTAGGCCATGGCTCATATGAGGACGCTCGCCCTCCTAGGGTTCAGACTCATATGAGGACGCTCTTTGTTCCTGGGTTAAATGATACACTCTACCATCAAACAGATAATAACACAAATGGAATAAGATCTGCGAGTGTTCAAAGGTAATTACGTGTGGTGTATGGTATCAATATTCAGTATAATATATATATAACAATTGTCTGGAATATAAATGAGTTATATCCAGAGGGTTATAGATATAGCAAACCGTAATTATAGTGTGTCTTGTTCTTTTAACACGAGGGAAAAGTTATGGAAAGGAGAGTCCGAATATGGCCTCTAAAGTTACGTTATTGGAACACTAACATATCTTACACCTTCAGCAGTGGTGATGGGCTGGTCTATCAGAGTGAGAGCTGAGCAATCTCTGCCATACCCATAGCTTACTCTGACTTTTCCTTTAACTTATATATTTTCTAGATCTCAAGTGACGGCGTCTCTTCCGTGGATTGACCTCCCAATCTACCAAGATTGGAAGCCAAAGCGTCACATTTTTCCCTTGCCCCTCGACTTTCTCTTCATAATTCCTGAGGGGCACAGGGCCCTGGGTGGGGCATTGGTTTCCCGAGCGTTTCCGCACCCTCCTCAGCCCCCCGCCATGGAGTGGCTTCGGTCACCCAGGCTTTATTGTGGTCGGCGGGGAGGGTTCTGTGGGGGCACTCGGTTATGGCCTTGGAATTGCTCGGGGCCTTGGGGCTGTTCGGCCAGGCAGCTTGGGGAACAACAACAACAACAACAACACCTTCAGCAACAATTCCAACACACAGTAACACAGAATCACTTAGTCTGGGGTGCGCGGGGGTGGGGTGGGGTGGGGGGGGGGGGTAATAGGATCCACGAGAGATCTGGTCGACGTAGCACCCGTAGTCTAAGTCCCTCCTTCTGTTTGCACCAGAGGGGGATGCCGTTCGCCACACACAATGCTAGAATTGACAATTCTAGCTCGCCTACACACTCTCTCCCACTACTGCTGCCAGGACTCAACTAGTGTACACGATCCGTTCCACCCGAAAGTTAACAGGAAAAGTATTTTTGATTGAGTTGCCTGCCCTTTCTTGAAATTTCTCAGGTAGTATTACACATTAGAGGTGATCACCTGTCTAATGGATGTCGGAACAGGAGGGGCATGCGAATTATGGTTTATGAATTACTGTGTACTTAATAATAGCCTTAAAAATATAATGTACATAGGGACCCATGGGGATGTTATTCTTTATTTCTTAATATTAAACTCATATTTTTAGACAGCCTATTTGGAAATATAATAATAAAGTAGACGTGCCGTTTTGCCCAAAATCAAAACGGCATACCCAACTCTGCGAAGGGTTACCATCATCACTAATATTACCACCATTATTACTACTACTATCATCATCACTACAATTGTCACCATCATCACTAATACTACCATAATCACTAATATTACAACCATCATCACTACTACTATCATCATCACTACAATTGTCACCTAATGTCAACTTAACTAACAAATGCGGGCGAGTTTTTTTCTCGCCCCCTGAACGATGGCGTTCTGTGTGAGTGTGCCTCTACGGGGCACACACACACAGAACACCATCATCATTACTTGGGAATAGGTAGAGGGTGGGGGTTGGGGGTTCTGAGGGGGGGGCGGGGGGGCAAAACCATATTTTGGACCTAAGATCATAACTATTGCACAAATTCACAATTTCTTTTTAATTACCGTCGCATTCACGCATCGAAGGTTCGTGTGAAGTTTGGTGAAAATCCGTCAAACGGTCTAGGAGGAGTTCTCGGACAGACAGGCAGACAGACGGACAGACAGAGAGACAGACAGACATTTCGGTTAGCATGTACCACTATACGGGGGGCGATACCACTCTGCTTACGCAGAGTTGATAATTTTATTGTTCTGCTGGCTTTTGTCTAATCATGCCCTTTTATAATAGGCTTTTGTTACCAGTTATCTGCTCAACAGGTGGCGTTGCGTGTGTGTAAGTGTGAGAGTCCGAGTGTAGGGGGTGAGACTGTGAAGCACGGGAACGAGGTGGCTTCAGAGATGGGGTCGTTTCGGGCCAGGAGTGAGCACCGTGCCTCATGTGAAGGCAAGATGGCAGGTGCTCGTTGTACTCTGCGTGCTTCACATGTCTCACTCCCTAGACTGGAACAAGACCTCACGGGCTTCACTGTTCATTGTAAAGCGGTGAATGTTAAGGCTGTCAGCCTATGCCCGAGAGGAAGTAAGTTGGAATATAGAAAAGGTTCGTCTTCTTCTGTTTTTGTGGACATCATGGCTGTAGAAGTGGTTATCTTGCTGGGAACAATTATGCATAAATACTGGGGGATGGTGGAGTATTTGCATAAAATACTCTTCATCGTAGTCTAGATTCAGTTCTAGATGTGGATGCCTACCTGTCCCGGGGAGTGGGCCATGTTGGATGCTCAGGTGTACAGGTATGCCACCAGGGAGCGGCGCGTATTCTGTGCGTACCGGAAGTTGTTTTTGTTGTGGTATGGGGCACTGAGGTATTTCTTCTTTGGAGAGGGCCTTTTTCTTACTTCTTCTCTTTCCCCTGATCGCTTCTTTTTGTAATACTTGTAATGGTAGTACTTCCGGATGTGGGAGCAGATATGGTGGTGCTTCTGGTCTGACCCCTTCCCACCCCGTCATTTCACATAAATGATGTCAATATTATCAATAGATAGTTTCGTTACTAGCACGGGGTGAAAATCTTTCCTGCCGTACTGCAAAACGCCTCCCCCATTTTTGTTTATTCAACTACATTCAAACATTGTTTATCCAGGAATATTGTATTTGGCTAAATAGTCTCTATGTTCAATGTTTAGCCATGAGTCGGTAATACCTATTATATCAAAATGTTTTGTAAAAATGATTTCTTCATGGTCTGAAAAAATGTTTAAGAATACTTCGATCATTTGCAAATAATACCTAAATATTCTGGAGCGAGTTGTTGCAGTTGATTTGTGAATTTGCTTGATTTCCGAAGTATATTATGTTGTAGGATGTGGGCGGAGTTTCGTTTGCATCTCTGGCTGTCCTCGGTCCTCGCTGTCCTAGATCCGCATCCCAGGCTGTCCTCGAATGACTTCTGATCGTGTCTGAAAACCCTCTATGGCATAGCTGATATACCATTTTTTTTTTTTTTTTTTTTTTTTTTTGTATTGGCTGAATATACCATGTTGGATGAAAAAGGAAGGATAGTGGTATTAACGTCACTTACCTAGTCCATTTTTTGCCCGAAAATATGTAGACAATGTCGTATCTATGAGCCTGAAAGTGTCGATGTAAAACAAAAAAACGTAGAATTTATCATACACTTTATCACTGTTTTGGTTAATCCGACCGACTTCCAAGTGCTTTGGTTTCGATGAAAGCAAGCATTTCAAGTAGTGTTCTGTTGAGTATGGACAACCTTTAGTACGCATACGTATCTTTGTGATGTAGGTACGTGCACGAGAGTCACCATAGCTACGCAAAATATTATAAATATGCATTTTGTAAAAAAAAAATGAGTTAATTGTTTTCTTTGCAAACCCACTTTGAGAGTATTTGGAATATATCAGCGTTGAGTATGAATTGCTTTTTCGATGCACAATTGTTATGGGCATGTAAACTCCAAGATGGAGATTTCTGCGAAAGGAGAGATGGACAGAATGTGTTCCACTTTAGAAGTTAGATAGACAAATCATTTTGGATAGTCTTGCTCTGTATTTGGGCACAGTGCGCCCCTGTTTTGCAAGTGTGGGGAGGCTCCACCCATTCCGTACTTCTCGAAAGAATAGAGTCAAAAGCATTTCGCCTCATCAACTCACTTCCTCTTACTATTTCTCTACAATCTCTTTCTTACACGCCGCAATATTGCATCTCTTTCACTCTTCTATTGCTATTACAACTATCAGTGTTCTTCAGAGCTCTCTCTGTGCATACCCTCTCTCTTGCGGCGAGTGCGAGGCATCTGCCTTTCAACACAGTCCCACTCCTATTCTGTCCAGCTCTCCAACCCAAGAATTGACAAAGTTTCTGTCTTTCTTCTAATCAACAAGTGAACACTAGAAGTCTTTCCTTCATCCTATGATTTAAACTGCTTTAATCTTTGTGTGTCCAGGCATTTGGCCTTAACGTCCCTGGAACTTGGCTCTTTCACTCTTTTGGCTTTGGGGGAGACACATGTTACAGACAACCTGCCTTTTGTCTCCTTCATACACATAGAACAAAAAAAAACACTCTCCATTTATTTCTATTCATTACCACAGCTCTTGCCTGTTCTTCAGTCGTCTATCCATCTCCCAACACTTCTATTACACCATCTCTCCATTTTATCCGTGGTCTTCCTCTCAGTCTATTTCCCATTGTTTCTGACTCATATATTCTCTCTGTAAGCCTTTCATCTCGCATTTGTTCAATATGTTCATACCAGTATAGCACCCATCTTTCCACTCTGTCAGATAAGGGTTCCTGTTGTCCAACTCTCCTACGTACATCTTCATTCTTCAATATGCCTCTATGCGTTACTCCACACATACTCCATGCAGCTTATCTCCATCACATCCAACCTTCTTTTCTCTAGTGCCTTCAGACCCCTTGTGTCTGTCTCATACATCACTGTTGGTACAACTATCCCTTGATACATTGTACTTTTGGCTTTCATTCCGAAATTTCTCCCCTTCCACATATTTCCCATTGCTCTGAAAACTTTCCTTCCTGCCCAAGTGGTGGTTGGAACTGGGCCTGACATATCCGGGACGTGTTTTCGTGTCTAGATGACCCACCTTCAAGTTCGGTGTCACAAGTCGCCTTCAATCTCTGAGGGGCTTTTTTGTTTCCTTGTCCTCGCCTCCTCAGACCCTTGTGTTTCTGCTTCATCGTGTCGAGTCGTCGTTTATCGCTTCACCTCTCCATTCCATCTATCAAGTCCCGTTACCACAGAACAGCCCCTCCTGAGTACATTAAGGTTATAAGGTTATAAGGTTACACATATAGGAGCAAGGATGGAGCCAGGATTGGGGGTGGCGGGAGGGACAACGCGTTATGTCTCCCCACCTCACCACACATAACGCCACCTCGTGCTACACAATAAGGACCCCTCCACTTCACCACCTTGTCCACAGCACCACCACACCCCTCCACCATTCCAGGCACTCGCCCTCCGCCCCCCCCCCCCCTCCCCCCCCCCCCCCCCGAGCTCCCCTATAAATCCCCTGAACTCCCCTACCCACCAAGCTCCCCTCTACCAACCCTCCCGAACTTCCCTACCCACCACTCGCACTCCCACACCCTGGACACCTGATCAACTCTACCTCTGATGCATACAACACTGCAGCTTGAACCTACATGACTGCTACCAACAATAACACCAACCAGACAGAGAAAAAGTACGACAGGGAAGGATGTGGTGAGTTCACCATCATGACTGGGCGATGGTGGACTTTGTGGAGCCACATCTTTCCCTCTCCTACTCCAGAAGCCATCCACAGTATCCTTTATTCTTTGACATAACGACTATAAAGGGTCAGCTGTAGATTGTAGATAGGCCCCATGTAGGTTGTAAATAAGTAGACTGCCACCACTCCCTCAGGTGTCGAATACCACCATATAATAGTATGTAGTATGATTATAATTATAATTATGTAGCCCTCCAACTATAGTCCATTTGCTCTCATTTCTTGCATCTCTAATGTTTTTGAAACAATTCTTACCTCAAAATGTTTTAAGCATTTATCCTCTCATAAGCTACTCTCAGATCGCCAGTATGGCTTCCTCAAGGGCCGCTCTACTGGTGATCTTCTTTCTTATCTTACTAACTGTTGGCCATCCTCCATTCTGGACTTTGGTGAGACTTTTTCTGTTGCGCTAGTCATATCGAAGGCCTTCGATAGAGTCTGGCACAAATCCCTTATTTCCAAACTACCCTCCTTCGGATTTAATCCTTCCATCTGTGTCTTTGTCTCTAATTTCCTTTCTGGCCGTTCCATAGCTGCAGTTGTGGACGGCAACTGTTCACTTCCTCAACCTATCAACTCCGGTGTTCCTCAGGGTTCTGTCCTATCTCCAATTCTCGTCCGATTATTCATTAACGACTTTCTCAACTGAACCTCCAGCCCCATTCACTCATATGCTGATGGCTCTACATTACACTATTCAACTAAAGTTCCTCAACAATATACACAGCAGGACCTCCAAAACTCACGTAAGGAGGCCATAGAGCACCTATCTTTTGATCTTTCTACTATCTCAAATTGGGGCAGTGAAAACCTTGCTAAAGTGCACTCCCGTTAACCGCGCTCCAAGTATTCGCGAAACTCCGTTATCCACGGACACCCCAAAATATCCCATTACTCGTTATCCGTGGAAAAAACAAAATCTAAATACCAGCTATTCACGAATTTGAATCGGGCGGGCAGATGCGCATCCCGATTCTTGTTTTGGTCGGTCATCTTGCAGCTCACAACTCACCTACCAAAGCCACCATTGTGTTGGAAAAATACCTACTTACAAGCTTTTTTCTGCCCGAACGTCGTATCTCCCGCGTTTATTAGGGCCTTTAGTCCATACAGTGATAGGGACAGTGGGGCCTGGTGGTATTGATCTATCTATCTATCAAGATCATCTCGATTCTTCTTTTGGTCAGCCATCGTGCAGCTCACAGCCCACCCATCAAAGCCACCATTGTGTAGGAAAACTACCTGCTTACAAGCTTTTTCTACCCAAACCTCGTATCTCCCGCGTTTATTAGGGCCTTTAGTATATTCAGTGGGCCTGGTGGTAATAATGAAATAATTAAATGCCCGGGACCGTCAGAGCAAAGAGCTAAGACCAGTCAAGCCTACCGACGCCGTGTTGGATGAAAGCGACGAAATTATGCCGATGATTTAGGATAGGCTATAAATGACTGATTTCAATTAAAGTCTGTGTGGTAAGTAATCTCCTCATAATATGTAATTATAAGTATTCTCCTCAAATAATATGTATTTATTGGATGTATTTGGGGGGACAGACGAATGAGGAAGTAAGAAGGAGGTGTGGTGTGGAGGTAGATGTGGTGGAAATTGTGAAAAGGAACAACTTGAGATGATTCGGCCATATGGAACGTATGGAAAGCGAGAGAATGGCTAAGAGGGTGTACGATAGCGAGGTGGAAGGACAGAGAGGGAGAGGTAGACCGGAGGAGAGGTGGAAGGATGGAGTGAGGAAGTATATGGATGAAGGCGGTGGTGGTTGGGAGGAGGGGCGTCGACTGACTGGGGACAGAGGTGCATGGGGACGGTTTGTTCGTGGCCACACCTTCGGGGATCACGGTGTCAGGCAATAGATAGATAGATTGATTTGGGGGGAAATGAGGGTCTAAGATGGGTGAGCCTAGTACGACCTAAGTCGATTTCCCATTGAAACCTATGTTAATTAGTGCCCACGTATATGCGAAAAAACGTATACGCGGAAGGAGGCCGGTACGACCTAGGCACGAATACTGGGAATGCACTGTACTTTCAATGCTTCCAAAACTCAATTTCTCCATCTGTCTACTCGTTGCCCCCTAACAGAAAACAATGACCTATTATTCAACAACATACAAATTAACCCTTCATTTTCTCTTAATATTCTTGGTGTCTCTTTCTCTTCTGATCTCTCTTGGAAAGATCATATTACCACTCTTGCAAAAAACAGCTTCCCAGAAGCTGGGTGTGCTCAACCGCCTCCGGGTGTTATTTACCCATGCACAGCTTCTTGGTCTGTACAGCAACACAGTGCGTCCATGTATTGAGTATTGTTCACACATATGGGGGGATCCTCTCACATAACACTTCTAGACAAAGTATAAAAGAATGCCTTCCGTGTCATTAACTCGCGTCCACTCACCAATTCTCTGCAATCTCTCTCTTCGCCGCAATGTTGCATCTCTCTCACTATTCTGCTATTACAATAATCAGTGTTCCTCAGAGCTCTCTCAGTGTATACCAACCTTCCTTCGTAGAGCTCGTAGCACCCGTCTTGCAACACAATCCCACCCCTACTCTGTGCAACTCTCCAACCCAAGAGTGAAACGTTATTCTCAATCTTTCTTCTATTCAACAGCTGAGCTCTGGAACTCTCCCAGAATCAGTTTTTCCCACTTCCTATAACTTAAATTGCTTCAAATTCCGTGTGTCCAGGCATTTTGGCTCGAATGTCCTTTGATTTTGGCCCTGTCACTTTCAATTCTGGGATAGGCACTCGTCACATGCAGTTATGCCTTTTGTCTCCCTCACTCACATAGGAAAAAATAAAAAAATAAAATAAAACCATGTAGGTCACTGATATCCTCATGTTTATTACATCTTCTGGATATAGTAATACATGTTTTTCTTTCTTCTCTTGATAAAAGTCATGAATTATCAAATAAACTGTATATTGTCCAGAATATATTAATAGAGACGATGGTGGAGAAAGGTATAGGGTTTATCTCTTTAACACCTTACGAGCGGCCTAGGCGGTAACTTCTACGTACCTCCCAGCGGGTGGTTTTACCCTAAATGGCCTTGTTTCCGTGCTCTTTATCATGCATAAACAAGAGCCAGAGCGTAATACAATTATGTATCCCTGAAAGGGCGTTAATTGAGCTTTCCAAAGACACCAGAACCATCCACCTACGACCACACGTTCTCTTGCAACGATCGTGCAAGACGAGTGCAAAAACCCTAAAATACAGTAATTTCCTTATATAATTCCCTGTGTGGCGAGGTACGGAGGGTGGAGTTGTGTGGAGTAGATGTCAGTAGGCTCATGGGAGCCGTGGCGAGCGGTCAGACCCGGACCTACGCTCCTCCCATCGCTCATCTCTCTCTCAGAGCCAATATTGCGCCAAAATTGCACACAGACTTAAGTCCACCCCCGCCACATAGTCCAAGTTTTTTAGATACAGACTTAAGTCGGGCCCTGCTAATTAGGGGTTAAGGTACAAATTTAAGGGCTGAAATCTACCTCTCCCTACCAAAATCCCATCCTTTATAACCTCATATATCTGTCTACAAATGATGTAAAACCATGCATATAATTATGTGCTTACAATCTGATTCTCCAATCTCAGAGCTGATCTGATTTTAGGGGTGTGTCAAAAATCTCCTTAATTCAGCATCTCCATTCTAGTGATAGTCTAAAGTGACCAAAAGATCACAAGCACATCTTCCAGTCACATTATGCTATATCAGGGGTTTAATAGAGTGTCTGGAAGCTTTCATAGACTCGGCATAGATACATACATGAATACAATAGGTATCTTACTGTATCCAGTAGTGTTGTATGGGAATGTGTAAATATATAATTATAATAGGATAATTAATATGATTATTATTAGTTGTAAAGCATATCTATTGCAATATTATTATGAGTAAATGCATAAGTATGATTCATATAATTATTCAATAAGGTATTACACTAGAATATTAGCTATATACAGTATATACTACGAAATAGTGAATAGAACAGGAACGGAAATAAATGGATCATGAGTAACAAGCTAACATTATCTCTTTTAGTGCTGAGACTTCTATAAGAAAAATAACGCCCAGGTGGCTATTTTCCTGCTATATCTGTTCAATTTACACCGCACTAGCACCATATCTGTACCTTAGACCGAATTCTCACTAGTTTGAATGAGACGATTGAGTTGAAATCTCTCAATAAAAATCTTCATTCAGTCAGTCAGAACCTTGCGGCCTTGGAATATTGGAGGAAAAGTGACCTAGCTGAAAGCCAGTCACTATGCGTATATTTCCCATCTTTGTCTCTCCACTTTTGCAAAAGCCCAGTGAAATAATATGTTATTGAAATGACGGGTCTGAAGAAAAGCCGTCCAAGAAACAGTTGCAGAATAGCCAGTCTACAACTCCAAGACCCTATAAAGACAAGAGAGCAACAGGAGAAGACAAGAGAAATACAAGAGCCACCCCTGTTTTCCCATGCTCTGGCCAAAGCACAAATACCAAAGCGACCCCTGTTTCCCCGTTTTCTACGACAACAGCCACAGGTATGGGAAGTCTTCCCAACTAATTAGCCACCTGTTCGAGTGACGCCTCCCCAGCCCTCACAGCCAACCACAGCACAGCATTTCCTCGGCCCCCGGATCTTGCTTATAGTGAAGAAATGTTGATGCAAATAAAACATCAACGGCCCGAAGTCTACAGATACAAATGGATGTAGACAGGACACATGATGATGGACCGGGAGATATCATAAACCTCTACCAAGAACAACTATTAGGCGAGCTATAACAATGTTTGTTTAGGAATGTAGCTCATGGACGAGTCCGTACACATCCCATTTCTCCATTATTAGACTAAATAACTAGCACTTAAGTAATTAATAAACTACCTAGTATATAATTATGTATCAATGTAAACAGCCACTATGTATACCTACGATAAGTAATTACCTCGCAACTTCATCACAACCATTTCCCCATATCCCTCTGATTTTGAAAACCTGCAAACGAGAGTCAAGGAAAAAGCCGCACATTATCTCAAGTAAATTGTGGAAAAGTATGCAAACTACACTCACAATACTATTCAAGACCTACCCAGGAACAGAGTAGCTAATTAACAGTGTAGCTTGTACCAACCAGCCTGCCCCTACCCTGCCCGGAGAGTGTGCTTACCTGAAGTGCCCCTGAAGTCCTGTTCGAGTGACGCCCTACCCACCTGAAGTGCTGCTCGAGCGACGCCCTACCCACCTGAAGTGCTGCTCGAGCGACGCCCTACACCCCGGAAGTGCTGCACCTCGGACCCACGACCTACGTTGGCCAGACCTGTACTCTCTTCCCCTGCCCTCCAAACATTCCCTAAGTGTTACTGTGTATTTTTCGTTGTGTTATTGTTGTCAAGGTAAAGTAAGATATGTGAACCGTGTTGTGCTAATTACCTCTGAGATCTGTGCCTAAGATCCTTAATTGCGTATTGTGTTAATCCTTCTGAACCATTACATATCATCTGTGTTAAAACTGTTTATAAGTCCTAGCCCTGTTAATTGATTAATTTTCTACAGAACGTCTTATGCATACGGTATATAATTACGTTCAGTTGTTCAACTTGCCACACGCTCACAGATCTTCCTATATATGTATTCTGCTATGTATTTTGGGAGTTGAGGTCGAAGTGTATTTCACTATTTCGTGATTTGATTTCCCTTCCTAACTAACTTTACCTAGAACCTACGCCCATTTTCATAACGAATTTACCTTAATATACCTAATTATAATCCCTATAACTTTCCCCGTGAAAACTAATTTTCTCCCAAGCTTCCCTGATTACGTTCGATTACATAATCACCTTTGTAATTATTTTATGAATTTGTATTAACGTTCATTTGATTACTGATGTAAGTAATTCTGACTCTTCATGCTCAGGAATTCTAGCATTCCATAGATTCTGTTACTTAATCCCACATCACTTACCATACACCTCGTATTCTAGTGTATGTTCATTAGAAGACTCTGTTAACTCGTTCAGACCTCTTAAGAATACTGAACTAAGTATTTCTTTAGCATAACTTCGTCGTATGTGCCCATGTTCTTTTGTTAATTAATATTCTGCTAATTCTCCTTGCACGCTAATAATTACAAGCGTTTCCAGAGCATTCGTTGACTATCTTTGTTTAGTTAATTATAGTTTGTTCTCCAGTGTAATTAAATAGATTTATTCTATAGTTCATTCATAATTATACGCCAACTTTACATCTGAATTCTTTGGCACGTTTCGTTATTCTTACATACAATCGTTGACGTGAATATAAGATTCTCATTATAAATTACACCATTTAGACTACGAACTTAATCTTTTGTGCAATTAATTAATTAACCTTCTGCCACCTATCTTAGAGAAATATTATTAAAACTACATACCTAGTTGCATTAACTTTGAATTTAATTTCCACCACCGCAGTCCAGTTCACGACCTGACCTCCCTAGCTAAGTAGAAAAGTCAGTTGAGAATACCGCGGCTACCTGTGTAGTGCGCCCCTCTACCGTGTGACTCACCCAGCCCACCTGGGTGTTTACTTTCGCTTTCAATTCACCTTGTGTCTCCCATACTGAGACTGTATTTTATTTAATTATTTTGTTTCTCATTCACGTAAGACACTCGACTCATATCGATTGATATTATTAAGGGTTATTATTTCTATGTGCATGTTCTACTGTTGTTGCTATTTTATTTACTGATACCTATAACCACAGTTGAAGAGCAATTGCTCCCCATTCATGATCTACCATTTATATGCCTTATATTCCTTGCCTGATAGTTCCAATAATTATCCAGGTGAAGCTGCATTCTGAGTTTCAGGTATATATATATATCTTTGAATAAACTTGTGTATAATTGTTATGTGTGTTGTTATTGAGTCCTGTATTATCCTAATTGAATACCTATTCTGTGCTATTAAGAACGTGTTCGGTGTGACCCTGTCGGGCTATATTAAGGTTTATAAGTCCATAATTGGATTTTTGTGGAGACTATATCACGAGTTGTAAATATTACAACCAAACATAACAGTTATTTTATCTTGTTTTGTGTTTATCAGCCAATAAGAGATATGGACTGTAACATAGAATCAACCTTACATTCGTACCTGGTATAGAGGTGTCACAAATAAATGCAATATTAGCAGGCTACTCTTTCCGTTAATTTTTAGCTTAAAAAATACCTCTTCTTTGTACACACACCCTCCCTCAACGAATACATGGAGCAGACTGGGTGGCAAGCTTAGAATCTCATAGAAGAATCTGGCAAGAAGCGGTTCGGGCGGATCCAACCAACTCAGCCGGTAATATCAATATGTACTGTACGTGTGCGTTGCCCGCAGTAGTTTTTGTTTTTTTTATAGGAAAATATAGATACTTGGCCGCAGTGATATAAGTGTTGATAAATTATACTTCATAAATGTTCATAGGAAAACTATACCTCATAATTCAGGGGAAATAAAATTTAACAATGCAATACTAAAAGAAGAAAAAACACAAAGTTTCTTGGAGTAATAGTCGACAGACAGCTGTCTTGGAGTAATAGTCGACAGACAGCTGTCTTGGAATTTTCATATTGAAAACGCACTTTACAAATTAACAACCAATGCGAAATATTCAATCTGACTTGTAATGTTTTAAATAAAGTTTTGCAGTTTGTGTATCATTCAGTAATATGCCCTAATATTTTTCACTGCCATACAGTGTGGTGCAATGTAAATAACACAAACATATAACCAATAGTGACTGCACAATAAATAGTATTATGAACTGTCACTAATAAACCAAGGTATGAATACACACAAAATTACTTATTTTAACATTTTCAGTTGCTAAAATTAAATTAAATAAATACACATTGTAATGCTCCTTTCGTATATAAAACTCCGAACAGCCGTATATACGGTATAATAAGTTAATCCATACCAGTGTAAGTGATAGATATGAATCAAGAGGAAACATTTTATCAACTCTGCGTAAGCAGAGTTTGGTATCGCCCCCCCGTATAGTGGGTACCACACGAAAAAAATGTCTGTCGTCGTCGTCGTTGTCGTCGTCCGTCTGTTTCGGAACTCCTCCTAGACCGTTGGACGGATTTTCACCAAATTTCACACAAACATTTGTTGCGTGAATGCAAAAGTCAGTCAAATTTTTGTTTTTGAATTTATGCAATAGTTATGATTTTAGGTCCAAAATATGGTTTTGCCCCCCCCACCTCCCGGACTACCGTTAATGCGATAATCTGTTATATGTCAGAGCATTCTGCATATTTCCTCCCTTAAGTGGGGTTGGGTCTTTTTTCTGGTCCCCCTATAGATTTTAAGACGTTCGGCATAATTAGTTTGGCAATTTTAAGAATTTCAGACCCATTTTGTGACATTTAAGTGTCGAGTGATAGCGAGCTTGTAATTTTAAGAGTAACTGGGATTCGGCCGGCACATATGTTACCAAAACATTTACAAATTGATTTTGAAGGGGGTCTACAGGGTGTTTTTTATTGCTTGATCTAGGAATAGGGAGGGAAACTATACAAATTATAACAAATATATACAAATTATGAAACAAATACACCCACCCTCCCTTAAGGAAACTAGGTGGCAACCGCCTTTCAAAATATTCCCATCCCTCTCCCTAACCCAAGAGTAAACCGATTTTCCCAGGCTTTCATTCACTCAACAAATACACTCAGGAACTCTCCCCTTAGTCATCTTTCCCTCATCCTATGACTTAAACTGCTTCAAGCTCGGTGTGACCAGACATTTTGACTACAACATAGTTTGAAGTCGGCTACCTAACACTTTTCTATTTTGGTATCTCCTTCATACACATAGACAAAACAAAAATTAATGTAACTGGTTGGGATAGAGGTATCATGACCAGGATTCGAACACACTCATTACAGGTATATTTTGGGGAGTCGGGCACCGTAACCACTCGGCCCCGAGTGGCTCATGGCCGAGTGGTTACAGTGCCCGACTCTCCCAAATATACCTGGAGTGAGTGGGTTCGAATCCTGGTCAGGATACCTGTCACCCAATCTGTCGTACATTATCATTAAAAATATAACTGTCCATTAACACTCTCCGACTCATATGACGCGATTGCGTCATATGGAACTTATGCCAAAAACCTCATATGACGAGATCGCGTCATATGAACTTATCTTAATAGCTCTCTAATAAGTTTATGGTGCAATTTTGCGTCATATTGAGCTCAGTAAGTTAGGTAAGTTAGATGAAAATCTATCGATTGGTGGCAACCCCAAGTTTCTCCGACTTCTAACGGTCCCGCAGTGAGGTTTTGACAGTTGTGGGGTACAGTGGTAATAATACCGTATCGTCCGCCTCCTCGCCAGAAAGTTAATAGACTATGTCTGGAGGGGTTAAGTTCAAAGTTAACAGACTTCAGACATATCTCCTCTGCCACAATCGTTCTTATTATGTTAACTCCACCAACGAAGTTGGACGGAGGTTATGTTTTTGTCTCTGTCTACCTATTCATGTTTGTCTGTAAACAAGATATCTCACAAAGTTATTAACCGATATTCACAAAATTTGGTGGGCAGTTACGATGTGCGCCAAGGAAACGATCCAAAAACATTCAAAACAATTGGTGGGCAGATAGGATATGTCCCAAGGAAGAAGTAATTACATTTAAGCGATCAGGATCATATGCAGGAACCCAAATCCAAAAGAAAATCTATGCCTAAGATATTAATGGTAAAGAACCAGCCAGCGTAGGCAGAAGTACCGAGTGCCTCTCTGGTTCATGTTGGAATTTCCTGACTTTGCTAATACAGAACACTGTAAAACAATATGGGTATGGAAAGGGTAATTATTATTGTATCCATAATAAGATACCCTTGTAAAGGTTTACTGTTATTAATAAACCCATCCACTATATTATTAGAAAGGCAAATCACCATCTATATACCCAATGATTGTTTTAACCTTTATCATTATGTGGTTATAGCACTTGGTTTTAGAGTGCCTGTGTTATCTGGTAGTTTATTTTACTTATCAACTAGAGAGAGAGAGTGTGGCTATCTTATTATTTAGACGCCAATTTGGTACTTCAGTTATCACAGAACGAGGTTATATTTTATGTTTGATTATGTAGAATGTATCACTAAAGACAAAACTATATATACTGTACCAGAATTCCCAAATGTTTATTATGGTAATGCAGATACCTAAGTGTAAACAAACAAATATAACACCAACGGTACCAAGATGGTGAAGGTTGGCCGATCTCTGTTACTATAGAGTCTCTAGCCCCAACCAACCCATACTATTATATATACCAAGGGTACCAAGATGGTGAAGGTTGGCCGATCTCTGTTACTATAGGGTCTCTAGCCCCAACCAACCCACACTATTATATATACCAAGGGTAACAAGATGGTGAAGGTTGGCCGATCTCTGTTACTATAGAGTCTCTAGCTCCAACCAACCTATACTATTATATATACCAACAGTACCAAGATGGTGAAGGTTGGCCGATCTCTGTTACTATAGGGTCTCTATCCCCAACCAACCCATACTATTATATATACCAAGGGTACCAAGATGGTGAAGGTTGGCCGATCTCTGTTACTATGGGGTCTCTATCCCCAACTATCCCATACTATTATATATACCGAGGGTACCAAGATGGTGAAGGTTGGCCGATCTCTGTTACTATGGGGTCTCTATCCCCAACCAACCCGTACTATTATATATACCAAGGGTACCAAGATGGTGAAGGTTGGCCGATCTCTGTTACTATAGGGTCTCTAGCCCCAACCAACCCATACTATTATATATACCAAGGGTACCAAGATGGTGAAGGTTGACCGATCTCTGTTACTATAGGGTCTCTATCCCCAACCAACCCATACTATTATATATACCAAGGGTACCAAGATGGTGAAGGTTGGCCGATCTCTGTTACTATAGGGTCTCTATAATAGCCCCAACCAACCCGTACTATTATATATACCAAGGGTACCAAGATGGTGAAGGTTGGCCGATCTCTGTTACTATAGGGTCTCTAGCCCCAACCAACCCATACTATTATATATACCAAGGGTACCAAGATGGTGAAGGTTGGCCGATCTCTGTTACTATAGGGTCTCTAGCCCCAACCAACCCATACTATTATATATACCAAGGGTACCAAGATGGTGAAGGTTGGCCGATCTCTGTTACTATAGGGTCTCTAGCCCCAACCAACCCATACTATTATATATACCAAGGGTACCAAGATGGTGAAGGTTGGCCGATCTCTGTTACTATGGGTTTCTATTCCCAACCAACCCATACAATTATATATACCAAGGGTACCAAGATGGTGAAGGTTGGCCGATCTCTGTTACTATAGGGTCTCTAGCCCCAACCAACCCATACTATTATATATACCAAGGGTACCAAGATGGTGAAGGTTGGCCGATCTCTGTTACTATAGGGTCTCTAGCCCCAACCAACCCATACTATTATATATACCAAGGGTACCAAGATGGTGAAGGTTGGCCGATCTCTGTTACTATAGGGTCTCTATCCCCAACCAACCCATACTATTATATATACCAAAGGGTACCAAGATGGTGAAGGTTGACCGATCTCTGTTACTATAGGGTCTCTAGCCCCAACCAACCCATACTATTATATATACCAAGGGTACCAAGATGGTGAAGGTTGGCCGATCTCTGTTACTATAGGGTCTCTAGTCCCAACCAACCCATACTATTATATATACCAAGGGTACCAAGATGGTGAAGGTTGGCCGATCTCTGTTACTATAGGGTCTCTAGCCCCAACCAACCCGTACTATTATATATACCAAGGGTACCAAGATGGTGAAGGTTGGCCGATCTCTGTTACTATAGGGTCTCTAGCCCCAACCAACCCGTACTATTATATATACCAAGGGTACCAAGATGGTGAAGGTTGGCCGATCTCTGTTACTATAGGGTCTCTAGCCCCAACCAACCCATACTATTATATATACCAAGGGTACCAAGATGGTCAAGGTTGGCCGATCATGTTACTCTAGCCCCAACCAAAAGATACTGTCATTGTCTATTTATATTTGTTTTTCCTCCCTATACTTCCATCAAGCTTAAATAGAATACCCCCGTATGAAATTCATTTATGGCTTCTTTCGGTTGATAAATGCCCCAGCTGAAGGTTGCTAGCAAGCTTAATATCGCTCACCAGGAAAAGGTCCACATCTAAATGCCACAAAAGGTCTTAAAATCATGAAGATTATGGGGCAAACATTATATAATCATGAAGATTATGGGGCAAACAATATAAAATCATGAAGATTATGGGGCAAACATTATAAAATCATGAAGATTATGGGGCAAACAATATAAAATCATGAAGATTATGGGGCAAACATTATAAAATCATGAAGATTATGGGGCAAACATTATACAATCATGAAGATTATGGGGCAAACATTATACAATCATGAAGATTATGGGGCAAACATTATAAAATCTCAAAACTAATAGGGCTAAACATAAGTGGGAAATGGGTCAAAATTGCTAGCCCTTGTCTGAACCACTAATGCCGTTAGTTCTAAGCCAGTGGTAACTTAGCCAGGACCAATTAGACCAGTTAAACTCCTAAGTCCTTACCTAAAGCCGGTATCACACGAGAGCTTTTTTCCACAACATTTATCCTCAACACTGGTCTGGTAACTTATGAAGTCAACATTTAATATATTGCGGTAACCTAAATTCATCTTTCATCAGTCTAGTTTCCGATACCTATGTAAATTATTCCAAAAAAATTTACCAGATAAATGTTGATCATCGAATGTTGACTATAAAAGCTCTAGAGTGATACCAGCTTAAGTTAGCCTAAACTTAGCTAACGTAGCGGTACTGGTTGAGAACTACTGCTTGAAATACTCACTCTTTACACAGTTGTATATATGTAAAACAATTGATTATCGTTTTAAATATCTTTGTTTCAATGTTATTCTGTACTTCATAATAGTGAATCACAGAAGTGAGTTGTGTATGGCTTTCATATGTAGTTAACATGTAGGTAATTGCAAGGTTTATTAGTACAGAATATGGTATTAAATTTATAGTTTCAGAATCACTAGTATACAATATTTGATTATGCGAGGACTCACAAATGAAATAATATCTTAGGATAAATAATACCCATATGTATTGCAGATACAAGGCTTTATTATAAATTACATATAATTATTAAGACAAGATAATTGCAGACATCAATCGTATATCACTGGGTGACGTTTCTGAAATCAATTATCCCTCAGACAACAGAGAGAAAGCCATTTTATTTTGTTGCAAGAGATCACTAAAGAAGGTTCTTGCACCTTACCTTTGGACAAAAACATTCCAGGACTTTTCCAGGACGTTTTCATAACAAAGTTATGAAAATTAATGACATATTTCATTGAAGTTATGTGTACAATTCAATGAGTGAATGAGTATTGTTGTATGGGTTTAATTTGATAAAACTTTCCAAACACAGTGCACATAGGGATGTATGCAAAACATCCAATGAGACATAAAAAACAATAACACATACTATAAGTAATAACACATTTCAGTCTTTAATGAAGAGCATACATCAGTCATTGTTATTATTAATTAACTTACCAAAAAAGCTTCGCTTGACACAATACAAGGTACTTATTGTTTCGTCAGTTCTTCCAATTTCAGGGAAATACTAGTCTCAATCTCCATCAAGTCTTCACCCCTTTCATAGGCATGACATCTTAGAGCATTGGACTTGGTTAGAAGTCAGATTGCAGTCCTCTGCATTTGTATCTGCTTCTCTTTAAAGTTCTTTGTCTTTCTCAGTCTTCCTCTTCCTCTTATTGTAGGTTACTGTTCCACCTCCCTTTCCAACTCCTTCCTTATTCCCCTTCTTAGCTTCATGTTTCTTTGCTACGGCTTCCTCCAGGTGCAGTTTATAACGTTGTCTGACACTACTGGCAAATGAGAGCAATTCTTTACGAATGGTGACACCTCAAATATTCTTCAGATGATCATGTATAAGCCTTCTTGCAAAAAGGGGGCTTTCCTTCTGGTTTTCAACCACAAGTTTTTTATTAACTGAAAAAACCCTTTCAACATCAGCCTACCTGTGTGACAAGGACAGCATCATCTTCACAACCTACTGTATGATGACTGTCCTTCTACTGCACAGTAAATGGTATCCAATCTGTCTGTCTCACAATTATTGGAAGAATCAAATAGTGTAATGGATTCTTCCCTTTTACTATTGTCAAGTAGGTCCTGGAATTCCCTCAAAATTCTGATACAATTACGAGCTTGGATGTAGCCTCTACCAACAAGTGCAAGCATGTACAGTAGATAGTTTTGTTTTGTTTTACCAGTTACTGATTTAGAAGCAACAAGCTCAGGGTCTAACCTGATTGATGTACACACAAATGGATACTTGATAGCTGACTGCTACAGCAGTTTGTTACAGACAGTGTTTAAGAAGGCTTTGCAGTCCTGTTTGAACTTCAGAACACCCTGACCACGTATTGCTCCTTTTCTTTTCAACTGTGACAATAAGTTACTGGTAACAAGTCCCACATGTATATTTGAGAGATCTTTCAGGGGTTGTTTGTATCCCCAATACTGTCTTTACTCATCGTTACGGCTGTTGTTATATAACAACAGCCGTAACGATGAGTAAAGTCAGTATTGGGGATACAAACAACCTGAAAAATCTCTTATCAGCAAGTACTTCCTATGTCATGAAGCGCTGCATAAGGCTCTTCAACACTTTTTAGGTCAGAAGCAAGAACTGGTATCATAGGAACATCAGTTTGATATTGTGCCAGCAAGAGTTACATATTATTTGCCACATAGAGTATGAGTTCTCCCTTTGCAGCAATTATATTGGGGCGATTGTAGGCACCAATCGACTAGGGCACTACCCAGGGGAGGCCTCATGCATGTGATGAGTTTCTAGAACTCCTGTTTTATTTGTCTGGCTTCCCTCACTGTTCCTGTTTGTTTCTCACCGACACATAGAGTAATCCAGCTAGCTATTACAAACATCTCCTCCTATCCATTTCATTACACTAAACAAGCACACCACACTTTTTTTTCCAATACACCAAAAATATCTTTTATAATGGCGACTGTCGCTCTTTCAACTTTGAGGGAGACACCTGTTTCAGGCAGCTTTGCCTTTTGTCTCCTTCATACACATAACAAAAACAGTGGATATGCAATGGCTTTACATTCTGTTTCATATATCTTGGGTGTCGGTTTGGTGACTTTCTTTTGTTTTGTGGCCTCAACAAATTGTTGTGACAGTGGTAACATTTTAAGAGCTTGTTGCATAACACTTATGTTTTCAAGCCCCCTGTGCTTGCAAAACAACAGTGGATATTCTGATGAATCAGTGACTGGTGTGTAGTCTTCTGACCTGGCAGGAGAATCTTTGAACATAGTGTGGATACTCTGCAGTTTCTTTAAGTACCAACTAGAAGCATGACACCCATAACGGAATGTATTATGGATTACATACAAGCCACAACTTCCCACGTTCAACAGTTTCTTCCCCGTTTGTTGCTTCTTAACATCCTTGCACAAATGATCATATCTTTCCAATTTACATTGGACCCATCCATTGAAATTTGTGTCAAATTGGAAGTACCAAACTCTTGTATGACGGGTATTATTCTCTCATGAAGATTGTCTGCTCTAGCATAATTTTACAACTGCAGCAGCTTGTCATTCATGCTGGATTCTTGGATGGAGGGGTAGTTAAGACAAGGTATGTGTTTTCTGAATTACTAGGCAGTAATTCAGAAAACACATACGTTGTGTTAATTCACTACCCCTCCATCCAAGAATGAAGCATGAATGACAAGCTGCTGCATTGGTAAATGTTTGTTTAAACTTTCATAAAAGAGAAGGACATAAATGCGGCCATTTTTACTTTGTCTTTCAGCACTGATTTAAAATGAGGGCCGAGACCATAAGTTGTATGATATGCTGTTTTGTTCTCCCCATACTGAAAGCAACTAGCAATCTCACTGTCCGGGAACATTCCCCCCCCAAAAAAAAAAAATATATATATATATAATTTCCACAGCAACATTTAATAAATGGTGTAATTCAATAACTCTGTTTCCACAACACTTCATATTTCAAGACTTAATCAGCTGTGAAGTGAGATGGAATGTTTGCAGAACTTGACGGTGCTGATGCAGATTTTTTTATTTTTTTATTTTTTTCGATGTGAGTGAAAGAGACAAAAGGAAGAGCTGCCTCTAACAAGTGTGTCCCCCAAAGTCGAAAGAGTGACAGAGCCAAATTCAAGGTACGTTTAGAGTCAAAATGCTTAGACACACAACGTTTAACCCTTAAAGATCGGGGGCGGACTTAAGTCCGCCTCCAATTTGCAGCAAGTTAGGAGCATTATTAAGGCTTTTAAAGGGTTAAAATCGAGTGCAAATGGACGGGAGCGCAGCGGGCCAGACATCCGACTCCCAGGGCTTACCGCCGCCCATTAACTCATGTTCTCTGTGTTCTCGAGAGGCCGGCAGTGTAGCCAGTAGTGAGCATAGGTGGGAAAAATATGCCGCTATACGCTAAACTTCCATGTTACTGGTATCACTGTATGAGAATCACTGTATGCTGCTACGTAGCTCGTTCTGGTCTCATTTTGAAGCTTTTAGCGCCTAGTTTTTTGCTGAATACATTTCTTTTCATGCAGATACTTGATTTATCATTCAGGAGGGCCTGAATATGCCCAAATAAGCCCAAAACCCCCCGCTAGACAAGGGTTAAAGCAGTCTAAGTCATAGGATGAAGGAAATATTGATTGAGGGAGAGAGTTCAAGAATTTACTTGTTGAGTAGAAGAAAGATTCGAGAACAAAACAAATCTTGGGTTGGGGAGCTGGACAGAATAGGAGTGGGATTGTGTAAAAAGGCGGGTGCCTCCCACTTGCCGTAAGGGAGGGGGTATTCAATGAGAGAGCAGTAATGAACACTGATTATTGTAAGAACGATAGAAGAGTGAAAGAGATGCATCATTGCAGCGTGGAGAAAGATATTGTTAGGAATTAATAATAGGAATTGAGTTTATGAGGCAAAATGCTTTGACTCCACCCTTTCGAGAAGTGCAAGATGGGGGAACCTCCTCACACATGCGAACATGATGTGGCACTGTTGATGTTAATGTAGTTTGTTCATTACTTAATTTTGCTTGGTGTGAAAAGTGAAGAGATCGGCCTAGGTGAATCAGAATTAGTCGTGGACAACACCAACTGGCTGTGCTTTGAACTTGTCATATGATTTCAGTCCTGCCTCTCCCATATTGCTGATGTCAAATGGCTTGTGACATACAGTGCACTTCGCCTACTAAGGATTTGAGTTTTTGCGAGCAGTCCAGTCAATATGATGATTGACCTAGACAGAATTTGAACAGAATTGATTCATTATCACTGAACTCAAAAAAATAATATCTGTTCACTGTACAAAATCTAAAAGAATTCATCCATTCATATTTGTTTTATTTTAGGGTAAATATACAATGTCGGCTAAATAAAAAGACAAATATGAAAACTACTTTATCTTCAAATTTGTGATATCAAGTGGAGTTATTCTTCTTAACCCACTGAGCACCAGCTAATTAAGAATAAATGTACATCCCAGGACCAGCAGATTGTAAACAAAAAAAATCTCCAGAAAACACCAGGAAGGGGTTAGAAATGAAGAAAAAACACCAAAAATCGATCCCCTAGGTCATTAAGGAGGGAGATTTCCACTTGAGGGATTTTTTTCTTGACTCCTTTTTCCCTCTGTTTAGCCCCATTGCTTTTCTAATTTTAAGACGTTCACCCCATTATTTTTATGATTTTAAGAACTTTTGACCCATTTCTGTCAATTTTAAGAACTTTCGTGCCATTTAAGTGTCGATTTTATCCTGGCGAGCGATAGCGAGCCTGTAATTTAAGAGGAATCGGCTTTCAGCCGGGACATTTTTCTACCGAAAAATGTAAAAATTTATCTTGAAAGGGGCTCAATGGGGTGTAATCTTAAGCTTGATGGATATCTAGAAACCAAACTAAAAACCTCCCCTTAAAGGGTCCTACGGGGTGCCCGAAAGTCGGAATTACAAGAAGAGGGGAAATGGGTAGGCAAAAACATGCAAAAACAGGTGTTTGCATGCTCACGCGCAAGCGGCTGGACTTTGAGGGTTTCAACCATCGGCATTGTTGCGTGGGATACTTACACAGTTCCTATACAAATCTGAGACCTCTAGGTGCCATAGGACCGGAGTAATTAACCGCGACGCACCCTATGCGGCGCTGGGGTTTAGCATTACATACATTGCCGACGCACGTGATGCGTCGCTGGTATCCAGTGGGTTAAGTATTAGACAGTGTACAAACAACAAAAAACAACAAAATATCATATAATCAGTACTAAAATCTGGTTTCTGTGAAATCTCACAATCACCCCTGCAATTTTTACAAATCAGACTACTGTTCACTCAATGCCCAGTTATCGACATTGAGTCATATATCACTGAAATATTATCTTTCCACTGTAAACAAAATGCTAAATAATCCATCCATTCATATTTTTGTTTTTCATTTTGGGGTAAATGTAAAATATAAAAAAGGAAATTATGAAAACCACATTTTCTTCAAAATTGTCATACTTAGTAAAGTCGCACCTCCTTCGTATCCATCAAACATAACTGTACACTTGTCACACTTTCTAGTTACATACTCCACATACATATCACATAAAGTCGCACCTCCTTCGTATCCATCAAACATAACTGTACACTTGTCACACTTTCTAGTTACATACTCCACATACATATCACATAAAGTCGCACCTCCTTCGTATCCATCAAACATAACTGTACACTTGTCACACTTTCTAGTTACATACTCCACATACATATCACATAAAGTCGCACCTCCTTCGTATCCATCAAACATAACTGTACACTTGTCACACTTTCTAGTTACATACTCCACATACATATCACATAAAGTCGCACCTCCTTCGTATCCATCAAACATAACTGTACACTTGTCACACTTTCTAGTTACATACTCCACATACATATCACATAAAGTCGCACCTCCTTCGTATCCATCAAACATAACTGTACACTTGTCACACTTTCTAGTTACATACTCCACATACATATCACATAAAGTCGCACCTCCTTCGTATCCATCAAACATAACTGTACACTTGTCACACTTTCTAGTTACATACTCCACATACATATCACATAAAGTCGCACCTCCTTCGTATCCATCAAACATAACTGTACACTTGTCACACTTTCTAGTTACATACTCCACATACATATCACATAAAGTCGCACCTCCTTCGTATCCATCAAACATAACTGTACACTTGTCACACTTTCTAGTTACATACTCCACATACATATCACATAAAGTCGCACCTCCTTCGTATCCATCAAACATAACTGTACACTTGTCACACTTTCTAGTTACATACTCCACATACATATCACATAAAGTCGCACCTCCTTCGTATCCATCAAACATAACTGTACACTTGTCACACTTTCTAGTTACATACTCCACATACATATCACATAAAGTCGCACCTCCTTCGTATCCATCAAACATAACTGTACACTTGTCACACTTTCTAGTTACATACTCCACATACATATCACATAAAGTCGCACCTCCTTCGTATCCATCAAACATAACTGTACACTTGTCACACTTTCTAGTTACATACTCCACATACATATCACATAAAGTCGCACCTCCTTCGTATCCATCAAACATAACTGTACACTTGTCACACTTTCTAGTTACATACTCCACATACATATCACATAAAGTCGCACCTCCTTCGTATCCATCAAACATAACTGTACACTTGTCACACTTTCTAGTTACATACTCCACATACATATCACATAAAGTCGCACCTCCTTCGTATCCATCAAACATAACTGTACACTTGTCACACTTTCTAGTTACATACTCCACATACATATCACATAAAGTCGCACCTCCTTCGTATCCATCAAACATAACTGTACACTTGTCACACTTTCTAGTTACATACTCCACATACATATCACATAAAGTCGCACCTCCTTCGTATCCATCAAACATAACTGTACACTTGTCACACTTTCTAGTTACATACTCCACATACATATCACATAAAGTCGCACCTCCTTCGTATCCATCAAACATAACTGTACACTTGTCACACTTTCTAGTTACATACTCCACATACATATCACATAAAGTCGCACCTCCTTCGTATCCATCAAACATAACTGTACACTTGTCACACTTTCTAGTTACATACTCCACATACATATCACATAAAGTCGCACCTCCTTCGTATCCATCAAACATAACTGTACACTTGTCACACTTTCTAGTTACATACTCCACATACATATCACATAAAGTCGCACCTCCTTCGTATCCATCAAACATAACTGTACACTTGTCACACTTTCTAGTTACATACTCCACATACATATCACATAAAGTCGCACCTCCTTCGTATCCATCAAACATAACTGTACACTTGTCACACTTTCTAGTTACATACTCCACATACATATCACATAAAGTCGCACCTCCTTCGTATCCATCAAACATAACTGTACACTTGTCACACTTTCTAGTTACATACTCCACATACATATCACATAAAGTCGCACCTCCTTCGTATCCATCAAACATAACTGTACACTTGTCACACTTTCTAGTTACATACTCCACATACATATCACATAAAGTCGCACCTCCTTCGTATCCATCAAACATAACTGTACACTTGTCACACTTTCTAGTTACATACTCCACATACATATCACATAAAGTCGCACCTCCTTCGTATCCATCAAACATAACTGTACACTTGTCACACTTTCTAGTTACATACTCCACATACATATCACATAAAGTCGCACCTCCTTCGTATCCATCAAACATAACTGTACACTTGTCACACTTTCTAGTTACATACTCCACATACATATCACATAGCTGGTCATATGTTCTACCCCTTGGCCAGATAAATCTTGCTATCAGTGATCCACCATCTAGAACATGGTTAACATATTTACTTGTTAGGCCTGCCTTGTAATCTACCTGTGAGGTCTTCTGTATATATGCTGCTAATCCAGAATTCTTTGACTCCCGCAGCAGATGAGCATTCTTGAATAAAGACGGTGGATATGTGCACAGCTTATGCAATTTTTTTTTATCCAAGTCATCAACCGGAACTGACCCTTGGGCAGCAGATATCAGTCGCTGGAACAAAAGCTATGGATCTACAGTACACATACTTCATCTTCATCTATCTTCACACTACAACCGCATCAACCCTACTTGTTCTTTTTTTCTTAAATGAAAATACTGAGATTTGTTTGTCCAGTCATTCTTTCAATAACTCTTTGTATTACATTTCTTGCCTCATCAACATTAACACCTTTGTTAGCAACAACACCTGTAGCTATGCTTCTCAGGTGAGGGTCTTCACAGAATGGATTCCTTTCTTCCAAAAACTCAACTAATTTCTGTACGTCTCTGTAATCTCTATCCATTCTTGCATCACTACAGACTTTGTGCTGTTCACTAGCAGTAAATGTCTTTCCTGTTAGCTCTTGCGTAGCTTCGTTGATCTCCGAGCATGCCGGGCATGAAAGGATCCAAATTGCTCTTTGGGATTCATTTATCCCCCACCCTCTGGTGAGGCCTCCCCGGCAGACTTGATGCTTCTCATCAGCATCTGTTCTATGATGAGTTCTGCCCAAAGTCCTGCCCAAAATCTATCAGAATGAAAACCATTCATGAAATTATCATACACACTTGGATGGTTATCTTTCAGATCTGTCATATTCGATAGGTAAATATACTCAGATCTTGTGCATGCATTGAGACCAGAGGCTGCGAAATATGGCAGCATTCTTGACACTGCCGCCTGAAGGTGGAGAAGCCAGTTACAAGTTGCCTTGATTAACATCCTCAATATGTCCAGTATTTTAATGTATTGGATCCAGAGATTAGATGTTCTCCCCTTTTAGAGGTTTCGAAAAGTAGATGCCAACATTTCCTGTATATGCACTACATGTTCACCTTCGGCAATTAATGTCTGATATATATGTTTCTTGTCTCATAAAATCTTCTAGTTTTGATACTAAGTGCTGAAGGACATGGGTAGCTTATTGGATGCTGAGAATAGTTGTCTCCTTGACTTTATTACTGACACACGCAGCTGGTGATTCATTGGGATTAGGTCAACCCTGGATCAATTCTGGCTCTTCATCATCAACTTTTCTAACTTTTAGTGGGACTTCAAACAGTTCTGAAATTATCAAGGCATAGAGGGCTTGTTCTGTAAGAGTATGTGCCCTCAACGCATGAGCTACTGCTTTCCCAGAAAGCATATGAGGTACTGTGTTATCGGCATAGATCACTTCAATCCTGTATCAGACATGTGACCGGTGCTGCCTAGAAAGCTCATCTGTAATTGAAATCCACCTAGACGCACTACCATCCACTTGATTTTACTTGTCGATGGCTCAATCCTGTATCAGACATGTGACCGGTGCTGACTAGAAAGCTCATCTGTAATTGAAATCCACCTAGACGCACTACCATCCACTTGATTTTACTTGTCGATGGCTCAGAATATATGATTTGCTGAGCCTTCATCCATAGCGGTTGATCAAAAGTCACAACTCGTGTCACGCCATATTTCAATGCCTGGTCTGCCACAAAGCAAAGTGTAGAATAGACACAAGACTCATTGCTGGGATATAAATCTATCATGGGCAAGAAGAGAACAGACGATTTCTCTGTGTTCTTGCCCTTGTGAACAAGCCACGATATCTTTCACAATATATTAACACTGTTACTGGGATCCTCCGCCCAAAATCCAGACAGTGACTTGTAAGTGCCGGAAGGGCTTTCATGACCCTTGTAGAAGTGGATGTCTATTTTACCAATCGTTTTAACATCTTCCGCTGTCGCTTTTATATGTGGGATTATCCATGTAGTGTTTACCTCGAGTGTCACTGTCACAAAAATGCCCATACCATGGAATGTGTTCATTCCATCTAAAGTGCGAGTATTGTGGTCGACATTGTCGGCCACAAACTGCATGAACTGCTGGTTTGGCATGAATGTTGGGATGTCTTGCCTTTGCGACACTGAAGCACTTTGCTGAAATCTCAGAACTTCTGAGTAAGAAGAGCAGAAGCCTAATTCACTGAGTGTATCTATTAGGAATTGCTATCCATAATCAAGATGGAGTTGCACATCCAGACTTAAGTGAAGATGAGCAATAACAACTCTGGGTCTAACTGCCTGGACTATACAATGGTCAATTGCTGCTTTCTTCATTTAAGTATCCTTGCTCACGAACAGTTTGTTCTAAAACAGCTGGAGGGAGTCTGGAAGATACTCTGGGCATCTATGTACTGTTGACATATCCATCGATGTAGGATATATGTCCTTGTTTACCTCCTTTGACTTTGTATAACTCTTAAATCCGTTCAACTGCCGTTTCGTTTATGCTTTTCAATGTCATCATCCTTTGGACGGACGGTTGTAGAAGTTCTGAAGTATTTTTGAAGCTGTAGCCCTACCAGTTGCTATATTTGGAGTTCCATTTAATTCTGTGAAAACTATTTTGTCACCAAAATATTCTTGCAACCTTCCTTTCATGTATTTTACACTAAATGACTCCTCACTGAACTCGCCCATTTTCTCTACTAGACCAGCGATTGTTAGTTGCTCTTCATCATTCTCTACCTAATAGTTCACAGCCTGTAGAAAAGCATCCTCTCTACTACTATCTACACTTCTCCCAGTTTTCTGTCTTCGCGAGTGGCACATTGTCTGTAGGTTTTTCTCTATCGGTTCTAAAGTTTACACTACACCTTTGGTGGTAAACACAGTCAGAAGCAATGAGATCCGTAGAAAACTCTATACGCACTAGTACTTCTGTCCCCCAGATATCTTTTGTCTCTAATCATTTTGTGTTCACACTTTCTTGTAATGTTTCTGTTCTCACCTTTTATGCAAGATATTTCTTTGTTGAGGACCTGAACATGTAATCAGGAATACATTTTCCACAGAAAGCACAGTTCGAGTCATATTTAAAGGCACAACACAAATAAATATATATATATATATATATATATATATATATATATATATATATATATATATATATATATATATATATATATCCTACTGATATATTTGTCACACACAATTAAACGAAGATGTCTCAAAAACACTATATTCAGCTAAGTTTGAACTGAAATATACAACAAATGAATGGAGGGACCTTTTTAGATTTTGTTCTAGTGAAAAACCAATATTAGCGGAGTTAAATGGTATATAATATTATTTCATTTCTGTTCAAATGTTGTCCAGGTCACACCTATTTACAGCTTAAGTTGACTGGACTTATACATTGGTAAGCACTCATTGTTGAATGTACACTTCCCAGGAATTGGCTGTTGAAGATAACTTCAACAATAATAGGCTATAAGTATAAATAGTTGTATGTTAAAATCAAGGATCCCTTTCCACGCTTGAGAGGTGATTTATTTTCAGAAGCTAAAGAAATGGTGTTTCTGATTATTTGTATTTAGAAGAATACCCGAGACTGTTAAAAACATTCAGAATATTATAGTAAACTAATATAATAAAGTAATACCCGAGACTGTTAAAAACATTCAGAAGTGCGGAGGGTTTTGAAGCTCAGGGAAAATATGTAAAACATTATACTGTGTATATATATATATATATATATATATATATATATATATATATATATATATATATATATATATATATATATATATATATATATATATATATATATATATATATATATATATATATATATATATATATATATATATATATATAAAATATGCATCTGGTGTTTGGGATTTATTCTTATTTATGTTAATTTGATATTCAAAATCTATTTTAAGTTATAACATTAATACAACGCTTATCTAGTTTTGTAAGTTTATAATCATATAATCATCAATGTTTATGGAAGGTTATTTTATTTAACAATTTTCCGCGAAAGTTGAGGACCCTTTAAAGCTGATAATACTAAAGTCTCGTGTAAAGTAGGTCTGCGGCAAAATAGAGGAGATTGTCGAATTCCAGTTAAGCCCGAGTGGTTGTTTCCCGTCTCTCCAATACTGTGGAGTGGCTGCCTTCACAACCACACTCAATACTGTGGAGTGGCTGCCTTCACAACCACACTCAATACTCCACAATGGTCGCACTACTTTGGCGCACTTGTTTGTACTGGTTATAATAAATTAGTTGTTTCCTCAGTTAGTCTATTTGGTTTAACGACAATACTTATTTTTAATACAATTTTACATAATATTGAATGAGTCTTCCACTTCATGAAACTATTTCTTCACACTGATAAAGGCCGACTTTTATCAAAATCTATAGTGAACAAGGTATAATAGTACGGTATATGTGTAAACAAAATTAACTTTTAAGTGATAAAGGTATTGCTTAGGCACTTTAAATCTAATTAGACCTTCCGTCAAACAATATATAAACTATAAATTGTTTTGTACAGTACCGGTATGTAATCAAACAAAATATTAAATTATGGAATTCTCAAGGGTATCCAATTCTTTACTAAAACTCGAAAATAGAAGTATATAATTATAAATGCTTAAGATGTATTTTTTAGAACTGGTGTTATATTAAAAGAACAATGGGACAGCTAATGGCTCCTGTAATCATAACCAATATTATACAAAAAATACATACGAGTATGGTACTATATATGACGAAACGATAAGTAGAAACATTGTTCTGAATGATAATGTTATGAAAGACAATACTGATGTTGAAGACGAGCAGAATCGCCAACATTATGATCAGCAGCCGCGGCCCTCACAATATCCATTTTTCTTTAACAAAATGTGAATATATAATATAACAGATATAGGTCATGTGGCACAAATGTACAGGCATCATTTAAAATGAGGACATGGGAACAACACAACCCGTCAGAGAGAGGGAGAGAGAGCTACAGTACCATGTGTGTGTGTGTCATAAGGCAAAACCAAGGAGGATAGATAAAGAAATGAAAACGTGATGTCCCATGCTAAGTCCCGCGCGCGTCCTAGGGATTTAGTGGCACTACTGTAATAAGGCATACAACCAAAAGACCTCCATCGTTTCTCCTTATTAGATATTCCTTGATATCTGCGCTCCTGGCTTGTCTGCAGTGTTACCACAGTTAGCAAAACTTCCGCATTATAAGGGGGCGTTAGATTGAAGAGGGAACGTCTTTGAATGAATTATAATGGGTAAGAGCTGTTGCGAATTATTTAGAATAAAAGTAGACGCGCCGTTTTGCCCAAAATCAAAACGGCATACACAACTCGGCGATAGGTTACCATCATCACTACTATTACCATCATCATAGTTCCATGTCATCTCAACCAGTAGACCATTTCAACCAGTAGCTCTCAACCAGTGCCAAATTAACCCACACCAACCAAACCAGTGCCAAAATATAGTACTAACCTAACCTAACCTAACCTAACCGTATTGGTTGATTTAGTACTGGTTGAGAGCTACTGGTTGAGTTGACCGGTCACCCATCATCACTATTACTATCACCATCATCACTACTGCTATCATCATCACTACAACTGTCACCATCACCACTACTTCAGTGACCGTCACCATCACCATCATCACTACTACTATTACAATCATCACTAATACTGCCACCATCATCATCACTACCATCATCATTATCACTACAACTATCACCATCATCACTAGTATTATCACCATTATCTTACAAGCATCACTACTACTATAACCACCATCACTACTATTAGTACTGTCACCATCACTACCATCATTATCACTACAACTATCACCATCATCACTACTATTATCACTGTTGTTATGCCGGGTTGTAATCCAACTCGCTTTTTTTTTTTTTTTTTTTTTTTTTTCTATATTCCAACTTCCTCTCGGGCATAGGCTGAGAGCCTTAACATTCACCGCTTTACAATGAACAGTGAAGCCCGTGAGGTCTTGTTCCAGTCTAGGGAGTGAGACATGTGAAGCACGTAGAGTACAACGAGCACCTGCCATCTTGCCTTCACATGCTTTGTTATGTATTCTTTATTTACCCGGGTTTCGGATATTTAGAATTGGATAATGCTCAACAGGAACATATCTCGCTTCATGAATATTAATTTTAAATTACTCAATCGCTCTCCCAAAAACACAATAAACACACAGTATAAATTACACTCATATTTATTCTTTAAACATAGGTACATAAATGGGGTATTAAAACCTCTACTATATTGAGTAGGATTCTAATATACATACACTGTGACTGATAAAGTTGAACAGATTTTACTCTCTAATGAAATATAGATGTCACTTACAAAGTATAAAAATAGGAAATATGCAGTTACATAAAATACATACACAAATAATAAATATTAATGATAATATCTATGAGGGCCAAGTGTATAACGCGAGGTATAGTAATTACAAGGTAGGGCAACTGAGGTCAACTATTCAGCTGCGCATAAGGCTGCGCGGCGTGAAATACAAATAATGCTGCGCTCAGGTGTACACTCAAAGGTACCGCTCTCGGGGGTACAGGTCAGACGGACTGAGGTCAGTTTAAATATAATCTCGATTTAGTGCAACGTTAAATCGAGATTAGAAGCTATAAACTTTGCTTTAGTATAGGGGGAATTATAATTTAAATCTGAATTTAACTATCAAAGGGTTATTGTGAATAATTTCTCACACGATACACAAAAAATAAATTCAATCGTAAATGAGTTAATATTACACGGAGTAAAGAAATCAGATTCACAGTAAATGTAGTGAATAAATTATAGCGGCACAAAATAGCTAAAGATGAGTACGTTTGAATGAATTAACAAACTACAGAAAGTAACGCAGAACGAAGTAGAGCTTTGTTATCGCTTTAATAAGAGTTATACTGACTTAGATACAAAACAAAGTAGTATCTAATAAATAGCCAAAGATGATGGCATCAGGAGTTTGAATAAATTAACAAACTGCTGGATGGAACGCAGAACTAAGTAGCGCTTATACTATAACTTTAATAATCGTTATAATGATTTAATTACAGAACGAAGTAGTAATATATCAATAGCCAAACATAGAGGCTTGATGAATAAAGGAATGTATAATCTGAATTCCTAAATCGGTGGCGAAAGAATTACATAGCCCAGGTAACGTATATGATTAGATTATTCACAAGAACTGTTATGCCGGGATATAATATTTATATCTCGTTATCCAGTCTGCACTAAAATCCAGTTATGGACTTATAGATCGTAAATATCCTCAACAGGATCACATCGAACACGTTCTTAATCACAGAAATAGCTATTCAATCAGGTGCTACAAAACTCAATAACACACATGTAAATATTATACACATATTGTTTATTCATAGGCATAGGGTTAATATACTTATTGCTTATTGCGATATCCTCCGGATCTCTCAATGCGTTACATAATTATCTCAATGGTAAGATCACAGATGTATCGAGCTAAATGAGGACTGAGGGTTAACTTAACTATTATAAGAAACAGTAAGCAACACATGTAATGCATAAATATTCAGTCTCTGATCAAGAACACAAATTATAACCTATTGTGGTAATATGAAAATAGGAAATATACAATTAATAAGAAAGAACACGTGACATATAGAATCAACCCTTGACAATAATATATATGTGAGTCGAGTGTCTAACGTATATTTATTCTTTAAAACACAAGTTTCACCGGGTATGGGAGAATGAAGCGAATTGAGAAATAAAACAAGTACATGAACGTCTGGTTCGAGTAACGCTCACGGGTGGTGAGGGGCGCTCGTGGGCAGATAAATCAGCCAGGGTAGGGGTGGCTAATGACCAGGTAAATAGCTCAGGTCATTCTAGTTACTGCGATCTTGGAAATTCTATTTACTATTTGTGCGATTATGATCTTAGTATTTGGGAGAAAGAGTGGAAGTTAAGGGGAATGATATGCTTAATTACTTTTACGATTCAACTTACTGTTAACTTAATTTGAGTAAATTATGATATGAACATATATTTCTATAATCAATTATATGTAATAATATTAACTCGGGTCAAGGAATTCAGATTTAATAATTTACCTTCACTGATGAATATTCAAAGGTTTAAATTCTCTTGAACGGAATCAAGCAATAATATGGTTAACAGAACTAATATAGCTAACCAATATAAAGCAACACGTAAAATAAAATTAGCGTGTACGAATGATTAGTATAATACTAATAATAGAAAAATGGCGCACACAACGAAGTTGTACTAATATAAATACCTAATAAGGCATAAAAGGAGATCTGAACGAGTTAGCAGATTCCTATGGCGTACACGACAAAGTTGTACTAATGGAAATACCTAATATGGCATAAAAGGAGGTCTGAACGAGTTGACAGATTTCTATCAATAATTCACACAAATAGCGGTGTATTCAGATTGATGAATAATTAGATAATCGATCTATGCAAGACTAGAATTCCTAGACGATAAGAATCAAAATTATGTACATCAATAATCAAATGAACATAAATACGGTTCATACAATAATGGAAATAACGCTTAAACAAACGACCGTAAAATTAGAATCTCGGGAAGAAAGTATAGGTAATAATTAATGACAATTCTTCACAACGAATTACGTGTAATTATTCCCTTCTTTAAATAATCACCTGTTACCTAGAACCTACGCTCAATTTCATATTCTATTTGTATGAGTCCCCCCGACTGATACAAATATAATATGAAATTGAGCGTAGGTTCTAGGTAACAGGTGATTATTTAAAGAAGGGAATAATTACACGTAATACACTTCGACTTCAACTTGCAACATACATAATAGAATTAGACATATACAAGGAAAATCTGTGAGTATTTGGATAGGTGCTTTAATGAACACAAGTATGTAACGTATGCGTAATATGTTCTATGAGAGTTAGATAAAATATGAACACCTAGATCTTTGGCACAGTTCTATATAACAATTACTACAAATTCTGAGAAATTAACACATACGCAATGAATAAGGATCTTGGACACAGATCTGTATATAATTAAGCACTGCGATATTCACATATTTTAACCTTACCTTCACAGCAGTAATCACAACGTAAGATACTCAGCAACACTTAGGGTAATAGAGGAGGGTAGAGAGCTGAGAGAAAGTCTGGCTGACGTTGAACGTAGGTCCACAGGGCAGCACTTCAGGAGGAACGGCTTCTCACAATCAGGACTTCAGAAGGCACACAGTAGGTTCGGTGTGCTCTCAGGGCAGGGGGGAAGGCAAGACAATGGTTCCACTGCTGTTAGATGTCCCGTTTTTCTCAGAATTAAAAGGACATTACCCCAGTGGTTGTTTGCTTACTATATTTTCGTTGAGGCTATGTTTGACTTAATTCTTGCCTCTTACTTATAGGAATTCAATGTAAAAAGGATATTGTAATACGTTGTGATCAAGTTGTGATGATTAATACTTAACGAAGACATACATGGTAATTATTGTTAGGTACATACAGATTATAGCTATTTTATTTAACACTTAGGTGATAGTTACTTAGCCTAGTATGCATGCAATAATGATTAATTGAAGCTCTTTGGCCAACTTGGTAATAGTTCGCCTATCTTTTCTTCTACTGTTATGTTGGATGGTTCTCCAGGCCCATCATAATTGATAGACCTAATTAGTTCCACTTGTTCCGGTAGCATTCAGGCCTTTGGTGTTTTACTTGCATAAACATTTCTTTGTTATACTGCAAATCTGGGGTCTGGACAAATGGTGGCTGGTGATTGGCGAGCGTAGCTTGAAACCGCTGCTGTGATAGGACATCAGGATTTCCCTTTACCTGGGGTGACTGTCCTAGATGACCCGGTCCCGTGTCCCATAGAGTCTGGGAAATTCCTGAGCTCATGGGGTGCTCGGGTAAACGTTGCTTCCTTCGTTTCTTCTGTTCTTGTAGGCTCGCAATCTTACAGGAGGTTTCCCTGGAGCCCGTTCTCACCAACCCTGTCACTTCAAGAACTAATACAAATAGGTATCTTGAATATAGATTAATTCTCACTCAATGGACGGGTTCTTTACTTTCGATGGTGGCATATTTATACTTTAAGTAATCTCTGGTTACCAATGGACGTAATATGGTCCTGAGTTTAGGAGTTAAGTTTAGGTTATTCAGAAGGAAAATAGCCCTTGACTTGGACACGCAATGAATAATAACACAATAGCATAAAATCTGAGAGCATTCACTAAGCAACACATGTAATCTAGACTATATAACGTATGTACAAATAATTGATTAAATACTGGAACACGAATTACCAGAGACCAGATAGCTGGAGTAAAATAGGAAAGAAGAGTAATTGGACAGAGGAAGAATAAGTTGAGAAGTGAGAAGTACAGTAGAAGACTGAAAGTTCTCGGGATCAACCAAGTTGCCCACGAATTACATAGAAAATACACCGTACTTATATAAAATTACTGCACGGATCAAAGTTGGATAAAACTTACACGTGAAACAAATTGACAAGGGAAATCTTAGAAGCGGATCTCTACGATCAAGTTAAATTGAACACTCGCACATTTTATATTACCTTCACAATAATTCCCAACACTTAGAAAACACAGAGACACTTAGGGTACGGGTTAGAGAAGTAATTTCCATGAGGGAGAATCTGGACGACGTAGGACTTGTAGTTCTTCCTCTGGCTGGACGTCAAAGGGACCTGCCTCACTCACGGACAACAGAGAAGGTTGCTCCTGGCTCCTCTAACACACTCTTGTTCGCCACCCTAGTTGGACTTTACTACAGGGACAGGCTTGTCCTATAAAAAGTCCACAACACTGTTCTCTACCCACTAAAAGTTAGACCAGTGGAAGGTGGGAACCGTAGTTGCATACCTTCCCTCACTTTCAGTCAGGCTATATTTGGGTGATAATTTGAACTCAATTTGACCTATTTCAATATAGTAGGGACATGGGGATTTCATTCTTTTCTTTATTGTGAAGGCAATAATTTTTCTAAAAATGTACTTACTCTAATAATACATGTACAAGGTTATTCTCTATAACTTAAAATTATACTCTTTATATAAAAGGCTTGCATGGCTGCATGATAAATGTTTTTCTGTTATTCACTTTTCCTGACTTTTTCTAGATTGCAGGCCATGCTTTCATTCCTCTTGATTCTTTTTCTACTATTTCCACTCCTCAAGTGAGGTACTGTAAAGTTGATTCTCTTGGTCCCATCGGTAGAGGTACTGCACTGGATCTTGATGTGGCATTTGCATAAACTCTTCCTTGTTGTATAATAAATCCGGCTGCTGTTGCATATTTGCCTTTGGTGTTTGTCCCAGGGTCTGCCATTGGCTGGACAGGTATCCCCGTGATTGGTCGGGGCTTGAACTCCTGGTAGGTCCCGGATGTGGTGACCTTTGGCGGGTAGACTGTCCTATTCCTGCAGGGATTAGAGCATGGGTAGGCCTTCCTTGCTGGGTAGACTGTGTTACTGCTGCAGGTATTAGAGCATGGGAAACTCGGGGGAACTGTGTGGCTTCATTATTCATCTTCTGCTGCATCTTCTTCCTTGTTCTTCTGCTCTCCTTTACTGCGGCTAGTTTGGCTATGGTAGGCTGTTCCCTTTCCTGCATTGTCAGGACCTCTGCAGGATTTGCTATGCCCCTAGTTTGCAACCCTGTCATCTCAACCATCATCACTACTATCACCCTCATCACTACTACTACCATCACTGCTCCTGTCATCATCAGTACTATCACCATCATCACTATTACTATCACCAAAAATACTGGAGAACTCACCCCGACGTTTACTCTCCCCAAATCGAAGTCGCCTATGAATATATTTTGTGATTTTTTATTAAGCTAAACTAAACTAACCTAACCTAACTTAACCTAACCCAACCCAACCTAACCTATCTACAACGGAGCAAGTTCCTCGTACAAATGCGGGGCGAGTTGTTTTTGTGGCGACATCTCCAGTAACCATCACCAGTACTTTCACCGAGGGGGGAAGGGGGGAATCCGTTGGGGGCGGGCCCCTGGTGGGGGGGGGGGGGAGGGGGAGAGGCTATTGTTCCCTGGTGGCAGGAGTTAATCCATATTTTTTACCTAGGGCCGTAGGCTACCTATTGAACAGATTCAACAATAAATTTTGACTGACCATCGCATTGACCTACCAAATGTATGTGTGAAATTTGGTGAATATACATCCAACGATGAACGAAGATATTCGGGACGGACAGATGAAGACGAAAGAAATTTCGGCCGGCAAGGTACCACTATACAGGGGGGGGGGGGGGGGGGGGGAATATCACTCTGCTTACACAGAGTTGATAAAGTAGATATATCAAAGCAAGAGAAAAAGCAGTAAATATATGTATATACAGTATATGAAATACTTATATATTATGCAAGTATAACCCCAAGCAACACAACAAGAATAGAGGTCATTTAGAATTTATATTATTAGTTACATTTTATGTAGATGTTAATTTGTTAAGTTGTATTAAAACTGGACATTTTGACGAAATACGAAGGTTAGGGTACAATTAAACCTAGTAATTTTGTTATGTTGGGAAGAGATCCCAGCCTGTCTAACGTTGGCAACAGTCTCAACAACAATGGCGGCGTTGGAGGAGACTTGACTGAACTTTCTCATGATGATCCAGCCTTTACAATACCCTTTATATATACGGTATATATATATATATATATATATATATATATATATATATATATATATATATATATATACACCTGTATATATATATATATATATATACATACTGTATATATATATTGAACTCTGTCATGTTTACAGAGTCAATTGATTATTCATAGTATTCGTAATACAAGGTAGGGAATATTTTGAATTATTAGGTACCCTCTCATTATCTCTTGCAATCGTGCTGCAACTCTCGTGTGTGCGGATCACTATTATCAAAATTGGGACCTCGTACTTTCCCATCCTTTCTTATAATTATGATCCTTGGACAAAACCATGAGGTACCCGGAAGGGGATGCTCTGGGGCAGCAGGACTTGATAGTTGGAATAGAGAGGTGAAGAGATGAATGATGAACCACGGCAGGATGCAACAGCAACGTGAGGATCTGAGGATACGAGGACAAGGAACAAAACAACCCTTTAGAGGCTGAAGGTGACTTGGGACACTGACAGGTAAGGGGGTCACCCAAACACCAAATCATGTCACGGATATGTCAGGCCCAGATCCAACCACCACTTGGGCACCGTCGTATACCACAGAATGGTATCTTATGTAATTACATTAGTTAGTACTTATCCAAGACTCGAACCCAAGAACCTCGAGATACAACAGGTAGGTTCAATTAAGGGGAGGCATACCGTTTTTCTGGACCCCCTTCTCCCTAATGTTTAGCCCCACTAGTTTTGAGATTATAAGACGTTCGGACCATTAGTTTGGCGATTTTAACACCTTTCGCCCCATTTTGTTGTCTATTTTAAGACCTTTCGTGCCATTTAGGTATCGATTTTTTGTGGCGATCGATAACGAGCCTGCAATTTAAAGAGGAACCAGCCTTTGGCCGGGAAATTTTTCTACCGAAAAATGTCCAAATTTATCTTGAAGGGGGGTCTAGGGGGTGTTTTTCTAAGCTTGATTAAGGTCTAGGGAGGAAAGTAAAAAAAAATATATGAATTCATTAATTAATAGACCAAACAAACGGCCAGTCTCCCCTTAATATAGCCACGACACCCTACTAGATTTAGTAACCTGGTTTTCTTTTAAAACAAATGGGAAATATCGGTCACTTAAATGTATTTCAATAATTTTCCATTATACACTAAATCCTGGATAAGCTCTGGTACAGACAACAGGTTTGAACCTCATCCTAGCATGCATGAGATCAAAGACATTATTTATTTTTATCCTTCCTATTGAGCCCCATGGCATCCTGATATAGAGTACAATTTTCTACATAATTATTGAGCATAATTGGAATATATCTCAGTTGCTGTGAAAGTTTGTTGTCCTAGCCTTAAAAGAAACCAGGTTACTAAATATTTTAGGATGTCTTGGAATCATTGGTAAGGTGAAATATGATTTTTTTCCCAATTATAATCCTCACACTATGCTTTGCACACGAATCCACTTAACTAGAATTAACTAGTATTACTTATTATTTTTGGTGGTATATTTTAAGACAATCACTGTGGCCGACATACCACCTATGTAAAAAAAAGGCATATACTGTGGGTGACTTACCCATAATATGTTTTGGTAGTACCGGCTGAGTTGGCTGAACCAACCCGCCCTGCTTGTTGCTAGACGCTGCCATCACGTTCTCAGCTTGCCACCCATAGTAATATCAGTCTGCTCCATACATTCGTTGAGGGAAGGTGTGTGTCCAAACCAGAGGTGTTTTAAAAGCTGAAATACACAAAAAAAAGTGCAAATTTAAAATGTATTTGTGACAGCTACATACCAGGTGCAAATGTGACGTTCATTTCATGTTACAGGACATCAGCCATATTGTCTAACAAACACATTAGTTGCTAAAGTGACTAGTTATTTCATCAACCTAACGCAAGCAAAAAACGACAAAAGAAATAGAGAATATTATGTTTCACCTGGGCCCCAACTGACCGCAACACAAAGGGACTCTTACCCCATACCCAGGAAGACTACGAGAGGTATGTATCGGGCAACTCAGATTCCAGATTCCAGAAGTCAATATGGTATATAGTGATAGTATAGAAAATATGTTAAGTACAGTTAGTATAAGTAGAAATGATGTGCTTAAGGAAATTGACAGACTGAAACCTCAAAAATCGCCTGGTCCTGACGAGGTATATGCTAGAGTATTAAAAGAATGCAGAGATGAGTTAAGTAGTCCATTAGCATTTATATTTAACAAGTCATTAGAAACTGGTTTAGTTCCAGAAGCTTGGAAGCTTGCAAATGTAGTTCCGATCTTCAAAAAAGGTGATAAATCGATAGCATCCAATTACCGTCCCATTAGTCTCACATCAATCATAGGAAAGTTGCTAGAGTCTATTATTGCTAGGAAAATTAGAAGCCACTTAGTAAATTTTAACTTAATAAATTCTTCTCAGCATGGATTCACTCAGGGACGTTCTTGCCTTACTAATTTGCTTAGCTTTTTCTCAGAGGTATATGAAGCAGTAGATAGTGACAAGTCATATGATATTATATATTTAGATTTCAGTAAAGCTTTCGACAGAGTCCCTCATGAGAGATTGATGAGAAAGGTTGAGGCACATGGAATAGGAGGGTCGTTGTTGGGATGGATTAGGTCATGGCTAATTGGTAGGAAACAGAGAGTTAGCATAAATGGTACCAAGTCAGAGTGGGGAGCAGTCAAAAGTGGTGTCCCCCAGGGATCGGTATTAGGTCCCCTGTTGTTTCTTATATACATAAATGACCTAGATTTAGGTATAACTAGTAGGATAAGTAAATTCGCAGACAATACTAAAATGGGGAGATCAATTGATTCAGATAGCGATATAGAGTGCCTCCAAAGGGATCTAGATACCTTACATGAATGGTCAGTAAATTGGCAGATGAAGTTTAACATTGACAAATGCAAGGTATTAAAGATAGGGAAGATGCAAACAAATGTTAAATATAAACTAGCTAATTTAGAATTAGAAAATTCAGACTGCGAGAAAGATCTAGGTGTGTTTGTTAGCAATGATTTGAAGCCTAGAAAACAGTGTATAAGCGTTCGTAATAAGGCAAACAGGATTCTCGGGTTCATCTCTAGGAGTGTGAGTAACAGAACTGCTGATGTTATCTTAAAACTTTACTTGTCATTAGTGAGACCCCATATGGATTATGCTGTCCAATTTTGGTGTCCTTATTACAGAATGGACATAGATTCATTGGAGAGAATTCAGCGTAGAATGACAAAAATGATCCATAATATTAGAAATTTTCCGTATGAAGAAAGGTTGAAGAAATTAGGTTTACATTCGTTAGAGAGACGCAGAGTTAGAGGGGATATGATAGAGGTGTTCAAGTGGGTTAGTGGGATTAACAAAGGGGACATGACAAATGTACTAAAGCTCAGTGATAGCGAAAGAACTCGTACCAATGGTTTTAAATTAGATAAATTTCGTTTCAGAAAAGATATAGGCAAATATTGGTTTGGTAACAGAGTTGTAGATGGGTGGAATAGGCTACCAAGTGATATAGTGGGATCAAGAACGATAGGGAGCTTTAAGAAAAAATTGGATAAGCATATGGACGAGAAGGGTTGGGTGTGAAGGGGGATCAGCCGGGTTGGGCCAATCAGCGCTCTGCAGACCCCCGTAATCCTGCGTTAATCTCTAACCGGTTTGGTAAGATGATCCTCAGGGTATTAGAGTGTTGAGCCTATAATTGGGCTTTGTAATTGGGGTTGTGTGGGACAGGGATCTGCCTTGCTTAGGCCAATCGGCTTTCTGCAGACTCCCATTTTCTTATGTTTCTTATGTTTCTTAACTCAATCGATTATCTAGCTTGCTTATGTCATGGTGGAGGATCACTTACGCCCGTACAGTGTGAGGGTGTGTGCATGTGAAATATTATTGTACTGTTGGAATAGCTGTAGCCTAGATGCGAATGTAATCAATGTGATCAGCTCGATCATGCTGATCAGGTGCTAGCAACTGGTCTGCCACACCCCTAATGTTCGCCAATGCAGCTAGTGTTGCACGTAGAAAATCATCTTGTGTATTAGTGTTCCAAGCACAGTGTGAGGCCAACAGCAAGACAATTGAATGAGAGGCTCTCTATTGGACGAATCAACTATACTCCATACTGGTAATTGTGATTACTACTACTTGTTTAATCGTCATATACTGAATAATGCGTGTTTAGTTGTGACGTTTATGGAAATACAAGTGTGAAATATGGAGATAAACTGTCCAGAAAAAACACCAGATAACAATCTTAATACATATTAATGCCACCAGACACCTTTACTACTTGTTTACTCGTTATTAACCCCTGTCAAACGGGGATGTTTGTAACTTCTACTACCTGCCTGGCAGGCATATTAACCCTAAACGAGCTTCATTCCATGCTCTTTTTCATGCATAAACAAGAGCCAGAGCGTAATACATGTATGTATCCGTGAAAGGGCGATAATCGAACTTTCCAATGACACCTGAATCATCCTTGTACGACCACGGGTTCTCTTGCAACAATTGCGCAACACGAGGGCAAAAACCCTAAAATACGGTAAATTTCTATGTCTTGCGAGGCCAGGGGTGTGGAACGGTGCAGAGATTACGTCAGTCGCCTCACTCGGTCCATGCCGAGCGTTCAGAGCCCGCCTATCGTCCTCCCAACGCGTGGACTCTCTTTCAGAGCCGATAATGTGCTCAACATCCCTTCCGACATATGTCGGGCCCCGCAGGGGTGGCCATGGTTCTCTCGCCCGACATATGTTGGGCCCCGCGGCCTGAGTGTTAAAGTGCATAAGTGTAAACTGTACTTAGATGTGTGACATTTGTAATGATAATATAGAAAATATGAATAGCAGAATAGCTCTACCCCCACCTGGTGTTAACCCGTACTCTATCCGTACTCCTAGCCGTCGCTGGGACTGGGGAGTGACTTATCTACTGACGGCTAGTAGCCGTCGCTGGGATTGGATGGGTTAAGAGGTAAATCCTGCATGAAAGACTGTGTCATAGAGTGCATCAAATGTGTAAAGTGTAGCAGCTATGTCCACACAGCCTGCTCAAATCTTCGAGTTTACTGCTTGGTTTAGTACTTCAACTCAAGAAGTCAGTAGATTTTGTGAGGGCTATGTTAGGGATTACTAAGAGACGATAACAATGATGAGCAACATGTATCCATCACTGGATTTCAGGAATAAGACAATGCTCTGCCTTCGAAGAGTTCTGACCCGGAAAGCGAATTCCCTCAGAAGGAATGTCTACCTACAAGCAAATCTCTGCAATAGGAACCACCACAGAACAACATGATCTATCCTTTGATGGCAGCAGGAGAAAGAGAGTAGAGGAGATATTGGAGGAAAGACCAGCATATGCCGCTTCTACCAGTGCAACGTTTTACGAGGATGTCATACTGGTTGTCATGGATAGGAATGTAATTATGAGCATCCTAAAGTATGAACCATGCAGTTTAAGCAAAAAGTGTTCCCGGTTCCATCCATTGCTATGCAGAAAGGCTGTCTCTACAGGTGAGTGTCACAAAAATTATTTTAAATTCAACCACCTAAAAGGTACCAAGCTTTCACAAAATCTGACTCCAAAAAATAATAATGGTACCAGTAAGAATACACAGTAGCAAATTGTTCCACCTCAGCCTCCAGCCACCTCATTCTGGAGGACCCAACCTACTACTTGCCACAATAATGGTGGCCCACTCTCCCAGGGGACTAATGAAAGCCACAACTAAAACATTGTCTTTATTTAGGCATACATAGAGAAATCCAACAAATACAATCTCAGATGCAAGCAAATGCACAATCATGTGTTGCTCACCACTGGAGGGGTACCGACAGTGTCTTGCCACAACACAGCACATTAGGCCCAGCCTTGCAAGATGATCTAGGGTCACTTGGGGAGCAATTAACCCACATTGTTGGAAACATAGAGGGTTGACCCCAAGAAAGTTCAGCCAGAAAGTACAGATGCTAAAGCACTAAAGCTTGCCTAAATCACTAGCAGTTTGTCTCACTGAGTCTCACCTAAACAACACAATTAGGGACTCATAAATTGAAATGGAAAATCTTCTACCATTCACAGTTGACCGGCTAGGTATAAAGAAAGGAGGTGTACTAACTTAACTCCCTCAGACATATTAACTTACGAAAGTTAGGGGTTGCCCGCGTGCCCGGTATTCCCGTCACAACACTTTTTCACACTGAGGGGCCGTTACAAGTCGGAGGAATTTGGGGTTGCCAGCAACCGACAGATTCTGATCTAACTTACCTAACTTACTGAGCTCAATATGACGCAAATCGCGTCATTAACTTATTTATGAGCGATTATTTATGATGCGATCGCGTCATATGAGAGTTTTTGGCCACTCGCCCATATGACGCGATCGCGTCATATATGCCGGAGGGGGTTAAGGGATGGAGGAGTTTTGCTTTCCTTACGAAAGTGCTCCAGGGAGGGTCAAACACCTTTGTGGAGGTACAAGCCCTTCACATTACATCCTTAAACCTGGTCCTTGTAAACCTCTACTGGCCACATGTTTGTGAGGCACAACACTTCAGACCCATCTTGACAAAATGTAATAATGTACTGTACTTGAAAACCTTCAAACCACAATGCCAGATTTAGTTGCGGTTGGAGTTTTTAATTTACCATGTGTTCTGGCCAGTAATAAGAACAGTGCATGGTTGTTTGTGCACATACCTCCTGGCCACAGGAATAGTCAATATTCTGTAGTTTAAGCTCGGTTCACACATACCCGTCCTGAGCTCCCGTCCTTCCCCGACCACCAAAAATTGTGGGACGGCATCAAATGGAGGACATTGTGTCCCGAGTGGCCACGTGTGGCCACGATGCCCGACCTCAACACGTCACCGCCCCGGCAGACGGCGCATGCGCTGCGAGTGGACGGCGACCTCAACACGTCACCGCCCCGGCAGACGGCTCATGGGTGGCACATGGACGGCGACTTGGTGCCACGACCAGTCCCGTTGGAAGGCGACCTAATAAGTCTGTTTACGACCTGTCTGAGACGCACTGCGACGGCACTGCGACCACAATACGATGGACGCAGTGTCGTCGGCGATGGCCACCACCATGCATAATTTATATAATAGGGGCATTGCACAGACACACCTCAGTCATCAACCAGGTTCCGCCGACATAACTTCTCCTGCCGATTGTCCCTCAACATGGACGACTACGCCACTCTGTTGAATTAAGTGCAGCTGTACATGGATTGCAACGTACAACTGTGGTCAACGCTACTAAATCTCATCGAAGTTCTGACCAAACTGAAGAGAAGGAAAAAGCGAAGTGTGTGGGTGAAGCCATAGCTATTGAGGAGGGAGACCTATGGCCACTACCACACCACATGAGGGAATTGTCAGCAGAGGATCCAGAACTGTACCAGAGCTTCCTGCGGCTCGACGAGGGTCTCTTCGACGGGATATTCGAGCGTGTGCGGCCTCAGCTGGAGAAGACCACCACCTTCTGGAGGATGCCCCTAGAGGTAGGGCTGAGAGTGGCCATAACCTTGCGATTTCTCGCAAGTGGCAACACCTATGCCAGTCTCAGATTCGCTTTCCGTGTAGCCAAGAACACCATCTTCCTACTTGTTCCCGAGACGTGTGAGGCCATCGTTGAAGCCTTTTCTGACGAGGTGTTCCACTTCCCCACGACACCAGAGGGGTGGAAGGCACACAGGTTCTCAAGTTGGTGGGACTTCCAACACGCACTAGGGGCGATCGATGGGAAACATATTCGGATCAGGAACCCATCATTCGGTGGATCAAAGTATTATAATTATAAAAAGTTCTACTCTGTTGGCCTACTTGCAGTCGTGGATTCGGACTACAAGTTCATCCATGTGGACATCGGCAGCCCTGGATGCGAGTCAGACGCCGGGTGCTTCATTAACCCTTAATTAGCGGCGAGCAACATAAGTCGAGTTAAATAAAGCTGGACTATGTGGCGGCGCTCGACATAGGTCGAGTGGCAATTTCAGCACGTAATGTGGCTGAGAGAGAGAGACAAGTGGTGGCAGGAGACTAGCGAGCGTATGACTGCTCCAGACCACCGCGGCGAACCTACTGACACAAATCTCAGCTCCCTCCTCCCTCTCTCACTCGCTACATACTCAATTATGTACCGAAACTACCGAATTACCTGCTTTTTGCACTCGCGTTGCACGGTTATTGCAAGAAAACTATCCATCATACAAGGATCGTTATGGTGTCATTCGAAAGCTCTGTTTATGCCCTTTCAGGGATAGGTACTTGTTTTACGTTCTGGGTCTTATTTAGGCATGAAAATGATCACGTAAACAGCCCTATTTTGGCTAAAAACACCCCGCTGTGCGGTACATATAAATAAACCGCATAGGCCGCTCGTAAGGTGTTAAATTGCCACTAAATGAACTCATCAACGCCAACCATGAAAACTTCCCACCACCTGAGCCCCTGTCCGACGCCCCTCACCAAGATGTACCCTACTACTTTATCGGTGACAACGCCTTTAGCCTTCGTCCGTGGATGATGATTCCGTATCCACAACGGGGTCTGGGCTACGACGAAAGGATATTCAACTACCGGCTATCAAGGGCACGAAGAGTGGTGGAGAACGCCTTTGGAATCCTAGCGAACAGGTGAGCAAGAAATATAGTATTGTATGGTATTGATATCTCCTTTGTATTATCTTTACCTCCTTTGTATGATCTTTATCTCCTTTGTATTATCTTGATCTCCTTTGTATTATATGTATCTCCTTTGTATTATCTTTATCTACTTTGTATTATCTTTATCTCCTTTGTATTATCTATCTTCATCTTTCCCTGTCCTATTTCTGTTTAATGGGGGATGGGCCGGGTTTTCTGCACCAAGTACATTTTGATCAATAATTGGTATCAGCAATGTCGAAACATGATTTATTTATTTCGAGTGAGAGATACGAATATGTTTCTACACTTACCCACCTAATTGAACATCTGACAGACATTAATACAGAATAGAGAGAGACAAATGTACCTCAGATGGAGCACCACATCTCTGACAATGACACTTATATATTCCTCTACCCACCCAACCCACAGGTTCAGAGTTCTCCACACATAAATCACCCTCGAACCAAGCAAGGATCGAGTCTGTGGTGACGGCTTGCTGCACCCTCCACAACTTCTTCAGGATACGTCGCCCATCGCCCATGAGGTAGACCAGGAGGACCCCGAAACCCATGTGGTTTCCCTCGGTCCCTGGCGAGATGACGTACTGCCTAGTATTCCCGCCCCTACAGCTCGCAACACAGGCAACCAGGCTGGCAAGAGAGTACGGGAGTATTTGACGAAGTACTTAAACTCACCAGCTGGGAGTGTGTCGTGGCAGGGAGAACATGATATAGGGGAGAAACTACATGTTTGTGTTTGTATTTGCTGGGTTTTTTTCAGGTATGTTATGTCATTTATATTGCATACTTTCATCGATGATTTATAATAACTATACTTGCATTTATGCACTGATGTAATTCAGTGGTATTTATTCACATTATATTTCCATATGCATTATCATTATCTTTCAATCTAAGTTCAGTGTACTCATGTGTATTTTAATTTATATTTTTTCTATTTACATTGCGTATTCTTATTATTGTTTAGTGTTTTTACTGTAGGAATATTTGTGCTTCAATTTATTTTTGTATGCATTGATAAGATTATTCTTTATTTATACTCTCATTGCATGTCATTGTAAGTTCAGTTAATTAATTTTGTTTGTTATTTCTTTGGTTTTGCATTGCTTATTGTAAATCTTATATCTTAGTTATGTAATAATTATTCATATTTATCTTGATGTAGACTAATTCCATATTTTTGCAGTTTATTCTCTGTTGGCAGTTGTTCTATAATTGCATTTTTTATTATTATTATTATGATATGCCTCTTCATTGATTTATTACTTTTCATATACTGGTGCACGTTTCTTTCTTTTCATATACTGGTGCACGTTTCTTATATGATATGCCTCTTCATTGATTTATTACTTTTCATATACTGGTGCACGTGTCTTATATGTTCTTATTATTGTTCATAGATATCTTCATATGATTTAATAACATAAATAGGGACATTGAAAACAATCATTTTGCACATTAAACATATTTATTTTTCATTTATTACATGGTAGGTTACATATTTTATTTGGTGTATTGCGGTGGAGTATGCAGGGTCTGCGGGCTGGTACCTGGTGATGTGCCGGTGGCCATGGCATCGAAGAGGCTTGAGGAGACACTAATGTTGAGGAGTGTCATGTCCTTGGGAGTGGAGCAGTTGCGCTGTGGTGTTGTGGAGGGCAGAAGGTTGGCTGTGGCAGGTGCAGGGTACTGATTATACAGCACAGGTGGTTGGTTCATATATTGAACCGTCTGCACCTGCTGCATGGGGTGCTGCACCTGAATGGGCTGTTGCACCTGCTGGAGGACCTTGGGAGAAGCAGCCGAGAAGGACCTCATGATGTTAATCATGGTATCGTGCTGGGCAGTCTTACCCCGGTATTTCTCCAGCAGGAGCAACATCTCCATTCTGGTGTGGCCCCAAACGGTGGGGTCGAGCTTGCTGGCATCAATAGTAATTGACCCGAAGAATTGCTTCCACGAGTCCTCCTCCCTGGTGCATGGCTGAGAGGGGTCGCGAACTTGTCCACCATCCTGCGGACACCACTGGCCTGTTCCTGGAGCTGTTTGGGGAAAACCAGGAGTGTGATATTAGTGTTTAATATTGTTATTGCATCAAATAATAATAATAATATTAATAAAATGTTTATAGATACTGCAGCCGCCACCTGGAAATGTCAAGAGGAACATATTATACATCCACTTCATACTTTATTAGTATACCCTACTTACACTTAACATTAGACTGTAGAAGTTCATTTATTTTACCTGTTTCAGGACAACGAAGCCTGGTCGACCACAATAAAATACCAAAGTTTTATCAATAAACACACACTCCATATTCTGAATAAGCTTTAAATATAATATCTGATTTCTACTTACAGTCGCCATGACGGAGGTGGCCTCGTGTAACAAGTCGCCATTGCCGACGCTGTGCTGACGCCGCTGTGGCTGCATCCTCCTCCTCGTCCTCCTCCTCGCTCCCACCCTCTTCAGGCACCGTAGCAGTGGCGGCAGAGTGGTGTGCCTACAGACCAAGAATAGTTTTTATTTATTATGTTAAAGTGCCTATCTATGTACTTTTTATCAAGACTTAATAAAATCTGTAAACAACTCTGTTAGTGTGTATATTCCCACCATGTCTGTCAATAACTATTACGAAGGTATGAATTAAATACATTATAAATACCGTTTTTAAGGAAAGGTAACAAAATATTTCATAGGTAACAATATATATTGGAAAAGGCTGACGGGTTCGAGAACAGTACAGAAAATGCCACACAAATAGATGAATTAACCTAAACCAGAGATGAATCGCATTATATATAAAGGTATATACAGAATTATGTAGATATATAATTATGTATAAACCCTATATAAACCAAAGCAATAACAATACTTGAACATACCTTTTTACAACCAATGCTCCGGGGTTTGTGCCGCACGATATGGGTGGCCAGGAAGGAGAATACATCTAGGATCCACCTGTCCCTCTCCGTCACGGTCATGGTGGCCCCAGAACTGCTCTTGGGGGCAGTCAGCTTGCCATAGCGTGTCCTCATGGTGTCAAGGAAGTGTCTGACCTGATATCCTGTGGAAGAGATGTTTCTGAGTTCACACAGACATAAAATCATATAATATAAGCATTGGCTACCTGGCTCAGACCAAATAATGTTTAGCGTCTCTTTAAGTGAACGCATGAAAATATCATACAATATTCTAGAGTGAACAAGTGGCAATTTCAGGCAATATAACCAATACAACACTGAATTTGCACACGCCAATTAATTTTTGCACAATAGTGTTATCAACTATGATGGGTGATTTGAGGGAGCGCTCCTTCTCCTCACACAATCTAGTGAACGCATGGGTATATCATAGAATATTCTAGAATGAACACGTGGCAATTACAGACAATTTAACAAATAAAACACTGAACTTGCACACGCCACTGAATTATTACAGATTCATATATAGACTTCGTAATAGTTTAATCGAAGGCCTCTTTTTCTAGTTATTAAAAACGTATTCTATGGTGTACATATGATATATAGAAGCAATAGAACTGTTAAAATGACCTGGGAAGTGTATATTAAACCAAATACAAAACTTTGAATAATGAGGTAAGAGATATGTGTTTTGTATCACTTTTCAACCCAAAAGTCTGGGGGCGGCAGCCCCCAGGATGCCCAGGTTAGGTTAGGTTAGGTAGGTTAGGTTAGGTTAATGACCAGCTATGTAAATACAGTAGTGAACTATTGGTTTAGTCTGTGCTCAAAACTAAATTTTCTTTAGGAGGAGGCCATACACAATAAACAATTACCATAGACTACACAATAAACAATTACCATAGACTAACCTGGAAGGGGTGGGGACATGGACGCCCCCTTCTCCTTGTACAGGTGGTTCTTTTTGGTGGTGTCTTTGTAGTCCCTGCAGGTCTTCTGGTACAGAATTGTATTTTCCTTATACCACTTCCCCAGATCCAATTCTACATGCTCCTCCAGGAGCACGGCTCCGATGGGGGCCTTCGTCGAGCGGGAACGCTTCTTCCCACGATCATCCGCCACAGCAGCCGCCTGGGTATCATCCACGTCGGTGTCCTGATCGATTGATGTACTCTGCTGCTGCTCTATATCGGAATCACCTGTGGCCGCCTCTACAACTACTGTATCGTTGTCCAGGCTGATGACAGGCGTGGGTGACTGAGGGGCACCCTGCTGCTCTACAACAGCAGGGCGCTCCTGTGTCTCCTCTACCTGTACCTCCATCACCTGGTTATCTATGGTGACCTCAGTGTCCTTGGGCGTCTTGGATTTGGTGATGATGGCTCGCCGTTTCTTCGACTCAGACTTTGGTGGCATAATAACGAAGGTTGGAGCTTGGAGGTAGGAGGTTGTGCAAGGTGGTGCTTGTTGCTGTGGTGACGGCGACTTGGAAACTGAGAGCGGACCACACGAGGCTGGCCCTTTTATGGACGCCTGGTAGGCGGGGGACTGGCGGGGTACGCGCGGGGTGATCACGTGAGGCGACGTTGCCACATCGCCGTTTCAACTTTCAAATATTTTGGTCTGCGCATAGACGAAGTCTGGTGGCGTCTAGGCGGCGCATAGATGCCAACATACGGCATCCATGGGCAGACCAGTCACGTGGGTGACCCACCCTATCCCATTTTTTGGCGGTTGGTCCCTGCTGAGGGGTTTATTTTTGGTATACCAAAAAGGTTCGCCGCCTTCGCTGCCGCAGCCCGTGTTGTGGCGTCACTGTACGTTCATGAACAGACCATACCCGTTTATGTCGGCATCCTTGCACGATTGCATACGAATTCAGTGGTCGGGGAAGGACGGGAGCTCAGGACGGGTATGTGTGAACCGAACTTTAAGACCCCACTGACGGCTCATCTTACAGGGCCAAGCGAGTGTCTACCACCCGAGCGCCCTACCAACCCCACAAGACCAAGACCAACAGTACATCGTGGTACTGAACAAGACAGAGTCCAGGAAGAACTGAGCAGTGGTGCATTAACCAAGTTATCGATTCACTATCAAGAGGTGAAAATGTATTAAACATCGTATTTACAAACAATGATGAACTTATCCTTGAGGCAGAAGTAGAAATGACAATTCTTTCTGACCACAACCTGATTAAGAATACCTCCAATGTTAGAAGAATTAAGCCCTCTTACGTACAAAGGAGTACAAAGGAAATCAAGCAATGTCTAGTGACCCCTCTAGGCTGCTTGTCCTCCAAAACACTGAGGATCAAGTGTCTAAACAGTGGTTTAGAGTGGGTAAGGGAAAATTGGAAAGGGAACTACTGTCCTGGAACTAATGTCCGTGGCACGATTAGGAAGTTAGTAGGGGACAGATGGGTTAGTAACATAACACAGTTATAAGTGATCTTTCGTATATCTGGGAAAAAGAGAGCAACGTCTTAGTAATATATTTACGCAATAATCCTTGATGAATCTGAGGGAGGAATAAAATAAAGTTATTCATTTACAAACGCAGTCAGTCGCGGGTTTGATGCAAGATATTGTCTAGGCGAAGCTTAAAAGAATCTATGGTGCTGCAGTCTATAACGTCTCGGGGAAGCCCATTCCACAAGTTGACAGCTCGATTGAAGAAGAAATTCTTAGACTTGTGTGAGTTAAAAGATTTACCAATAATTTTGCAACCGTTTCCCCGCGTGTAATTAGATTGGTCGATAGTGAAGTCATTTTGAACATTTTAATTAAGTCGCCTCTTAATCTACGCTGGGTTAAAGGAAATATATTTAATTATCTAAGATACTCCTCGTATGGTTTGTTCTTTAACCCTTATTTAGCGGGCTAGGTGGTCTATTTGACCGTAGCGCCCAGCGTTTTTTTTTTAACCCTAAATAGGGTTGTTTACGTGATCATTTTCATGCCTAAATAAGACCCAGAGCGTAAAACAAGTATCTATCCCTGAAAGGGCGTAAACAGAGCTTTCCAATGACACCCAAACCATCCTTGTACGACCACTGGTTCTCTTGTAACGATCGTGCAACACGAGTGCAAAAACCCTATAATTAGGTAATTTCCTTACATAATTCCCTGTGTAGCGAGTGAGAAAGGGGGGAGAAGGGTGGGATACAATTCAGTAGGTTCTTGGTGGTCGTGGGGACCGGTCATAGCGTTGCTACGCTCGTCCCACTCCTCAGCTCTCTCTCTCAGCAACATTACGTGCTGAAAATGGCGGTCGACATAAGTTGTGCACCGCCACATAGTCCATATTTATTTCACTCGACATAAGTTGCGCGCCGCCAGTTAAGGGTTAAGATGGGTATCATTTTGGTAACTCTACGTTGAACTCGTTCTACCTTGTCTATATCTTTTTGGTAATAAGGGCACAAGGATTGAACGCAGTATTCCAGAAGAGGGCGGACTAAAGAATTGTAAAGAGTTAGGAAAACTTTTTTGGATTTTTGCTCAAATGACCTGCCTATAGAGCCAATGATTTTGTTTGCCTTCTTAACAACTTCTGAACATTGTTGACTCGGTTTTAGGTTACTCTATATTGTTACTCCCAGATCGGTTTCTCTGTCTACACTCATAAGCTGTGTGCCATTCATTGAATAGTTTGCTTTCTCATTTAGGTATCCGATATGTAGTACTTTACATTTATCCGCATTGAAAATAATTTGCCAAATTTGGGCCCAACATGACAACTTATCTAGATTGTGTTGCATATCGTCAACTTGTTCATTTGAGAGTAGCTATTTGCAATTTGTTGTGTCATCAGCAAACGTTGAGATTGTACAGGTGAGTCCCTCATCTATGACAATGATGTAAATTAGAAAGATAATTGGTCCTAGTACCGATCCCTGGGGTACCACGCTACTTACATTGGTCCATTTAGACGCCTTATCATTTATGACTACATTACTCTTTGCTTTCTGTCGCTGAGCCAATTTTCTATCCATTTCAACACACTGTTTTGTATTCCATGCGCTTTTAGTTTTAGCAGTAAACGTTTGTGGGGAACTTTGTCAAAGGCCTTTTGAAAATCAAGGTATATAATATCTACAGCTTTACGCCATGCAACCAACTGCAAAGCCAGAAATATATTTTGGAGATCTTAATTTCTTGAACAACACAATTGACTGGTTTAGTATTCAGTGTGATCTGGGTGAAGTAGATTGGCAGGCTGAAATTGAAAGTGTTTCAGTTGATGAAACGTACAGCACAATCATCTCAACTACACTCAAGATTTTAATAAAGTATACTCCTCTCTGGAAGGCCTGCTACAAAGCAACCATCCCACATGAGAGGAAGACAATCATGAGGAAGAGGAGCACATTAAAATTTAGAATAAAAATATGTAACAATGACCATGACAGAAGAAGCATTTAGGACGAGGTGAAACAAATGGAGGAACAGCAAAGGGAATCCCACAGGAACGAAAGAGCCAATGATGGGATATCTGCTGTTAAAGGCATTCATACATATTATAAGTATTTCTTCAAGTATGTTAACCCAAGGGTGGCTACACTCTATCCGGAATGTTTTACTGGGCGAATGCAATGCTCCTTACGGTATATAGCACATAAAATGAAAAACAAAAATTGCCCCAGTAGCCTACTGGTGAAATAGAAGCAATATGTGATTAGGTGGTATGTCTCCTTACCCCCACCTCCTGTCCTCCCCTTACACGTTTATTACCTCCCCTCCTTCTCCTACCCTCTCTTTCTCCCTTCACTTGCCCCCTCCTCATTTATGCTATATTTTCCCTCACCCACTCCCTATAAATCCTGGATCCTGCCTCAGATATGTTCAGTCACCTTCCTCCACCATCATCCACCGTCTTACATGCACAAGAGATGGTCCAGACTCGACGGTATCTCTCGAGATGGCCGAGAGAGTGGATCTATGTTACGCTCCCTCCCACTACTCCCGTCACAAATATAGTTAATAACTAGATAATTCCTCTTTACACAAATGTTCTGGTTCTTCAATGTTCACATGTTCATTGTACAATATATGCGCATATAGAAAAGGTGCGTCGTTTGGGGGGGGGGGGGGGGGGGGTGGTAGTGAGGGGTGCTTCCCCCCCTCCCAAGCTTTCTAAAGGGGCCTCCAAATCAAGCGCACTTAATTAAAAAACATATGGTAAAAATGTGAAGCTATAAGTAATATAATATATTTAGCCACATTATCTTCTGAGTTAAATTTATCCTCTGATTGGGTGTGTTATTATGTTATCGTACACACACATTGTTTATTTAACGTCTGTGATAATCGTAATAATTTACTAGGTCGATTGCCCCAGGGGGTAAGGGGGCCTTCATCTTTGGCGGAGCAAAAAAAGAATATGCCCCACGCATCCTACTGCGTGTGTCATATAAGCCGACTGTTAGGGGGGATGGCGCTAGTTATTGGCGCTGGCTTGGGCTTGGTGTGACTCTGCCGAGGCAGGTGAGGAGCAGAATCGGAGATGGGTGCCACAGGGGACTCTACTAGTCTTAGCTGTTCACTGTTTTGGCGCCACGCCTGAGTCGGCCATAGTGTTACATGGTGGGCAGCATTGTGACAGGACTTCATTGTTCTAGTCCAAGTTGACTAATGGCGGCACACTGGCAATGGTTGTTGCCACCTCCCCCAAGAAGGTACAGTGCGCAGTGTTTCTCCAGACTGGCACGCTCTGCCTAATAGTATAGGGTCCAGAACCTGGTGGTAGCACTCCAGGAGGCTGCCCTGTCATTAGGTGTACAATTATTATGTGTTTTCTACCAACTAACTTCACCTCTAAACTCAATTAATGATATCTCCAAATACATGTGGCACTCCAAGGACACGAACCTAGGATACTCACATCGAAATTCCGTGCACTTATGCATTACGCTATCAATACCAGGCCAGCCATAGTGCCGTGTATGTGAACGGGGTGCCCCTCTGCGGCTGGTTCTGGTGAGGTGCACCGGGGCCACTGGATCCTATCCCCTTTTATATGGAAGTGTACAAACGAGTACAAAGGAGTACAAAGGAAATCAAGCAACAACATATCTGGTGACCCGTCTAGGCTGCTTGTCCTCCAAAACACCGAGGATCAATTGTCCAAACAGTGGTTTAGAGTGGGTAAAGGAACATTGGAAAGGGAACTACTGCCCTGGAACTAATGTCCGTGGCAGGATTAGGAAGTTAGTAGGAGACAGATGGGTTAGTAACGGAGGGGGGGGGAGATAAAACAAAGTTATTCATTTACAAACGCAGTCGGTCACGGGTTTGATGCAAGATATTTGTCTAGGCAAAGTTTAAATGAATCAACAGTGCTGCAGTCTATAACGTCTCGGGCAAGCCCATTCCACAAGTTGACAACTCGATTGAAGAAGAAATTCTTAGATTCGTGCGAGTTAAAAGATTTACAGATAATTTTGCAACCGTTTCCCCGCGTGTAATTTGATTGGTCAATAGTGAAATATTTACTACAGTTCATATTGTCGATGCCTTTGATGATTTTGAACACTTGAATAAAGTCGCCTCTTAATCTGCGCTGGGTTAAAAAAAATATATTTAATTCTCTAAGACGCTCCTCGTATGGTTTGTTCTTTAGGCTAGGTATAATTTTGGTAACTCTACGTTGAACTCGTTCTAGCTTGTCTATATCTTTTTGGTAATAAGGGCATCAGGATTGAACGCAGTATTCCAGAAGAGGGCGGACTAAGGAATTGTAAAGGGTTAGGATAACTTCTTTGGATTTATGCTCAAATGACCTGCCTATAAAGCCAATTATTTTGTTTGCTTTCTTAATAACTTCTGAACATTGTTGACTCAGTTTTAGGTTACTCGATATTGTTACTCCCAGATCGGTTTCTCTGTCTACATTCTTAACCCGTGGAGCCACGGCTAGTTTTGTAATGTTTGCGCACCAGAACCCGGCCGGTTTTCAAAAAATGGTTTTATTCCAGAAACAATAGCGAATGGGTTAGGAATGAAGGAAAAACCACGAAAAACCGCTCAAAAAGCTTAAAAAATGGTCCTACAGAGACCCCGAAAACGGATTTTACAAGAGTAAAAAATTGAAGGCAATTATCCCAAAAAAACAGGTTATTGCGCGCTCGCGCACACGCACGTGGACTTTGAGAGTTTTCAACCATCGGCACGGTTGCGTGGGATACGTACACAGTTCCCATACAAATCTGAGCCCTCTTGAGTGGCTACACCTGAGGTCACGGTCGGCGCAATTAGGGTGACGCGCCAGGCGCGTCTCTGGGGCTGTGCGTTACATACATCGCCGACGCGTCAGGCGCGTCGCTGGGGCTGTACGGGTTAAGCTGAGTGCCATTCATCGAATAGTTTGCTTTCTCATTTTGGTATCCGATATGTAGTACTTTGAATTTATCCGCATTGAAACTCATTTGCCATATTTGGGCCCAACGTGACAACTTATCTAGATTGTGTTGCTTATCGTCAACTTGTTCTTTTGAGAGTATGCTATTTGCAATTTTGATATGGTCAGCAAATTTTGAGATTGTACAGGTGAGACCCTAATCTTTGTCGTTGATGTAAATTAGAAAGAGAATTGGTCCTTGTACCGATCCCTGGGGTACCCCGCTACTTACATTGGTCCATTTAGATGCCTTACCGTTTATGACTACTCTTTGCTTTCTGTCGCTGAGCCAATTTTCTATCCATTTCAACACACCGTCTTGTACTCCATGTACTTTTAGTTTTAGCAGTAAACTTTTGTGGGGAACTTTGTCAAAGGCCTTTTGAAAATCAAGGTATATAATATCTACAGCTTTATCTCATCATAGAGGTTGAGGATATCGTGGAAGAAGTCTAAGAGATTTGTTAAAAAGAAACGTTTTCTACGAAAGCCGTGTTGAGTATCTTCAAGTATGTTATTTTCCTCTAAGTGATTTACGAGTCTGTCTCTTATGAGCGTTTCTAGCATTTTACATACAACTGAGGTTAAGCTAATTGGACGATAGTTACTGGGTAGGGATTTGCTGCCTTTTTTGAAATTCGGTGTTATGTTAGCTAGTTTCCACAGATCAGGCATAGTTCCAGACTGCAAGGATTTATTGAATAGCAATGTCAGTGGTTTGGAGAGCTCATCCTTAGCTTCCTTTAGAACTCTAGGTGAGATTGTATCAGGTCAGGGCGTTTTATTTACCTTGAGTTTATCTAAACATTTCAATACTTCTCTCTCTGTAATGGTGATATTGCTTAGAACATCAGAATTATCTATCTGAATCGGCGATGCTGTAGGGATATCAATGAGGTCTTCTGTTGTAAAAACTGATGCAAAGAAGGTATTGAGGGTATTACTCATTTGAACTTCGTCTTTGGTATATTCTCCATTTTCATCGACTAACGGTCCTACAGTTGAAGTAACTACTCTCTTCTTTCTGAAATAACTATAAAATTCTGTTGAGTTTGTTTTACTTTGATTCGCAACATGTAACTCCAGGGTCTTTTTACTTTTCTTAATTAACCTTTTGGCTTTGCGTCGTAGTTCTACAAATTTCACCCGTTCTTCGTCATTTTGTGAGGATTTTAATCTATCATTAGCACACTTTTTAGCAAGCAGACAGTTTGAAATATCTTTATTCCACCATTTGGGCTTACCATTATGGCCTGTACACCGTATTTTCGATGGTATGCAGTCTTGCACTGCTTTTAGGTAAGTGTTTGCGAATGATTCCCAAGATGTATTTATGTCGTTATTGTTAATTAAAAAGCTCCAGTCAGTTTCTTTAAACATTGCTCTAAGTTTACGAAAGTTTGCTTGCTTGAAATTAGGGACTTTCTCGATGCTGCTATTTGGTTCGTTACTAGTAAACTTTAAACTGAAAGTTATCGTACGATGGTCGCTGTTACTGAATTCATCCCCAATATTCAAATTCTCTATTAATTCTTCTTTTGTTGAAAGTACAAGGTCAAGGACATTATTGCCACGGGTTGGAGATCTAACTAATTGATATAGCGAACTCTCTTGCAAATTTGCGTACAGGTCTTGTCCAGAGTGTGAAGTAATACTGTCTCCCCACTTGGTCACAGGTATATTGAAGACGCCAAAAATTACGGTATCATGCGAGTTACTTAAGTCTGAAATTTGCTCATAAATTTCTCGGTCAGTTTGCACTGATTGAGCTGGAGGTCTGCATATTAGTGCAAGTATTATTTGTGTACCTTTATTATTCTTTATTTGCACAAAGGATGTGTCGACGTTCACAATTTGGGGTTTTGACAAGAGGGTCGGGTTAAGACTTTCTTTGATACAAAATAAAAATCCACCTCCATTTCTATTAATTCGGCTTTTCTCAAACATTACATAACCGGGAAGTGAATACTCTGCTAAAAAGTCTGTCTTCTGTATTGAGCCAAGATTCTGTTATGCTAATAACATCGTAATTTTCCGTATTTTATTGCGTATGCAATGAGCGTTTGCATAGAAAACATTCAAAGTTTTGGATTTGAAATTCACGGAACGCTCTTTATTCAAATTATTGGTTCTGCTCGGTGTTACGACTGAGGTTTAAATATATCAGGGCTCTTATTCATTGGACTAGTAATGGCATAAATGCTACAACGGAAAGCGCTAGATCCAACCTCTGATGTATATTCCCAGTGAACAAAGAACACAAATACTCTCCAGAGTTCTATATGCAATAATAGGTTATTAAACTCTCAATAAATGTGCGTCTACTCTAGGCTTAATGTTATGTGAAAACAGCCTATTACTACCTATAACCGAAGGTGCTTGGTTATGGTATGCAAAGTAAGGTGGTAAGAGAAGTTACAGCTTACGTTACTTTAATCAATAAATGTCAGGCACTCCTGCATGAAAGAAAGTGCACTAAAGTCCTTCAACACCAACAAGGAATCTTCTTTAAATGTTAGATGCTATCAAGATGCTCGAATCGGAAATGGAACCCAAAAAGGCAGGCAGCGGAACAATGCTCGTGCAGGCTATGCACACAAAAAGGAAGGATATATAATGCAGTCAGAGCCAAGAACATGCTAAACGCTACAACAATAATAATAATCGCCACAACAATGCAGTATTCCTATCAACAAAAAGAGCCTAAGTCGTTTGTGTCTCCATACATCAAACTAGGCTGCGAAATGCTTGTGTAATCATAAACGGGTATGCATAAAAAGAGTAATTGGGTTAATATACTTAATGTCTACTATGACTGATAAAGTCTAGCTAGAGTCAATGATACGAGATACTGGTGCGCATGGCATGCCGCATAGCCTAGTGCAAATCTCAAGTCTGTGCGTCAAATATTTCGTTATAAGGAAGGGTAGCTCTCTTGAGAAACCTTAATACCGAAGTATTAAGCGTTTTCCTGGCGTACCTCAAAGAGAAACAACGAGCTTAGAACAGTGCAGGATGGTATAGGCAAAAAGCCCTCATTCGTGCATGCTCTACTCTCAATGGCACACAGACTAGAATTTACTGAATCAACTCCAGTTCTCAGGTATGTCGTGCAGCTTTTAACTAAAGCCAGCACTCATAGGAAACAATACCTTATAATATCAGACTCCTAGTCTAGCATTATCTAATCCAGCAGAACACTAATAATTATAGGAAGCGGTACTGAACAATATGAATGCCAACCAATGCTTCGTGATCAACTTATCTTAACACTAACATACATGGGTTATATCAGACCTTAATGCACAATACAACTGGCCAGCATGAAGCTGATTTTGCAGAGTTAACCAGAGGGGTTATAATATTAATAAAAGGTGGTGAAAGATATGGAAAATGAGAGAGATAGGCAGAGGAAAAGGTTCTCAGGTGCAGAAAGGGGGACAGGTATCCAAGGGATAAGAGGGATGCGTTCTATAAACCAGATCTGAGAGAGAAAGTGGCGAGGGAGCTGTATATATACTAGCACTAGCTCGAACCGCGTAGAAAAGCGGTAACAAGTCCTCTGACCAATGCTAAAGAAGCTAGCTAAACATGACGTCATCAAGCATGGTAAAAAACTCCTCTAACCAATCCCCGAGAAGCCAGCCAGCTATGACGTCATCGAGTATAGCAAAACACTGCGCGCCTACCCTCACTCTGTTCTACTCTCTCTCTCTCTCTCTCTCTCAACTCCTATCATTACTACTTAATGATAAAACATATACTTTGCAATTCAATATATAAAGCCTTGACATGGGTGAAAACAAAGAGCCTTTCTGGACTGCCCATGACACGAGCTTTCATATGAAATAAAACACACAACAATACATCAAATGTAGCCACATCCACTGCCCTGGCGATCCTAGCGAGTCACTGTAGGACAAGCCATGCGGTTCTAACGGAGTGGTTAACGTCACATCAGATCTACATTTATGTACCTGTCTGCCCTCAGTCCTCGATCGTCGTCCCTGGTTGTCGTCGGTCCTCCTTGATCATTGTTCCTAGTGGTCCTCGGTCCTCGATCATTGTTTCTGGTGGTACTCCGTTCTCGCTGTCCTCGATCGTCGTCCCTGGTAGTTCTCGGTCCTCGATCGTCGCCCCTGGTCATCTACGGTCCTCGATTCGTATCCCTGGTGGTCCTCGGGCCTCGAACCTCGTCCCTGGTGGTCCTTGGTTGGCTCTGCTTTTTTTCCGAAAATCCATTACTGCGTTGTGAAGCAGGCGGCCAAATCTTGCTGCTCCCACCTGGTTCAGATGGAATCCATCTGCTACAAACAGATGATCTTCATGGTAGAAGTCATTCCAGGTATTGATGAATCCAACGTTTTCTTCCCTGCAGAGGTTAGCCAGACGACGATTTACGCTAGTGGCTATATTGAAAAATCGGCTCTCCACACCGATCCTGGGGACGATCCATGATATGATGACTCTACCTGACTTTTCCCTATACTTCTGAATCAGCTTCTGGTACTTCTGCACGAGGTCCTCCGATCGGGTCCGCTGCACGTCATTAGATCCGACATGAATGACGTACATTGTGCGTGAGGGGGCTAACTTTGAAACTTCGTTGACTGCAGCTGCAACGTCGTCCACACCGCCACCCGGGATACAAAAGCGCTTCCTGGTCCTGGGTGCCATGGCGCAGAACTCCATAATTTGTCCACGAACCCTGGAGTCGAATTTCTTCTATTTCTTCTTCGTCGTCTCAGTCCGCAAGGATCTGGTAACGGTTCTGGCACATGGTTTCGTTGATGATCCTCCTTGTGATGGGGTGAACGTTGTTTCTCACGACGCGGAAGTTGTCCTGAGATGGAGCGGAGTAATTTTTTTCCTGACGCGGTGCATGTACTGAAGCAGGTACTGCTATATCAGGTGTTGGGCTGTTGGAAGATGCCGCAATGGTAGTAATTGCTTCATTTGATGATACTCCTACGTTGAGCGTCGCAAATTCTTTAGTTGTTAGAGTGTTTCCAGCTTCTTGGTGAGGGCGTTAATCTTGACATTAGCTTCATCCAGTTTAGCTGCCAAATCTTCTTGGAGCTGGCAGAATCGGCAGACATGAACATCGGGGCAGGCAAACATGGTAGGGCCAAACCTACCGGAACAGTTTGTGCAGGCGCGAGACATGGTGACAATAAACAAACTTCAAATCACTTCACTCTAAGTCACTTCTAATCACTTGTCACACTTCAGAACACTTTATTCACTTCACACACTTCTGATTACTTTACTCACTGTAAATCACTTCACTCACTTTAAATCACTTCACGTCACTTCTAATACAATTTAAGCCTGAAAATTATACGTTTACATCAAATCAATAATACACTTTAAAAACACTTATATCATTTTAAAAACACTTCACTCACTTCAGGTCACTTCACTTGCCTAAGCGAAAACAAAAATGTTGAAATACGCACAAATAGGTTATCAGCGGTGATAGCCTAACCGAAAATTAAAAAACAAAAAATATTTTAAAATTTCAATACGCAGTGATAGCCGAACCGAAAACAATTATGTTTTTATTTAAGCAGAAATAGGCCACCAGGGGCGATAGCCTAGCCTAACCGAAAACAATAACCGAAAACCAAAATTATGAAATACCGGGGAATATTGGGAAAAGGTGCTGGGAACGGTCCCCGGGGCAGTCTGGAGCCGGAGTTCTGGGGAGGGTAATGACCTTTGCCAACCTACTATTTTTTTTTCTTCTATACTCCAACCTACTCCCTCTCGGGCATTGGTTGAGAACCTGTACATTCAACCACTGTACATTCAACGGTGAAGCCCGTGAGGTCTCGTTCCAGTCTACGGAGTGAGACATGTGAAGCACTTTAGCGCTGCAACCAGCCTTTACCATCTTGCCTTCGCAAGATACACAGCACTTAGTTGCCCACTCGTGGCTCGAAGCAGCGCCATCTCTGAAACAGCCTCGCTATTGTGCTTCACTGTCTCATCCCCTAGACTCGGACCCTCACTCTCAGAACGCCACTTATTGAGCAATAAACTCACTAGGCATTGCCCCCCTGTAGCATATTGTGAGTATGGGAATAGTCATAAAGTGCTATTTAATCAGGGAACAATGAGGGAATTAGTATTTGCGTTTTGGTGGACTTTTGTGGTAATGTACTGATACTAGGTACAGCACAAATTCCATCCCAATAATATCTTCCATGCAATGGATATATCGAGATTCGAAACCAGGATCATTGGATTACCAGTTCATTGGCAAGCCCACTCCACACACCTCCCCTGACCAAATATGACCTCTAAAATTGCCAAACAACGCAAGTCAAGACTTCAAGTCGCACAGGAGATGGGTTGCAGCTTCCTGCACATTCAGGCTTGCCAGTTTGAACATTGGAAGTATGAGTGGCAGAGCGAAAGTTGTGGAAGTGCTTGAACATAGAACAGTGGATGTGTGCTGTGCCCAGAAAACCCGATGGAATGGGTGTTGTGCGCAGTGGATAAGTGGAAAGAACAAGATATACTCCTTGTATTGGAAGGTAGATGAATCTGGAAAACCGAAAAGAGTGGGTATACTGGTATCTGAGGAATGGGAGACGAGTGTGATTGAAATAAAGAGAGTAAAAGGAAGATTAATTGTCTGATAGAATGTAAGTGGAATTTAATTATATATATCTCCATGTGACAATGAGACAAGGGAAAATGCCGGTCAAGATGGTGGACGGCGGGAGGATCAAGACTGGCACGAGAGCACAGTACAAGAAAAGAAAGCAAATGATTATGATATGGTAATGGACATGAGTAGATATGCTTAGCTGTCAGTCATGGCGTCGATGAGAGCGTCTTCGTAGTGTATATGTGGGTATTGCTGGCTGTATACTGTGAATATAGGCACAAGAGCACAATCAACGAAACGGAATATATGTTGACAGGGTGATTTCTGCGAAAGCTCTAAGGTCCCTTGGACCTTGCTGCCTTAGCAAACGCCATGCGGGAAGACTATCGTACCGCGTCTAGGTTGCTTAATAAAATAATTTAATATATTATTATGTTCCTTCCAACAACCAACTATACTCCTAAAATCGATTAATGAAATTTACAAACACATGTGGCAGTCCGTGGATTCGAACCCAGGATGCTCACACCGAAAATCAACACCTTATGCATCGCACCACGAAGACAGTTAAAGGTTGGTGGATACTGCCTACGATTTATTATGCAACTTCGAATCCTGCATATCAATCTAAGCATGTACACACATCCCAACTGCAACTCACTCACGTAGGCATTGCATATGTGAATGGAAAGAGCAATTAATGGGGCCTTAACCACTAGGGAAGTCCTCTCGATAAATTACCCCTGAACCAATATCAATTATTATGTTCCTTCCAACAACCTACTATACTCCTAAAATCGATTAATGAAATTTACAAACACGTGTGGCAGTCCGTGGATTCGAACCCAGGATGCTCACACCGAAAATCAACACCTTATGATCGCACCACGAAGACAGTTAAAGGTTGGTGGACACTGCCTACGATTTATTATGCAACTTCGAATCCTGCATATCAATCTAAGCATGTACACACATCCCAACTGCGACTCACGTAGGCTATGCATATGTGAATGGAAAGAGCAATTAATGGGGCCTTAACAACTAGGGAAGTCCTCTCAATAAATTACCCCTGAACCAATATCAATGATTATGTTCCTTCCAACAACCAACTATACTCCTAAAATCGATTAATGAAATTTACAAACACATGTGGCAGTCCGTGGATTCGAACCCAGGATGCTCACACCGAAAATCAACACCTTATGCATCGCACCACGAAGACAGTTAAAGGTTGGTGGACACTGCCTACGATTTATTATGCAACTTCGAATCCTGCATATCAATCTAAGCATGTACACACATCCCAACTGCAACTCACGTAGGCTATGCATATGTGAATGGAAAGAGCAATTAATGGGGCCTTAACCACTAGGGAAGTCCTCTCGATAAATTACCCCTGAACCAATATCAATGATTATGTTCCTTCCAACAACCTATACTCCTACAATCGATTAATGAAATTTACAAACACATGTGGCAGTCCGTGGATTCGAACCCAGGATGCTCACACCGAAAATCAACACCTTATGCATCGCACCACGAAGACAGTTAAAGGTTGGTGGACACTGCCTACGATTTATTATGCAACTTCGAATCCTGCATATCAATCTAAGCATGTACACACATCCCAACTGCAACTCACGTAGGCTATGCATATGTGAATGGAAAGAGCAATTAATGGGGCCTTAACCACTAGGGAAGTCCTCTCGATAAATTACCCCTGAACCAATATCAATTATTATGTTCCTTCCAACAACCAACTATACTCCTACAATCGATTAATGAAATTTACAAACACATGTGGCAGTCCGTGGATTCGAACCCAGGATGCTCACACCGAAAATCAACACCTTATGCATCGCACCACGAAGACAGTTAAAGGTTGGTGGACACTGGCTACGATTTATTATGCAACTTCGAATCCTGCATATCAATCTAAGCATGTACACACATCCCAACTGCAACTCACGTAGGCTATGCATATGTGAATGGAAAGAGCAATTAATGGGGCCTTAACCACTAGGGAAGTCCTCTCGATAAATTACCCCTGAACCAATATAAATTATTATGTTCCTTCCAACAACCAACTATACTCCTAAAATCGATTAATGAAATTTACAAACACATGTGCCAGTGCGTGGATTCGAACCCAGGATGCTCACACCGAAAATCAACACCTTATGCATCGCACCACGAAGACAGTTAAAGGTTGGTGGACACTGCCTACGATTTATTATGCAACTTCGAATCCTGCATATCAATCTAAGCATGTACACACATCCCAACTGCGACTCACGTAGGCTATGCATATGTGAATGGAAAGAGCAATTAATGGGGCCTTAACAACTAGGGAAGTCCTCTCAATAAATTACCCCTGAACCAATATCAATGATTATGTTCCTTCCAACAACCAACTATACTCCTAAAATCGATTAATGAAATTTACAAACACATGTGGCAGTCCGTGGATTCGAACCCAGGATGCTCACACCGAAAATCAACACCTTATGCATCGCACCACGAAGACAGTTAAAGGTTGGTGGACACTGCCTACGATTTATTATGCAACTTCGAATCCTGCATTTTTTTTTTTTTTTTTCTATGTGATTGAGGGAGGCAAAAGGCATAACTGCCTATAGCGAGTGCCTCCCCCATAGTTGAAAGAGTGACAGGGCCAAAATCAAGGGACGTTCGAGCCAAAATGCCTGGACACACGGAGTTTGAAGCAATTTAAGTCATAGGAAGAGGGAAAGACTGATTCTGGGAGAGAGTTCCAGAGCTCAGCTGTTGAGTAGAAGAAAGTTTGAGAGTAACGTTTCACTCTTGGGTTGGAGAGTTGCACAGAGTAGGGGTGGGATTGAGTTGCAAGACGGGTACCACGTGCCCTACGTAAAGGAGGTGGTATGCACTGGGATAGCTCTGAGGAACACTGATTATTATAGTAGCGATAGAATAGCGAGAGAGATGCAACATTGCGGCGGAGAGAGAGAGATTGCAGAGAGTTGGTGAGTGGACGGGAGTTAATGATACGAAAGGCCTTCCTTTCAACTTTGTCTAGGAGAGCGGTGTGAGAGGAACCTCCCCACACATGTGAACAATAATCAATACAAGGGCGCACTATGCCCCTGTACAGAGCAAGAAGCTGTGCAGGGGAAAAGAACCCCCTAAGGCGGTTGAGCACACCCAGCTTCTGGGAGGCTGCCTTAGCAAGACTGGTAATATGGTCCTTCCAAATGAGAGCAGAAGAAAAAGAGACACCAAGAATATTGAGAGAAGATGAAGGGTTGATTTTTGTATTGTTGAAGAATAAGGGATAGTCCGCTGGGAGATCCTGACGGGTAGATAGATGGAGAAATTGGGTTTTGGAAGCATTAAAGTTAACAAGGTTTTCTCTGCCCCAATTGGAAATAGTATTTAGATCAGAATTTAAGAGTTCTATGGCTTCATTACGTTTGTCGTTGAGGGATTGCTGGCTGGGGCGTTCTGAAAAACTAATGGAGTAGTGTAAGGTTGAGTCGTCTGCGTATGAATGGATGGGAATTAAGGTACAGTTAAGGAGATCATTTATAAAAATTAGAAAGAGAATAGGAGATAGGACAGAGCCCTGAGGAACACCGGAGTTTATAGGGTGAGGAAGTGAACAATGGCCGTCCACAACCGCGGCTATGGAACGGCCGGAAAGGAAATTAGAGACAAAGGCACAGATGGAGGGATAGAAACCGAAGGAGGGTAGTTTAGAAATTAAAGATTTATGCCAGACTCTATCGAAGGCTTTCGATATGTCTAGTGCAATAGAAAAAGTCTCACCGAAGTCCCGGAAGGAGGATGACCAAGAGTTAGTAAGATATGAAAGAAGATCACCAGTAGAGCGACCCTTAAGGAAGCCATACTGGCGATCTGAGAGCAGATTATGAGAAGAGAAATGCTTAAGAAATTTGGAAGCAAGAATAGTTTCAAAAACTTTAGAAAGACAAGAGATAAGAGCAATTGGACGATAGTTGGAGGGTTGAGAGCGGTCACCCTTCTTTGGGACAGGTTGAATGTGAGCAAACTTCCAGCATGAAGGGAAGACGTTAGAGGATAGACAGAGACGAAAGAGTTTGCCTAGGCAGGGAGTCAGCACGGAAGCACAGTTTTTGAGAACAACAGGAGGAACACCGTCCGGACCGTACGCCTTATTAGTGTTAAGCCCAGAGAGGGTAGAAAGTACATCTTTAGAAGAGATTAGGATATTAGGCATAAGTAAGAGAGAGGAGGGCGGAGAGGGAGGAATAGCACCGCATATCAATCTAAGCATGTACACACATCCCAACTGCAACTCACGTAGGCTATGCATATGTGAATGGAAAGAGCAATTAATGGGGCCTTAACCACTAGGGAAGTCCTCTCGATAAATTACCCCTGAACCAATATCAATGATTATGTTCCTTCCAACAACCAACTATACTCCTACAATCGATTAATGAAATTTACAAACACATGTGGCAGTCCGTGGATTCGAACCCAGGATGCTCACACCGAAAATCAACACCTTATGCATCGCACCACGAAGACAGTTAAAGGTTGGTGGACACTGCCTACGATTTATTATGCAACTTCGAATCCTGCATATCAATCTAAGCATGTACACACATCCCAACTGCAACTCACGTAGGCTATGCATATGTGAATGGAAAGAGCAATTAATGGGGCCTTAACCACTAGGGAAGTCCTCTCGATAAATTACCCCTGAACCAATATGAATTATTATGTTCCTTCCAACAACCAACTATACTCCTAAAATCGATTAATGAAATTTACAAACACATGTGGCAGTCCGTGGATTCGAACCCAGGATGCTCACACCGAAAATCAACACCTTATGCATCGCACCACGAAGACAGTTAAAGGTTGGTGGACACTGCCCTCGATTTATTATGCAACTTCGAATCCTGCATATCAATCTAAGCATGTACACACATCCCAACTGCAACTCACGTAGGCTATGCATATGTGAATGGAAAGATAAATTAATGGGGGCCTTAACCACTAGGGAAGTCCTCTCGATAAATTACCCCTGAACCAATATCAATTATTATGTTCCTTCCAACAACCAACTATACTCCTAAAATCGATTAATGAAATTTACAAACACATGTGGCAGTCCGTGGATTCGAACCCAGGATGCTCACACCGAAAATCAACACCTTATGCATCGCACCACGAAGACAGTTAAAGGTTGGTGGACACTGACTACGATTTATTATGCAACTTCGAATCCTGCATATCAATCTAAGCATGTACACACATCCCAACTGCAACTCACGTAGGCTATGCATATGTGAATGGAAAGATAAATTAATGGGGCCTTAACCACTAGGGAAGTCCTCTCGATAAATTACCCCTGAACCAATATCAATTATTATGTTCCTTCCAACAACCAACTATACTCCTAAAATCGATTAATGAAATTTACAAACACATGTGGCAGTCCGTGGATTCGAACCCAGGATGCTCACACCGAAAATCAACACCTTATGCATCGCACCACGAAGACAGTTAAAGTTGGTGGACACTGCCTACGATTTATTATGCAACTTCGAATCCTGCATATCAATCTAAGCATGTACACACATCCCAACTGCAACTCACGTAGGCTATGCATATGTGAATGGAAAGATAAATTAATGGGGCCTTAACCACTAGGGAAGTCCTCTCGATAAATTACCCCTGAACCAATATCAATTATTATGTTCCTTCCAACAACCAACTATACTCCTAAAATCGATTAATGAAATTTACAAATACATGTGGCAGTCCGTGGATTCGAACCCAGGATGCTCACACCGAAAATCAACACCTTATGCATCGCACCACGAAGACAGTTAAAGGTTGGTGGACACTGCCTACGATTTATTATGCAACTTCGAATCCTGCATATCAATCTAAGCATGTACACACATCCCAACTGCAACTCACGTAGGCTATGCATATGTGAATGGAAAGAGCAATTAATGGGGCCTTAACCACTAGGAAAGTCCTCTCGATAAATTGCCCCTGAACCAATATCAATGATTATGTTCCTTCCAACAACCAACTATACTCCTACAATCGATTAATGAAATTTACAAACACATGTGGCAGTCCGTGGATTCGAACCCAGGATGCTCACACCGAAAATCAACACCTTATGCATCGCACCACGAAGACAGTTAAAGGTTGGTGGACACTGCCTACGATTTATTATGCAACTTCGAATCCTGCATATCAATCTAAGCATGTACACACATCCCAACTGCAACTCACGTAGGCTATGCATATGTGAATGGAAAGAGCAATTAATGGGGCCTTAACCACTAGGGAAGTCCTCTCGATAAATTACCCCTGAACCAATATCAATTATTATGTTCCTTCCAACAACCAACTATACTCCTAAAATCGATTAATGAAATTTACAAACACATGTGGCAGTCCATGGATTCGAACCCAGGATGCTCACACCGAAAATCAACACCTTATGCATCGCACCACGAATACAGTTAAAGGTTGGTGGACACTGCCTACGATTTATTATGCAACTTCGAATCCTGCATATCAATCTAAGCATGTACACACATCCCAACTGCAACTCACGTAGGCTATGCATATGTGAATGGAAAGAGAAATTAATGGGGCCTTAACCACTAGGGAAGTCCTCTCGATAAATTACCCCTGAACCAATATCAATTATGTTCCTTCCAACAACCAACTATACTAAATCGATTAATGAAATTTACAAACACATGTGGCAGTCCGTGGATTCGAACCCAGGATGCTCACACCGAAAAGCACCACCTTATGCATCGCACCACGAAGACAGTTAAAGGTTGGTGGACACTGACTACGATTTATTATGCAACTTCGAATCCTGCATATCAATCTAAGCATGTACACACATCCCAACTGCAACTCACGTAGGCTATGCATATGTGAATGGAAAGAGAAATTAATGGGGCCTTAACCACTAGGGAAGTCCTCTCGATAAATTACCCCTGATCCCATATCAATTATTATGTTCCTTCCAACAACCAACTATACTCCTAAAATCGATTAATGAAATTTACAAATACATGTGGCTGTCCGTGGATTCGAACCCAGGATGCTCACACCGAAAATCAACACCTTATGCATCGCACCACGAAGACAGTTAAAGGTTGGTGGACACTGCCTACGATTTATTATGCAACTTCGAATCCTGCATATCAATCTAAGCATGTACACACATCCCAACTGCAACTCACGTAGGCTATGCATATGTGAATGGAAAGAGATGAAAAGAAAAGAAATACAGAAATGATAAAATCATATATACTACATAAGACCGTGTCAATATTGCTTAATAGCATTATAGGCCTTTTTTAATCTTCACTTACTTATAACTTGCAATCTTGTTATTCACGATCCACCTTCCTATGCCGTACACCGCGGAAATGACCGTTAAACAACTTTACCTAACTGAACATGACACAGAGATGTACGTTAGCACATAAATTGCCTATCTCTATCGTATTACATGATAATTGTCTTGATATTGAAAGTAGGTGAAGAAATTATGAATGTGATATCCACATATGCCCCACAGGTTGGATTAAACAGGGAGCGGAAAGAGGCCTTTGGAAGTTTTTATTAGTGCCGTTTCGGGCCTCTCAGAGTATGATACTACAGTCGTAGGTGGCGACCTGAATGGGCATGTGGGAGCATGTGCTGATGGGTACAAGGGTGTGCATGGTGGGAAAACTTATGGAAGAAGAAATCTAGAGGGCAAATGTATACTATAGCTGAGTCCTGTGTTGCACTCAACATGGTTGCGTGTATTATTATGTTCAAGAAAAGGTAGAGTCATCTGATCACATATAGTTCTGGGGACACCAGTAGCCAGATAGATTACTTCTTAGTGAACAAGAAAGGCTGAAAGTTTGTTCGGGATATAAAGGTCATCCCGAGCGAAGAATCTACCTCCCAACATAAGTTCCTAGTCTGTGACTTGAGCTTAAAGGTGGTGGTGCATGGGTTGAGATAAACATGGAATCATAATCGCCAACCTGCACATAATTATCTTGCAAAGTGTAATGTCACTGAAATAATTATTAACAATGGTATAAAGGACTTTGTGGATCGTCTACACCGGCCTGTGACGTCATAGGGGTATCCTCATCATGGACTGAATGGTGGGCTTAAACCCCTATGACGTCACAGGTCCGGTGTAGAAGAAGTTTTGTGTAGCTTAACCCTTGTTTCGCGGCTGATTACTTAAGTAACTTTGGAGAACCTAGGCCCAAAGGCGGCTGACTACTTAAGTAGCAAGGAATTTGCGCATATTATCGGCAATATGAGAGAGTCACACGGGGTGGAAGGAGCGCGGGCGGGCTCTGACCGTTCAGCGTGGACCCAGTCCCGCCACTGATAGCACCACAACATGTGTACATATTCCTCGTCTCGCTATATAGGTTAGAATCTCAGGAAATTACCGTATTTTAGGGTTTTTGTACTCACGTTGCAACATCGTCGCAAGTGAACCCATTGTCGTACAAGGATGATTCAGGTGTCATTGGAAAGCTCTATTATCGCTCGTTCACGGATACATAATTGTATTACGCTCTGGCTCTTGTTTATGCATAAAAAAAGAGCATGGAATGATGCTCGTTTAGGGTAAATCTGCCCACCTGCCAGGACGTAAACGCTACAAACATCACCGTCGTTTGAGGGTTAAGAAGGATTTGTGGTAGTAATTAAAAGGATTATTAACTGAGATAGTTCGAAGTCATCAAATTGCTGGAGGCCCATATTGAACTTCATAATTTAGTCTAATAGTAGCCAGAATAAAGTGTCAAAGATGTCGCGGTAAAGAAGGGGTTAAGGCAAGATCCTATGCGAAAGAATGCATACATGCCAAAAAGGAACGTATTGCTGTTGAATAAGTCTGAATACAAGGATAGGTTTTGCAGGGAACTAGAGGAAATGGATAGAAATAGGGGCCCTAAGAAAAAATATATTAATAGTCAATGGAACTTCCTTGAACGTAGCCTTTGTGACGCTTGCAGCTTAGCAGAACGCCACTTGGGCTCAGCCGCTCGCTTGGCCACTCGCTAACAATCGCCAGGGCAATGAATTCGGCTACAGTCTATCTACAATGTTGTACTTTCTTTCTTGTGAATCGTCATGTCACAGGCAGTATAGAAGAGGTCTTTATTTTTGCCTGTGACAATGCATTATATTTTATATCATCAGTTATAAGTTTAATGTATAAGACTGAATGATACAGCTAGAGAGTGTGAGTGAGTAAGTGCAGGAGGCAGAGGGTAGTCCGCGCAGTGTTACGTGTTGTCTCGGTGACGTCATGCCACGGCCGGGCCCCCTGAGTGGCTGGCCGCCTTGCAGTCCTCCTGCCGCGGCAGGAAGTAGACCCCCGCACTCCCTGCTGCCTTTGTGCCTTCCTTGCTCAGAGCTTGCCTGACCAGCATACCCTTCACACCTCCCTTGCCACCTGTCCCCGACTTCTACCTATAGAACACTTTCTCTCTCTCTCAACTTCTTACCTCTTATGCTTCTAATCTATTTAATATCATAACTCCCTTTTGGTTCTGCACGATTTCATATATCTGCCACCGTATTATATGCTGAAGCTCTCAGATATTTCATGCTTAGTTAGACATTTTGGAGGGGTTAACATTTTGTCTGTAGAGGTTCGACACACTCACGGTGTCTCCCTACCTATTTCTTGGTTGTCTGCTGGGCTATTTAATGCTAGACTGGGGTAAGGCTATTGATATTGTGATTTCCGATGTGTACCAGGTTTTGTTGAACTTGTACAATCGCAACGGATACGTGGAAAGCCTAGGTTGTCTTTCTGACTGTGTACCTTGTGAGTTTAGCACTGTGTTGCGAGTGAGGGATTTTGCCTCTGCCACCCAACACTGTGCTAACTCGTTTTGCTTTGACTTGAAGAGGGTCGCCAGGAGAGAACCAGATACTAACGATCTGGATCTCTTAAGAGAGCACCCCGTCATTTAACGCAATTTGGCCGTACAGTCTTAAGGACCTCGCTAGGCTACGAGCCGCTTGCTCAGCCATTGTTTCCTAGCCTACTACATCCCAGCTAGACTTTATTCGCCTAGCAGACACCCGATTAGGATTATAAACTCTTATGTTATGAATGCAGCATTTTTATTCACGTTGATTGTAAGCCTTGGTTGTTGTTGAGTTGCACAACCTGAGCAGGCTTTTGCGTTGCCTGAGGAAGTACTTCTTTTGTTGTTGGAGATAATACTATTGTGCATTTATCGTTATTCCCGTGCCAGTTAACACTATATGTCCCTACACTTGTCATATTTTTTTTTTTTTTTTAAAGACCTCCGTCTACGTATTGTGAAAAACCTGTTATCCTCCGGCAAATTGTGGGGTTGAGTGAGTGAAGGGGGGGACAGTGAATGAAGGAGGATGCATGTTTTTCATAATACGTGTTGCTAGCCCCAAACGCGCGAGCAACTGTGGCTTTCAACCATCCGACACATCCCCTTTTATTAATGTGCATCACACATGTTACATACAAATAAAGTTTATGTTTTGTTTTACCCTACTGTGGAAAGACTACGGATACACCACTCCTACCGGGGCCTCACACAGTGGCATGACCCAGTCCTGTCGAACTGAGCTCATGACGCTGGTGGCATTGCCCCGGAGGATAGCCATCCCTAGTGTTTGCTTGAGCCCGGGGTTCTCCTGAAACTTCTCTGATTTTACGGCCTATTTCATTCACCATCTTAAGTGTGGTAGGGCCGAAGACTCCTGAAGTTTCGAATGCCAGGGGCTCGAACTGATGAATTCTGGCGATGGCTTGATATTTTTCTCGCTTTTTATTTTCTGCTATCCGGGCGGCTTCACCTGCTTCGTCGGCGTTTCTGGCGGCGTTGGTTGTGGAGAAAGTGTCAACACATGTGGCATCCCACACGAGGCACCGGCCATTCTTGTAAGGGAAAGTGGTCATCCCATCTGGCCGTTTGCCGTCTGCTCTGTGAAGTCCATGTGGTTCGAGGATTGATGCACGGTTAGCACTCTGCAGGGCCCGTTTTATGACATCATTTAGTGCAGAGTGTCTTGGCAGGCGGCCTGCGTTGTAATTACATGACAAGGCATGGTGACCTTGAGCATCCATCCTCCCATCACACTTGCAAGTGTGTGGGTGACAAACTGCCGCACCCACTCTGAGCGCAATGGCGACCCGGAGCGCTTCAGCATCCAAGTGAGTTCCAAGAGGTGGGATGGGGATGGCGTGTAACCACAAGCCACTCTCCGAACGGGCGGCTGCCTGGAGGCGTGGGTTTGCAACCTGGTCTGCATTGGTTAGGAGATTTTCTTGAGTTTTCTTCGCCGAGATGGTATCCCACGCTTTCTGCTTGCTCCTGGAGGTACCCTGAGGCTCCTCCTCTACTCCTGTACTTCCCTTCCAGGTGTTAATCGCTGCTGTTACGTCCCCATTAAGTGTCATTCCGGGTTGAGAATAAAGGATGGACAATACGAGGTCGTTGGTCACGATGAGGGAAGAGATAAAGGCTGGGGAGGCAATATCCGAGGCTCTCCGTATGCCCCAAGCCCCCGAGGCGGACAGGAAGGGTGGCTTGTGTCCAGGCCCGTTCTTTAAATTCCACGTTGGTGATGCTGGTCACTGCTTCTCGGATTATGCTGTCTAATTCTTGGAGGCCGCCATTGTTCGTGTAAGTCATCGATGTGCGCAGGAGGTATTGGAGTTTTGGGATGGAGAAACAGTTCTTGAGCAGGGCCAGAGCTGAGTGGGCATCGATGTGTATCAGGCGACTCACGAGACGTTGAAGCTCCTCCTTTTTAACTTGAAGTGCTGGTGGGATTGCTGCCAGAGTAAGTGGGGAACCTAATAGGGTTTGCTGGTGCTCCTGAAGGATCTTTACATCTGGCAATATGTTTCGAAACAGGGCCTGAGTCTCTTCTCCTTGTTCACGTGTGTGGTTGAGGAGGACAAGTTCACATTTGGTGTCATTTATCACTAGCCCGGCCTGGCCGAGGTCAGTTACGATGTTATTTAGGTCGGTTAGAACGTTCTCTACTGACCCACCCAAGGTTGCATCGTCCAGGTACCATACATTCAGTTCTGACCTTACTTTGTTAGCTGCTGCATCCACCCCTATTGAGAAAAGAACAGGACCACCTGGATCATCTTGTTCCTGCTTTATATAACAGTTCAAAATCCGATTCGATCATCTTAAGCAGCATCAGACTTTCTTCAGAAGATTCCTGTTCGATGCTTTAGGACTTTCATTCACTTTCTTTAATATAGGAGTGATAGTTTATTATTGTTTAGAGTAACGTTAATTATACCTTTTTCTTGTTTGCATTAAATCATTTCAGTGATTTAATTAAGCTCTATCTTTTTCCTTGTATACATTATTAACGTAATTGTATGTTGTTGTGATCAGGCTGTATCAGAGATCATCAGCCTGTAGTAGTAGTGCATTTATACCGAGTTAGAGGATACCCCGCTATCGCAGATTTAACTCTGGAGGGTATAGGTGTTTTTGTGTGCCGGCATTATAAGTTCGAGGGTTGGATCTAGTGTTACCGTTGTGGCTGTGTGCCTTTCTAGTCCAATGATTAAGAGCCCTTGTTTTATACAAGTCCCGGTCGTAACAAATGGCGACCTTGCTTAGGATTTTGTGAACTTAGAGAAATATTGCAGGAGTGTTGTGGTCATTTGTCTTTTTTTGTTTAAAGGAATATAGTGGACACATGGAATTTTTTTTGGCAAGTAGTATAACACTTAAGTCTTCTAGCATTTTTGAGTGAATAGTGCTACATAAGAGTTTAGGTACTTCTCTTGTTTTTTATAGACGCTGAGAATTTTCGGTGGACAATATGTCGGACGACGGATCAGTGTACAGTGAGGAGACAGTACGGGAAGCAGACTATGAGGGATAAAGGATATCGTGAGTGGTCGTTGCCAGTGAGTTTGCAACCGGAGTTGAGTGGCAAGATCCGTGTGTATGGTGATTGCAAGAGTGTGGAAGCATTATCCCTGACAGACACCTATCCTTTGCCCAAGGGTCTGAGGGATAAGGGATATCGTGAGTGGTCGTTGCCAGTGAGTTTGCAACCTGAGTTGAGTGGCAAGATCCGTGTGTACGGTGATTGCAAGAGTGTGGAAGCATTATCCCTGACAGACGCCTATCCCTTACCTAGAGTTGCCGATACCATAGACCGCATCGGGGCTGCATCGCTAATCACGAAGGTAGAACTAGTGAAAGGTTATTGGCAGGCCCCGTTGCCGGAAAGAGCGAAGAAAAGTGCCAGTCTTGTGATGAACTGGGCAGTTTATCAGTGCCAGGTGGTGTTGTGCTGCCGGAACACAAGTTGGATGTGTGGCATGCTAAGGGCACTGATAATGTTTTGGCTGATTGTTTGTCACGGGAGGGTTTGTTTGCAGGAGAACCCTCGCCGTTCAGTCAGTGTGTGTTGAGAGTGGAGAAAAATCACGCTTGCCCCTGTAGTGCAGCCGCCATAAACATATTAAAATGAAAAAATTCTATAAAAACTCTTTCTTTAATAGTTAAATTTTTAAGCATGTAATAGCTGAAGTTCTGAGTCGAACCTGTACTTCTCTCAGAAGGCTGGGCTAGTAGAAGCTCGCTCTAGGAGCATTGTAGTATGAATTAAGCTATTGTGTTGGGAGGGGTTTTAATTTTGTTGATGAGAACTGAGCTTTGCCTTTCTTTGTCGCGAAGTGGTTAGGGGTGGAGAGTCTTATCGGGATTCTGCTTGTCAGATATGGAGCTCATGGTTGAGCGTCTAATATCTTGGGTGGGGTGTGACGCCTGCAGCTTAGCAGACCGCCACATGGGCACAGCCGCTCGCTTGGCTACTCGCTAACACTCGCCACGGCAATGAATTCGGCTACAGTCTATCTACAATGTTGTACTTTCTTTCTTGTGAATCGTCATGTTACAGGCAGTATAGAAGTGGTCTTTATTTTCGCCTGTGACAATGCATTATATTTTATATCATCAGTTATAAGTTTAATGTATAAGACTGAATGATACAGCTAGAGAGTGTGAGTGAGTAAGTGCAGGAGGCAGAGGGTAGTCCGCGCAGTGTTACGTGTTGTCTCGGTGACGTCATGCCACGGCCGGGCCCCCTGAGTGGCTGGCCGCTTTGCAGCCCTCCTGCCGCGGCAGGAAGTAGACCCCTCGCACTCTGCCTTTGTGCCTTCCTTTCTCAGAGCTTGCATGACCAGCATACCCTTCACACCTCCCTTGCCACCTGTCCCCGACTTCTACCTATAGAACACTTTCTCTCTCTCTCAACTTCTTACCTCTTATGCTTCTAATCTATTAAATATCATAACTCCCCTTTGGTTCTGCACGATTTCATATATCGGCCATCGTATTATATGCTGAAGCTCTCAGATATTTCATGCTTAGTTAGACATTTTGGAGGGGTTAACATTTTGTCTGTAGAGGTTCGACACACTCATGGTGTCTCCCTACCTATTTCTTGGTTGTATGCTCGGCTATTTAATGCTAGACTTGGGTAAGGCTATTGATGTTGTGATTTCCAATGTGTACCAGGTTTTGTTGAACTTGTACAATCGCAACGGATACGTGGAAAGCCTAGGTTGTCTTTCTGACTGTGTACCTTGTGAGTTTAGCACTGTGTTGCGAGTGAGGGATTTTGCCTCTGCCACCCAACACTGTGCTAACTCGTTTTGCTTTGACTTGAAGAGGGTCGCCAGGAGAGAACCAGATACTAGCGATCTGGATCTCTCAAGAGAGCACCCCGTCATTTAACGTAATTTGGCCGTACAGTCTTAAGGACCTCGCTAGGCTACGAGCCGCTTGCTCAGCCATTGTTTCCTAGCCTACTACATCCCAGCTAGACTTTATTCGCCTAGCAGACACCCGATTAGGATTATAAACTCTTATGTTATGTATGCAGCATTTTTATTCACGTTGACTATAAGCCTTGGTTGTTGTTGAGTTGCACAACCTGAGCAGGCTTTTGCGTTGCCTGAGGAAGTACTTCTTTTGTTGTTGGAGATAATACTATTGCGCATTTATCGTTATTCCCGTGCCAGTTAACACTGTATGTCCCTACACTTGTCATATCTTGTTCCTGCTTTATATAACGGTTCAAAATCCGATTCGATCATCTTAAGCAGCATCAGACTTTCTTCAGAAGATTCCTGTTCAATGCTTTAGGACTTTCATTCACTTTCTTTAATATAGGAGTGACAGCTTATTATTGTTTAGAGTAACGTTAATTATACCTTCTTCTTGTTTGCATTAAATCATTTCAGTGATTTAATTAAGCTCTCTATCTTTTTCCTTGTATACATTATTAACGAAATTGTATGTTGTTGTGATCAGGCTGTATCAGAGCTCATCAGCCTGTAGTAGTAGTGCATTTATACTGAGTTAGAGGATACCCCGCTATCGCAGATTTAACTCTGGAGGGTATAGGTGTTTTTGTGCGCCGGCATTATAAGTTCGAGGGTTGGATCTAGTGTTACCGTTGTGGCTGTGTGCCTTTCTAGTCCAATGATTAAGAGCCCTTGTTTTATACGAGTCCTGGTCGTAACACCTTCTTGCCACTACTGACAAAGTCTGTGGCAAAACTAAGGGTCCTCCCAGGCATAAGACTTCCTGGTGGTGGAATGACGAGGTTGAAAATGCAATCAAGGATAAATGATGTTTCAAAACATGGAAGAAAGGAGGCAGCAGGGAGGAATATATGTTGGCTAACCGAACTGGAAAATGGAGATATACAGTACAAGGCAAACAAAATCATACAGGACCTGGTCATACACCAAGTGAGTAAAACAGAAAATCCCAATGGGATCTTCAATTTAGCTAGGTGAGCTAATGATGACAATAGAAATGTTGTAGGAGAACAGTGTGTCAGGAATGAAAATGGGACAATTGTGTACGCTGAAAAGAAAATTAGAGATGCTTGCAAGGTACACTATGAACAATTACTCAACGTGGAATTTGACCGGAATAGAGAACAGCTTCGTAACGAAGCCAATACTCCCCCCATCCCTTTGATAGCGCCAGCTGTTGTAAGCAGTACAATAAATAAAATGAAGGAAGGAAAAGCTGCAGGATGCTCTGGCATTGTAGCTGAGATGATTAAAGCCTAAGGTGATATAGGAGTTGATTTGGTCACAGAGCTAATAAATTCTATCATTAGAGAGGAAAGAATATCTAATGAATGAAATAAAAAGTGTAATAGTAAACATATATAAGGGCAAGGGGGATTCGTTGGATAAGGGAAATAATAGGGGCCTGAAAATCCTTGACCAAGTCATAAAGGTCTGAGAGAGTCCTTGAAGGTATGATCAGGGAAAGCATTTCTATCAACGATATGCTGTTTGGTTTCATGCCAGGACATGGTGCAATTGATGCTATCTTCATAGTCAGGCAGCTGCAGGAAATGTATCTACTTTAATACTTAATTTGCGGTGACCGTCATATGACGGGAGAGAGAATATTGGCCACCCCTGCGGTGCCCGTCATATGACTCATGTTTTTTTTAGGCCATTATGAGCGATGAGAGAGAGAGCGAGCATTGCAAGGATGACAGGCAGGCTCGGTCCGCTCGCGACAGCGGCGGGACGCGTACTGAGACCTATTGTATCTGGCCTCCACCTGCACACCTCTCAAAATTAGGATAAAACCGGGTAAAATACCTAATTTTAGGGTGTTTTCCCTTCCACTTGCACGATCGTTGCAAGACAACCTGTTGTCATACAAGGATATTTCAGATGTCATTGGAAAGCTCTCTTATAGCCCTTTCACGTATATATAATTGTATTATGCTCTGGATCCTGCTTATCCAAGAAAAAGGAGCATGGAATAATGCTCATTTTCGGTAAATATACCCGCCAGGCGCTACGGTGACACACACACACTAGCCCGCTGGTAAAGAGTTAAGATAGGGATCTTTATCTTGTGTTTGTAGACGTGGAGAACACCTTTGATAGGGTGCCTAGAGAAGTTGTGCAGTGGGCTATGAGAATATTTGTATAGAGGAGTGGCTGGTGCGTGTGATAATGAAGATGTATGAGGACTCATGAACGGTAATGAGGTTGAAAGGTGTACTGAGTGAGGAGTTAAAAGTTTGCGTCGAAGTCCACCAGGGCCCTGTGTTAAGCCCTCTCCTCTTTGTTATGGTTCTGGAGGCACTATCTGGTGATTTCAGAGCAGGGCTCCCCTGGGAACTGCTATACGCAGATGACCTAGTACTTATCGCAAATACTGTGCGGGATGCCAAAGTCAAGTTCAGAAAATGAGAGAGGGCATGGCAAGTAAAGGAAAAAGAGTTAATATAAATAAAACCAAGTTCTTACACAGTAGATTATGGCTAGGAAAGATAAAACAAAAAGTGGTGCATACCCATGCACAGTATGCAGAAAAGTGGTGGGGGCGAAATCAATATAGTGTGATGTCTACTGCTGCTGGGTACATCACAGGAAGAAGCGCTGCACTAGAATAAAGGGACTTGTATCGAGAAAGAAGTCCCAAATTGAGAAATTTGCATGCATAGTATGCAATGGTGAGCTAGTGTTCAATGAACAGCAATGAGGCACTGGAGATGGTGGACAAGTTTTGCTACTTGGGAAATACTATCTCTGCCGGTGATGAGGCTGAGGCCGCCACTATCGCCTGAATAAGATGCGGCTGGTGAAAGATTAAGAACTGTTGCCACTATACTTACCATAAGAAGACTCCCTCTCCCATTGAAGGGAAATATGTATGCTTCATGCACTAAAAGCTCAATGACATATGCTTCAGAAACGTCGCCTGTCAAAGTGGATGATATTAACATAATGGAATGCAATGAGATGAGAATGGTGAGATGGATATGTGGTGCCAAAGTGCAAGATAGGATATCAATTGAAGAGCTAAGGAGGTTAGTTATCAGGGGCTGGATACTCAAACTGTTCTAACTTGGGGCACTTAGGACTTTTTAACTGACTTAGGGCACCCTGAGATATGAACAGGTTAGGACATCTTATATTGTGTCTTAAGTTGTATACACAAGCAAAATCTAAGATGTCCTATCCTGTTCCTAAATGGTTAGGACCTCCTAAATTGTCCTAAATCTTCTAGGGTGCCCTATGATGTTCAGCCAATCGCGGGGTTTGGGGGGATCAGCCAATCACAGGACATTAATCTCAGCTGATCAAAATATATATAAGCCACTATGGCAGACTCAGTAGAGAGAGAGCTACCTAGCTGTTGAATTACCTTAATTTTTGCATATCTATATATTTATAATAAATCGTACAATATATCCTATGTTTAACCCCCAACAAAGTTTTTGAGAGAATGTTGAGGAAGTGAAACTTAAACCGGGAACGGCACCGAGATTCTTAAGAGGTTTTACTGGGCGAAGGCGACGGGACTCTTAACCCCTCGAGTACCAGAGACGCACGTTATGCATCGGCAATGTATGTAACGCTAAACCCCAGAGCCGAATAGGGTGGGGCATGGTTAATTACTCCAGTCCTATGGCACCTAGAGGGCCCAGATTTGTATGGGAACTGAGTAAGTATCCAATGCAACAATGCCAATGGTTGAAAACCCTCAAAGTATAGCCGCGTGCTTGTGCGTGCAAAAACGTGTATTTGCATGTTTTTGCCTACCTATTCCCCATGTTAATTCCGACTTTCGGGCACCCCGTAGGACCCCTTAATGACCTAGGGGATCGGTTTTTTTTTTTTTTCCTTCATTTCTAACACATTCCAGGTGTTTTCAGGCAAACACATTTTTTTGACAACCTGCCGGGCTGGAATGTACATATATATTATATTGCCTGGTGCTCAGTGGGTTAAGATCCAAGGCCTAAAAAAGCCTTTTAAAAGATCTCAGTGGCACTTTAAACAAAGGAATATATGATTAAGTGAGATCATTCCCTTCCATACCTTCTATCACTCCTCCACATTTGTTACCCCCCTCCCCCACTTCAATTGTAACCTATTTTTCCTGTTGTTCCCTTGTTTATCATTATTTTTTCCACGTCAATATCCCCCACCCGGTTTCAAGGTCATTTAGAGATCGTGGCAAGAGAGAGACTTCACTTACAAAGCTCCAGTGTTGATCGATAAGTGAGAGAGGGTGTGTCCTGCGCCGGCTCTACTCTCATAAATGAACCGCTTGGCAATATTTCGTCTTTTTCACTCCCCAAATACTATTCCCACTTGTTTTATTGCAGTTACATGTTAATATCTTCATATTAAACATAAAATAGGTGCATCTATCTATATATTGCCTGACGCCGTGATCCCCGGAGGGGTGGCCACGAACGAACCGCCCCCATGCACCTCTGTCCCCAGTCCGTCGACGCCCCTCCCCCCAACCAGCACCGCCTTCGTTCATATACTTCCTCACTCAATCCTTCCACCTCTCTATCGGTCTACCTCTCCCTCTCTGTCCCTCCACCTCGCTCTCGTACACCCTCTTAGGCGCATATGAATAAATAATAAAGATATTTATCGGATATTGATGATTTTAGTCGGGAATGTATGAAAATATTCTCAACTGGTGGGCACTTTCAAATGCCATAGGTTTGCCGTTTAAAGGTTAATGAAGGTTTGCTGATTCATTCGTAGGCTTGCGTGTGTGCTTGCTTTTTGCAGGCAAATTGTTACTGAATGTGTTCTTCCTCTGTCACCTCTTTTTCTTTTGTTGTGTCTCTTGCTGATTTTCCCTACCCTTTGAGGGAACAAGGGCTGGCTACTGATTGAGAAAGTGAATATTGTAGGCTAGTGTTTACTGTTTAGGCTATGTAGAATTCTTATGATTTTGTTTTCCATAAGGTCCATTTACATTGTTTAGGTCTATAGGGTATTAGATTCTGCTAGGATAGTTTTCCCATAAACTCAATTTGTGTATAGTAGTATGCAGCGTATTAGGCTAGGCCTAGTCCAGATTAAGCTATGATAGGATATTTTCCCATAAGTCCCATTTATTATTTATCACTAGGTTATGGTAGGGGAAGGATGTAGTATCTGGGCGTATGGTCGTCATGTTGGTGGTTACGTTTCCGTCTATTTTTACGTTTTCTGTATTTTGCCCCCTGCTGGCAATATATACAGTACATGATGATGATAATAAGTCATGGGGGGGTGGGTGAGGGGGCCTAATATTGTATCCTACGGCAGCCAAAATAGACGGGGATATGATCGCGAGCATGCGAGTAGTGTAAACAAGGCAGGCGATACGCCCGAATACTACCGTACCTAGGGTAGGTTAAAGTAAGTTAGCCTAGGTTATTTTTTTCTTATCTAGCCCCAATGCCCACAAATATTAAGACACACTGCGGGCATATTTCCGCCTGTTTCTGCTATATTAGGGCTCATTCAGGCACTCCTGAATGATTAAAAAAGTGTCTGAATGAAATGAAATGTATTCAGCCAAAAACTAGATTGAAATTGCTTCAAAATGACCCCAGAACGAGCTTCGTAGCATGCGGGATTTACCCGCAGCGCTACGATAGACATCAGCAAATATTCGCTAAATATGAGCAATGTCGCGCTACATGCATTTGCCTTTGGCAGCGCTGCATTGTCTCGCGAGATATGGGGCCCGAGTCTCGGTGCCACAGAAGCCGTGCTGGAGAGCGGAGGGGAGCCTGCCGCGGTCCCACTCACTTACACTCGTCCCCACAGGCTTTAAGAGACTTTAAAAGCCTGTAAATTGCTTTAAATTGCCATAGCGTTCCAGAACGTCTCCCACAGCCATTGGGTTAATAAGTTTGAATAACCACACAAAGTTATTTCATCTGGGTGGAAAAACCCAAACATCCACAATTTACACGATAGGTTAAGTTACGTTAGGCTAGGGCAGAAAAACCTACATTTCTCAAATGTTCCTTCCACTAGCTTCTATGCATAGATTTCAAAGATTATTTTATTACAAAATATAGTTTGGGGAAGTAAAATATACCACCTTCGGTAATTTTATTTTATCAGGAAAAAGGTACGCTACTTTAAAGAAAGGCATTAATAAACAAAAATAATGTGTGAGCCATGAATACTGGCTATAGCAGTCTAGGCCTAGATACTGAAGTTCCACAATTATACTAAGCTGAGTTATATAAATGTTATTTATATGATTTATGATATTTACCCAACAGTTATTGGTCAAGTTTAGATCATCAATTATATATATATATAGTTTTATTGTATGATTTTATGTCTAATCATGATTGGATAGTTCTTTTTAGATACTACCGCATTGTTTTATTTTACCCATGAATAGGCCTACTCTACTCTATTTTAGGGGGTCACTAGTGGGGTGTTGGGGTTAAAGGCATAGCCTAAATCAATAATGAGGCTTCTATAATTATGTATAACTTGATTAGGTAACAAGAGTTAGTTAAGCTAACCTAACCTAAGTTAGGTTAGTTATGTTACCGTTAACCCTAACCTAATAAGGATACCGGTAGCTTATAACTTGTACTAGGCCTAACTAATCTCTCCATAATTAAAACAAAGTAAAATAAACCAAAAGTCTCTCTAGGCCTAGACACCATATTTTTATATGTATGTTATTTATACCACATTTTCCGAAATTCCCGATCTTCATAGGCTAGTCCTCCCCATTAGGAGGGTTGTCTTTTAATATTCTTGGAAAATGGATGGAATTGCATAATGAAACAAATAACACATGACTAGAATCGTAAAAGCAAAGTAAATCATGTAAAATAGAAATATATAGAGGCCTAATTTGACCATGTGCGTGACTGTACATGTGTAACCTAACCCTGTTATAACCGACTGTCATAAATTAAACGTCAACTGGAGGCGAGTAGCAATGAATATGTTTACAAGGTGTTGGTTAATAAACAGAAGTCTAGCGAAAGGCTTAGCGCGGATAAAGATTTCATTAATATATAACTGTATGATGAGGAAAGGTTCTTTTCTATTAACACACACTCACACACTCATCTCAAGAACATTGTATCATAATGCTTGGTAGATGTGAGATGTTGACCAGGATATAATCTACGGAACCCTGGGGTTCCCACATAAGCACCCGCTGCCAGCTTGAAGTCCGATAATTATGTCAGCGAATCCGTAGGTGTTCTTTCCTCTCACTAAAACATTACGCTTTCCATAATGCAGTTGGGTATGAGTACATGATTAGATTGATATCCAAAAATTCGAAATTGGATATTAATCGTGATCGTGTACTCAACCTTTAACCGTGTTGGTGGTATAATGGTTTAGATGCTTATGTTTTGGGTGTGGTGTCCCGAGTTTGAATAGTGGGAAGACCATATTTTTTGATCTATGAGAGTGAGGGTGGCAAAAGGCAAAACTGCCTTTAGCGAGTGCCTCCCCCAGAGTTGAAAGAGTAACATGGCCAAAATCAAGGGATATTCGAGCTAAAATGCCTGGACACACGGAGTTTGAAGCAATTTAAGTCATAGGAAGAGGGAAAGACTGATTCTGGGAGAGAGTTCTAGAGCTCAGCTATTGAATAGAAGAAAGTCTGAGAGTAATGTATCACTCTTGGGTTAGAGAGTTGCACAGAGTAAGGGTGGGATTGTGTTGCAAAACGGGTACCACGTGCCCTACGTAGAGGAGGTGGTATAGCGAGAGAGATGCAACATTGCGACGGAGAGAGATAGATTGCAGAGAGTTGGTGAGTAGACGGGAGTTAATGATACAAAATGCCTTCCTTTCCACTTTGTCTAGGAGTGCGGTGTGAGAGGATCCTCCCCACACATGTGAACAAAACTTAATACAAGGATGCACCGTGCCCCTGTACAGAGCAAGAAGCTGTGCAGGGGTAAAGAACCCCTTGAGGCGGTTGAGCACACCCAGCTTCTGGGAGGCTGCCTTAGCAAGACTGGTAATATGTTCCTTCTAAGTGAGAGCAGAAGAAAAAGAGACACCAAGAATATTGAAAGAAGATGTAGGATTGATATTTGTATTGTTGATGTATAAGGGAAAGTCTTCTGGGGGTTCCGGATGGGTAGTAAAATGGAGAAATTGGGTTTTGGAAGCGTTAAAGGCAACAAGGTTTTATCTGCCCCAATTGGAAATAGTAGTTACATCAGAAGTTAAGTGTTCTATGGCTTCATTACGTTTGTCTTTGAGGAATTGCTGGCTGGGGCGTTCTGGAAAAGTAATTGAGTAGTGTAAGGTAGAGTCGTCTGCGTATGAATGGATGGGACTGAAGGTACAGTTGAGAAGATAATTTATGAAAATTAGAAAGAGAATACGAGATAGGACAGAGCCCTGAGGAACATCGGAGTTAATAGGATTAGGAAGTGAGCGATGGCCGTCCACAACCGCATCTATAGAACGGCCGGAAAGGAAATTAGAGACAAAGGCACAGATGGAGGGATAGAAACCGAAGGAGGGTAGTTTAGAAATTAAAGATTTGTGCCAGACTCTATCGAAGGCCTTCGATATGTCTAGTGCAATAGAAAAGTCTCACCGAAGTCCTGAAAGGAGGATGACCAAGAGTTAGTAAGATATGAAAGAAGATCACCAGTAGAGCGACCCTTAAGGAAGCCATACTGACGATCTGAGAGTAGATAATAGTTAGAGAAATGCTTAAGAAATTTGGAAGCAAGAATAGTTTCAAAAACTTTAGAGATTAAAAGAGATGAGAGTAATTGGACGATAGTTGGAGAGTTGAGAGCGGTCACCCTTCTTTAGGACAGGTTGTACGAGAGCAAGATTCCAGCTTGAAGGGAAGACGTTAGAGGATAGACAGAGACGAAAGAGTTTGCCTAGGCAGGGAGTCGGCACAGGAGCACAGTTTTTGAGCACAACAGGAGGAACACCGTCCGGACTGTACGCCTTCTTAGAATTAAGCCCAGAGAGGGCTGAAAATACATCTTTAGAACCGATTGGGATATTAGGCATAAGTAGGGTAGAGGGAGGAATAGCACCGGAATCATCCAAGGTGGAGTTTCTAACAAAGGTTTGTGCGAAGAGTTCAGCTTTGTCAGAGGGAGAAGTGATGGTTCTGCCATCAGAGTGGAAAAGAGGAGGAAAAGACGAGGAAGAAAAATGGTTTGAGAGGTTTTTGGCTAGATGCCAGAAAGCTTGGGAAGAGCTAGAGTTGGATAGCTCAGTGCATTTATTATTGATGAAAGAGTGCTTGGCAAATCGAAGAACAGATTTGGCTTGATTCCTGGCAGAAACATGGGAAGAATGAGATTCTTGAGTTTATAGGCGTCGGTTCCGTTTTAATGCTTCCTCCTTGTTGCGGACAGCAGTAGAACAAGCGTGAGTAAACCAAGATTTATTTGCATTAGACTGAGAGAAAGAAAATGGAATGCATGCTTCCATGCCCGAGAGGATTACCTCGGTAATGTGTTCAGCACTCTCCGAGGGTCCCCGGCCACGGAAGCAAAATTAATTCCAAGGGAAATTTAAAGAAGTACTGCCAAAGAGCCTCCCAGTCGGCAGCGCCAAAGTGCCACAAGCGCCACCGGTTGGGAGGATCGGGTGGCCGTACCGGAGAGATAGGACAGGTGACAGATATTAGTTTATGGTCGGAGGAGCCCAAAGGAGAGAAAAGATTTATAGTATAAACAGAATGCTTTCATTAGTTTATTCAAGTACATTGGGGTTTGTAATGGCTCATTAATGTTAAGAATGGAGTGTTACTTATTTCTATAGGTTCAGGAACTAATGTAGAGCGAGGCCGGTCCTTAGTGATCTTGGCACAATTCAATGTTCTTTCCTCTCACTAAAACATTACGCTTTCCATAATGCAGTTGGCTCTGAGTAGGCTACATGATTAGATTGATATCCAAAATTCGAAAATGGATGTTAATCGTGATCGTGTACTCAACCTTTAACTGTGTTGGTGGTGTAATGGTTTAGATGTTTATGTTCTGGGTGTGGTGTCCCGAGTTCGAATCCCGGGAGGACCATATGCTTTCATTAGTTTATTCAAGCACATTGGGGTTTGTAATGGATGATTAATGTAAAGAACGGGGTGTTACTTATTTCTATAGGTTCAGGAACTAATGTTTAGCGAGGCCGATCCTTAGTGATCTTGGCACCATTCAATGTTCTTTCCTATAACATTATGCTTTCCATAATGCACCTGGTTCTGAGTACATGATTAGATTGATATCCAAAATTCGAAAATGGATATTAATCGTGATCGTGTACTCAACCTTTAACTGTGTTGGTGGTGTAATGGTGTTGATGCTTATGTTCTGGGTGTGGTGTCCCGAGTTCGAATCCCGGGAGGACCATATGCTTTCATTAGTTTATTCAAGTACAATCGGATGAGTCTCTAGCCCACTCATAAGAATGCGTGGACCCCTTACGTTTCTCTTTATGCAATTATAACTATGAGGATTGAATTTTGGATAGAGCTTGCTTTTCAATAAATATTATATATAGTTTAGTAATTGATGTAAAGGAAATTTCATTCATAAATTTGTTTCCAGATATATACGTACATAACTATAAATATATTAAGTTAAAGCATATACAGTATATATGAGTGGGCTAGGGACTATGGCATCCGAGTGTACATTGGGGTTTGTAATGAATTATTAATGTTAAGAACGGGGTGTTACCTATTTATAAACAAGTGAAGTGTCGCTAACAAATTACCGGTTTAATATCATGAAAGCTTTGTTTCTTAAATTAATTTTATATTGGTTTCATTCTTACTCGGATGGCAAATATAAGAAATCGCTTTATAATTTTCATTATTTAACACAAGGCTAGTCATTAAATTATGAATTCGTACCCATTCAGTACAGTCGTCAGCACCGAAACACAGTTGTCTGGGACTACTGACAGCAAACCCTTCTCTGAATCCTCCTACTATCTCTATCCTCAGTGTCGAGCCAAAGGTGGATATTGCGTCTATGTACGTAACAATCGTTCTATCTCTCATGTTCCCAACTTAGATTCTTCTGAATTCTCAACTCTCTGGCTAAAGCTTTCTTGTGGCTCTCAAACTAAATTTGTCTGCGCTGTTTATCTCTCCCCTAATTCTATTGACTATCCAAAACTCTTCGACTATCTAACTTCTAAAGTGGAGCACATTCTATCCATCTCTCCTTTCGCAGAAACCTCCACCTTAGGAGATTTCAACGTTCACCACCGCCAGTGTCTCTCCACTGACCAACCTGGTGAACAAGCCTTCATATTTTCTATCCTAAACGACCTAGAGCAGTTAGTCCAGCAACCCACCCGTATGCCAGATCGCTTCGGAGATCGGCCCAACATTCTTGACTTATTTCTAACTCTAACCCTTCCGCTTATACTGTAAAAAATGTCTCTCCTTTTGGCTCCTCCGACCATAAACTAATATCTGTCACCAGTCCTATCTCTCCGGTACGGCCACCCGATCCTTCCAACGCTTGTGGCGCTTTGGCGCTGCCGAATGGGAGGCTCTTCGGCAGTACTTCTTTGATTTCCCTTGGAATGACTTTGCTTCCGTGGCCGGGGACCCTCGGCGAGTGCTCAGCGCATTACTGAGGTAATCTTCTCGGTCATGGAAGCATACATTCCATTTTCTTTCTCTCAGTCTAATGCAAACAAATCTTGATTTACTCACGCTTGTTCTACTGCTGTCCGCAACAAGGAGGAAGCATTAAAACGGAACTGACACCTTAAAACTCAAGAATCTCATTCTTCCTATGTTTCTGCCCAGAATCAAGCCAAATCTGTTCCTTGACTTGCAAAACACACTTTCATCAATAATAAATGCACTGAACTATCCAACTCTAGCTCTTCCCAAGCTTTCTGGCATCTAGCCAAAAACCTCTCCAACAATTTTTCTTCCTCGTCTTTCCCTCCCCTTTTCCACTCTGATGGCACAACCATCACTTCTTCCTCTGACAAAGCTGAACTCTTCGCACAAAACATTTGCTAGAAACTCCACCTTGGATGATTCCGGTGCTATTCCTCCCTCTCCACCCCCCTCTCTCCTACTTATGCCTAATATCCTAATCTCTTCTAAAGGTGTACTTTCTACCCTCTCTGGGCTTAATTCTAAGAAGGCGTACAGTGCGGACGGTGTTCCTCCTGTTGTACTAAAAAATTGTGCTTCCGTGCTGACTCCCTGCCTAGGCAAACTCTTTCGTCAACCTGTCCCAAAGAAGGGTGACCGCTCACAACCCTCCAACTATCGTCCAATTGGTCTCATCCTTTGTATCTCTAATGTTTTTTAAACTATTCTTGCTTCCAAATTTCTTAAGCATTTCTCTTATCATAATCTACTCTCAGAATACCAGTATGGCTTCCTTCAGGGTCGCTCTACTGGTGATCTTCATTTATATATTACTAACTCTTGGTCATCCTCCTTTCGGGAGTTCGGTGAGATTTTTTCTATTGCACTAGACATTTCGAAGGCCTTCGATAGTGTCTGGCACAAAACTTTAATTTCTAAACTACCCTCCTTCGGTTTCTATCCCTCCATCTGTGCCTTTGTCTCTAATGTCCTTTCCGGCCGTTCCATAGGTGTGGTTGTGGATGGCCATCGCTCTCTTCCTCATCCTATCAACTCCGATGTTTATCAGGGCTCTGTCCTATCTCCCATTCTCTTTCTAATTTTCATAAATGATCTTCTCAACTGTACCTTCAGTCCCATCCATTCATACACAGACGACTCTACCTTACACTACTCAGTTAGTTTTCCATAACGCCCCAGCCAGCAATCCCTCAAAAACAAATGTAATGAAGGCATATAACACTTATCCGCTGATCTAACTACTATTTCCAATTGGGGCAGAGAAAACCTTGTTGCCTTTAATGCTTCCAAAACCCAATTTCTCCATTTTACTACCCGTCCGGAACCCCCAGAAGACTTTCCCTTATACATCAACAATACAAAAATAAATCCTTCATCTTCTCTCAATATTCTTGGTGTCTCTTTTTCTTCTGCTCTCACTTGGAAGGACCATATTACCAGTCTTGCTAAGGCAGCCTCCCAGAAGGTGGGTGTGCTCAATCGCCTCAAGGGGTTCTTTACCCCTGGAAAGCTTCTTTCTCTGTACAGGGGCACATTGCCTCCTTTTATTGAGTATTGTTCACATGCGTTGGGAGAATCATCTCACACCGCACTCCTAAACAAAGTAGAAAGGAAGGCTTTTTGTATCATTAACTCCCGTCCACTCACCAACTCTCTGCAAATCTCTCTCTCTCCGCCACAATTCTGCATCTCTCTCACTATTCTATCGTTACTATAATAATCAATGTTCCTCAGAGATCTCTCAGTGTATACCACCTCCTCTACATAGGGCACGTGGTCCCCGTCTTGTAACACAATCCAACCCCTATTCTGTGCAACTCTCCAACCCAAGAGTGAAACGTTACTCTCAGACTTTTTTCTATTCAACAACCGAGCTCTGGAACTCTCTCCCAGAATCAGTCTTACCCTCTTCCTATGAATTACATTGTTTCAAACTCCCTGTGTCCAGGCATTTTGGCCCGAACGTCCCTTGATTTTGGCCCTGTCACTCATTCAACTCTGGGGGAGGCACTCGCTACAGGCAGTTCTGCCTTTTGTTTCCCTCACTCACATAGAAAATAAAATTTATATTGTATAAGGTTATATACTCATTCAAATTATTTAACCGTTAAAACCGAGTTCTGAAGCATCTGGCCTATGATAAAAGCATTGTATTGTTTCGTTTGTGTTCTATATTGGCAGAAATCGATGTGTCGCCATTAATGATCTTGAGTGTATACAGCATTTGGTGCTACTTTGTGATTTGATAGGAAAAGTGGTCTAGGTTATTATGTGTTACCAATTCAGGTACCTCGCTAATTATGTCATATATTCAATCTGTATGACCCATACAGCATTCCTATAATATGCCATGACTATCGAAAATTATTATTTACCCATTATCCAACAATGTTAAGATACGCCCCTCATAAACCATATTTTGTCATTGACCTAACCTAACAACTTATCCTAAATTGGGGGCTGGCGCCCCCAGACCACCACTGATCTTACCATTGATGAAGAGGATGACAAAATACTACAAATACGGTGGAAGAATGAAACAAATTAGATCTCCACTGATTCAAGTTGGCCGCCTTTCTTGCTTTCACCCTTATATAACCCACAACGTCTAATGAAAACAATTACATTTCCGATGGTAATGGCATATATGTATGATGTATGGGTCACAAATATTGTATAATATAAAATAACTATAACAACGATAAACGAACAAACAACCTCGGATGTGGACGGACCTAACCTACCATGGACAGTCTATGAATAGCAACTTTGAATGATGGCACAAAAGAGAGAGAGGCCCTGGAAGTGTTAGTGAATGCCAGGTTGGATGTATGTGTAATGACTGAGACCAAATGGAGGGGTACAGATGTGAGAGAGTGGGAGTGTGGAATGGGTGTGTGTGCTGGAATGAGTGATGGAGCAGCGAGAGAAGGTGCGTGTTTGTTTGTAAGTAATAAATGGAAGCAGCGTGTAAGAGACTATGGTTCTGTGGGTTGAAGGATTGTGTGGGTGAGAATAAAAGTAGGAATACAAACGTGGGTGATTGTGTGTGAGTATGCTCCGACAGAAGATAAAACTGTAAGAGAGAAACAGGAGTTCTGGGTGAATGTGGAGGCGTGCCTTGGCAAGAGCGAATAAATATTTCTGATTGGGGAAATGAATGCTTAGGTGGACAATAAGAAAGTTGATGGAGTGGTGGGAGGGTGGGGTGTACCGTCAGAGGTGAATGGGAATGATAGTGCACTTGTTGGCCGTATGTGTGGGGAGGAGGCTGTGGATAGCCATTACCTTCTTCCGACACAGAATGGTACACATGGAAAGTGGTGTGGAGGAAGAAGGATGAGACAGTGGTGGAACGAAAGGCACTGACTGAATATACAGTATATGTGTGGATGAACGAATGAAGAAATCTATGCTGGATGCTAGGGTGTATAGGGTTATTGGAGGAGGTCTGTCTGACCATTATGTAGTAGTAGCTAAAATTAGGATACAAAAGAAGTGGGTTAGGAGAGCTGGAGGGAGGCGAGACGAAGGTGGAATGGCGAGGAGGGTGGAGAGGTTGCAGGTGGAGGAAATCAGGGAAGAGTTCAGGAGAGCAGTAGAAAGACGACTAGGAAGGTTTGACCTGGAAGGTAAGGAGGAAGTGGAGGAGGTGAGCAAAAGGAAGAGATATGTGCAGCAAGTGAGGAGGTGTGCGGAGTAAAGAGAAGAGGGAGAAGAGTGAAGGGTACAGCATGGTGGACACAAGAGGTAAAAATAGCTGTGGAAGACAAGAATAAAGCTTATAGAGAGTGGTTGGGTAGTAGAGGGAATGAATATTTGGAGAGAGAGAAAAGAGTGAAGTACTTGGAGAAAAAGAGAGTAGTGAAGGAAAGTAAGAGAAGAGTAGATGAGGAATTTAGAAGGAATCTGAGTGTAAAATGGAGGGAGTGTAAGAACAAAATTCTGGAAAGAAGTCAAGAAAGTTAGGGAAGGTAGCAAGGGAAACAATAAGGGTGTGAACGATAAGAATGGGCGAGTGCTAGCCGAGAAGCAAGAGAGAGTCGAAAGATGGAGGGAGTACTTAATCGAATTGCTGAATGTAAGGAATGAAGCGCCAGCAAACATGAGAAGAAGAGAAGTAATGGAGGACGACATGGGGATCAGGAGGTCAGAAGTGTGCAAAGCCCTATATAAGGGAAAAGAGGAGTGTGTGGTAACCACCGAGGACTATGTCTTCTAAGCGTAGTAGGGAAGGTGTAAAGTGGGGTAGTGATTGAGAGAGTGACGCGAGAACAGAGAAATGGATAATTGATGAGCAGGGCGGTTTTAGGAAAGGAAGAGGATGTGTATATCAGATTTTTACCCTGAAATGTGTTGTGGAGAAATAACTGGAGAAGCAACAAAAGCTGTATGTTGCCTTAATGGATTTGGAGAAGGCCTATGACAGAATGGATAGAGAAGGTATAAGGAAAGTACTTAGAATATACGGAGTAGATGGCAAGTTGCTGAAAGCAGTGAAGAACATGTATGAGGGTGCAAAGGCAGCAGTACGTGTGGGGAATGAGCAGAGCGAGTTATTTGATCTGAATGTTGGGTTGAAACAGGGGTGTGTGATGTCCCCGTGGTTGTTTACCTCTGTCCCCAGTCAGTCGACATCCCTCCTCCCATCCAGTACCACTTTCACTCATATAATTCTTAACTCCATCCTTCCACCTCTCACTTGGTCTACATCTCTCTCTCTGTCCTTCCACCTCACTCTCGTACACTCTCTTAATCATATTCTCGCTTCCCATAGGTTCCACATGGCCGAATCATTTCAAAGTGTTCCTTTTCACACTTTCCAGCACATCTACACCACACCTCTCTTATACTTCCTCTTTCGTCTGTCTATCTCTCCATTTAACTCTGCACGCATTTCTCAAGTAATTCATTTCCACCCCTCTCACTCTTGGTTTGAGTCTCTTCACCAACATCCATGCTTCGCTCCTGTAAGTCAATGTCAGGAATACCACACTGTCATGCAAGTACTTCTTTACTTCCATGCTGACCACCTATATCTTGTTACTGCTTTCAGCGTTCCTATTACCCTTTTCCCCTATTGCACCCTCTGCCGCACTTTTTCATCCATACTCCCATCTCAACACACTGCCCAAATACTTAAATGAGCTGAAATTCTCCATAGCCTGACCATTCAACCTCACTCCACACTCTGTGGCTGCACCCCTTTCAAAGACCATAACCTTGCTCTTCCCCGCATTTACCTTCAGATTCCGTTTTCACACACTGTTCCAAACATATTTACTAGACCCTACAACTCCCGTTCACTATCGCTCATCAGAACTGAATCATCGGCAAACAGCAGTACAGGCAACTTCCACTCGTTTCATTCCCTTATCAGCGGTACACAAACATAAAACAAAAACTTTAGAACAAAATAGATATATATAAAAGAGAGAAAGAAGTTTGATTTTTGTTCTATGTGTATGAAGGACACAAAAGGCAGGTTGCCTGTAATAAGTGTCTCCCCCAGAGTCAAAAGAGTGACAGAGAGCCAAATTCAAGGGACATTGTGGTCAAAATGCCTGGACACACGAAATTTGAAGCAGTTGAAGTTATAGGATGAAGGTAAGATTGATTGAGAGAGAGAGTTCACTAGTTGAGTAGAAGAAAGACTGAGAGAATTTGCCAATTCTTTGGTTGGAGAGGTGGACAGAGTATGAGTGGGGCTGTGTTGAAAGACGGGGCCTCGCGCTCGCCACAAGGGAGGCGTTGTGCACTGAGAGAACTCTCAAGAACACTGATTGTTGTAATAGTGATAGAAGAGTGAAAGAGATGCAACATTGCGATGTGCAGAAAGAGATTGTAGGGAACTAGTAAGCGGAAGTGAGTTGATGAGGCGAAATGCTTTAGACTCTAACTCTTTCGAAAAGTGAATTATGGGAGGAACCTCCCAACATATGCGAACAATTATTGATACATTGGCGTACTGTGCCCCTGTACAGAGCAAGAAGATGTGCGGGGGTGGAGAACCCACGAAGACGGTTGAGCACACCCAACTTTCGGGAAGCTGTTTTAGCAAGAGTGGTAATTTGATGTTTCCAAGAGAGGTTGGATGAAAAAGATACACCAATAATATTGAGAGAAGATAAAAGGTTGATTTGTGTATTGTTGAAACTAATTGATAATCTAGTGGAAGATTGTGAAGGTTAGTTAAATTGAGAAATTGGGTCTTGGAGGCATTGAGTGTGACAAGATTTTCTCTGCCCAATCATAAATAATTGATAGATCAGAAGATAGGCGTTCTAGGGCATCGTCACATGATTTTGGAGTGATTGCATAAAGGGTTGTTGTTAAAAGTAGTTGAATAGTGTAAGATAGAGTCATCAGCATATGAGTGGATGGGACTAGAGGTACAGTTGAGGAGATCATTAATGAATATTTGGAGGAGGACTGGAGACAGGAAAGAATCCTAAGGAACACCGGAGTTGTATTAGGGGGAGGACTAGAAACAGAACAGAACCCTGAGGAACACCGGAGCTGATAGGTTGAGGAAGTGAGCGATGGCCATCTACAGCTGCAGCTATGGAACGGTCAGAAAGGAAATTAGAGACACAGGCACAGATAGAGGGTTACAAACCAAAGGAGGGTAGTTTGGAAATTAGAGGTTTGTGCTAGACTCTATCGAAGGCTTTCGATATGTCTAGCGCAATACACGTAGAGTTGATCCTTAAGGAAACCATATTGGCGATCTGAAAGTAGATTAATTGAAGATAAATGCTTAAGAAATTTTTAAATAAGGATAGTTTAAATAACTTTAGAGATGCAAGAATTGAGAGCAATTGGATGATAGTTGGAGGGTTGAGAGCGGTCACCCTCCTTTGGGACAGGTTGAATGAGAGCAAACCTCCAGCAAGAAGGAAAGACATTATAGGAGAGGCAGAGACGAAAGAGCTTGCCTAGGCAGGGAGTCAGCACGGAAGCACATTTCTCGAGTACAACAGGAGGAACACCATCCCTACGCCCTCTTGGTATTAAGCCCTGTGAGGTCAGAAAGTACATCCCTAGAAGAGATTATGAGTAAAAAGGGTTAAGTGAGATAGCTCGAAACCTGATAATTGGTGGAGGCCTATTTTGAACTGAATACAATCGTCTATTAGTAGCCAGAATAAAGTTAAAAGGACGGCACCTATACTGAAAGGGTAAAAATATAATTTTCAAATTTGCAAATGACATTAAATCATAAATGCAGTCATTTCAGAAAACGATATAATTAGTCTGCAATCTGATATAAATAACATTATGGAATGGTCAGTGTAGTACTTACACTTAAATTCACTGTTCTACTAGGGTAGGAATAATTCGACAGTTGTTTGAGTGTTCGCGTATTTATTTAACAAACTCCCATGGTAACCGTAATCCGCATTGCGATTGATTCTCTGTTCGGGTCAAGATGAGTTAAAACTATTAGTTGAATACCTACGACGGCCTAGTATAGATTGCACTTCGGAATTGTTACATTCCCATCACTACCTATTTGGACAATCGATATTCAGAGTTTTGACTCACTTCAACTCCGAGCCAAAGGCACATCACTATATTCACAATGGTTGGCAAAACTATACTATAACCTTCTCTCTATATGTCCTTTAATCACTTTGACAATATTAGGACCAAGGATTTTATCAACACATCACCCTAACAATATCAGAAACACTTATTCCTTTACATGGGATTAAATCACCTTAATCATATTAGATACGATTAATAAACACATAGGTATTTACATCACCATGACTATACTAGTAAACAATTACTCGATCCGTGTTCTTAATTCCCTTTTACAATATTGAACACAATTACTAAATCAACAGGTATTTATATCACCCTTTACAATATCAGAACGCTATGTCCTTTAGGTCACTTTAACAATGTTACAAACTATTATTCAATCATTAATATACTTAAAACTAGTTAGATAGATATTTACGCGCAATCGAAAGGATGCTGTCGAGTAGGTGAATATCTAATTAATAAATGTTGTTTCCTTATAACAAAACGAAAATTTCATAGGTTCGGGTTGAAACCCTTCTCTAACTATTTCTCCAGCTAGGTCTAACATATGTTGCAAATACTAAACCCCGGAAAACTGCTCAAGTGAGCTTAGTTATCACAGTTGCATGGGCTATATCAATTATTTCCCCTTATAGCTTTATCCCGAAGAACTCTCACTTAATATTAAACATATCTTTACTTAATATCCTATAAGATCCTGTACTACTGCTAGCTAACTAGCTGAGTACCTTTACTAACAATAACAGCTATATCTCTCAACACATCATCTCTTTATATTCATCATTTGTCTAATCAGTTTTTCTTTTGGTTTTTCTATAAGAACACTAGATTTTAATGTTGAAACACAAAGCCCGCTCTAGCAGACGGAATGTCTCTTCCTTTTCTCTTCACCACTTCAAAGCAGGCCAATACATAAGGTCCATCTGTTCGGTCCCATCTACCACCAAGTGACACTCTTGAATTGCTTGGCTTATTGTGTGAAGGCTAGCGATGTGTCTACAGGCATCAAGATATTGTAGGTGTATCTGTGCCAAGGGTGGGCGGTTTACTGAATCCTGGTTCGTCTGGTACTCAGTAGAGCTCGGTTGCTGGAGGTCAGGAACAGGTTTATTTATCTCCCCATAGGTGCCAAAGTGAGCAAGGGGGGGGGGCGGTCTTTTTAGAGCGTGTCAATAATATATACAAGTACTACATGCAAAGACAAAATGTGAAAAAAACTTAACTCAAGTGAAAGATCTTGGCGTCCTCATCAACGAGAATCTTAAATCAACTAATCAATGTAAAGCAGCAGCATAAAAGCAAATAGACCACTAGGATTCATGAGAATAAAATTGCATTTTATCAGTAAAAATATAATTATACTATTATATTCAAGTATAGTGAAGCCACATATGGAGTGTGTTGTACCGTATTGGTCTCCGTAACTCTCAAAGGTAAAACAAAAAACTTGAATCCATTCGGTGTACAGCAACACAATATTTAATCCCGTTCCTGAAACAAACCTTACAATGCGAGATTAGGAGAGATTAGGCGAGTGTTAGCCGAGAAGCAAGAGATATGGAGGGAGCACTGCAACGAATTGTTGAACGTAAGGTGTCCATACTTTAATTTCCATAAGTATTGGACAGTCTAAATTTAAGTGTAATCTTAAGTAATAAGTAATAAGTTTGTAGGAATAAGAACCATAATAATAATGATTTAGTATAAATGGGAAGATTATTGAATTATGTTCTGTATTAGATATTAAGTAGTAATATATCGTTCCTATAAACTTAGGTAATAATCTCTGGGAAGGAAAATAAGTTCCGACCTCTTTGCGCATGTGCGGAATAAGCAGGGCTCCCGTATTTTTCAGACAGGAAGGTCACTTGCTCTCCAACTACCACCGCCGACAGTACTATTTGTCTTGTTATCATTCCATTCCATTAACACGATAGAACTAACCTCAACGTAGATTCCCATCAATTCACCTATCATCTATTATGTTCCTTATTATAATGTAAGTCTTGTGGCCCCTTCTGTTATTCACTACCTACTAAACTTCTTTAATCATCCCTTGTTTTCAATCAACCTGTTAACCATACTGCCATACCTGTTCCACTCCACATTAACCCTACCCGTTGCCTACGATCCAGCAACCAGGTAATATATACTATTGTGTGGTATCTAATTCTACAGTTCATTTTCTCCAATAATAACCACATAATAAATGGTCTTTCGAACGATAACAATTATGTGATAAGTTTATGTGGGATGACGGCGGCGCAGTTGTTGTGGTACAGCCTAGGCTATGTCAGAGGCATGGTTGTGTTGTTGTGTGTCAGCGACGCGGCGCAGCGGCTGTGTTATATTTTTTCGGCCAGGCAGCCGCGAGGGAGCTACGCATTTAATTAGTACCCTCTAATGCCCCTTTCCCACTATGCGATTTCATACGATTTTCGTCGCCGAGGACGTAGTTCAATTCGTAACGAATTTGTGAGACGTCAACGATTTTGACCGTTAAAAACCGTTTAAAAGTTTACACTCGGCGACGATGTCGCCGATGGGTAAGACGAATCGGCGACATTATGCGACGTCATCGGCAAATTGAGCGATGGTTCACCGATGACCTCGGCGAGAACTGTCACATTTGAATAAAATAATGTGAAGGATGAACGAAACCTCGGCGTATGTTCTGCGACGTCTTCGGCGAATTAAGCGATGGTTTCGGCGAATACCTCGGCGAGATTATCCGAAAACTTCTCTTTCTCTCCTTTTCTCTCTTTCTCTGGTTTGTATCCATTCAGCCCCATTCAGCCAACTGTTTTAAGACGTTTATCCCCATCCAAGTATCGATATCTTCCTGGCAAGCGATAGCGAACCAGCATTATATGGAGAAATCAGGCTTCGCCGGAGAAATTTTTCTATCAAAAAATTTACAAATTTAGCTTGCTCTCAAAAAAAAAAATATGGTAAAAATTGAAGAGACCCCGGACAGCCTTTTTACTAGTTAATTCTAGTTTTTTTTTTATTTTCATTTGATATACAGTGTTGTTTAATACCGAGGACCGTCGCATTTTAGTACCCAGCTCACGTCCCCTGTTTATGGGTGCACGATGGTTTAAACCCAGCTCACGTTCCCTGTTTATGGGTACGCGACGGTCTAAACCCAGCTCACGTTCCCTGTTTAGTTTTCGGTTAGGTTAGGTTAAGTTTGGTTAGGTTAGGCTAATGTTGAAAATACTAAAATGCGACAGTCCTCGGTATTAAACAACACTGTATATCAAAGAAAAATAAACAAAAAACTAGAATTAACTAGTAAAAAGGCTGTCCGGGGTCTCTTCAATTTTTACCAAAAATATATATAGGCTATTTTGGCTCGCTACCGCTCACCAGGAAAATATTGAAACCTGGATGGGGGTAAACGTCTTAAAACAGTAGGCTGAACGGGGCCGAACGGATACAAGGCAAGAGAGAGGGAGAGAAAGAGAGAACAAACAAAAATGGGAGAGAGGGAGAGAAAGAGAAAACAAAAAAAATGCGAGGTGGGCTCAATTAAGCCGTAACGTAACGCAAACATTGAGCCCACCTCGCTGTTTTTGTTTTCTCTTTCTCTCCCTCTCTCTTGCCTTGTATCCGTTCGGCCCCGTTCGGCCAACTGTTTTAAGACGTTTATCCCCATCCAAGTATCGATATCTTCCTGGCAAACGATAGCGAACCAGCATTATATGGAGAAACCGGCTTCGCCGGAGAAATTTTTCTATCGAAAAATGTACAAATTTAGCTTGCTCTCAAAACAAAAATATATATATGTTGGCTCGCTACCGCTCACCAGGAAAATATTGAAACCTGGATGGTGGTAAACGTCATAAAACAGTAGGTTGAACGGGGCTGAACGGAAGCAAGGCAAGAGAGAGTGAGAGAAAAAGAAAAAAAAACAAAAAACGAGGAGAGAGGGAGAACAAGAGAAAACAAAAACAGCGAGGTGGGCTCAATGTTTGCGTTACGGCTTAATTGAGCCAACTTCGCCTTGTTTTTGTTTTCTCTTTCTCTCCCTCTCTCCTTTTTTTTTTTTTTTTCTCTTTCTCTCCCTCTCTCTTTGCCTTGTATCCGTTCGGCCCCGTTCAGCCTACTGTTTTACCATCTAGGTTTCAATATTTTCCTGGTGAGCGGTAGCGAGCCAACATATATATATTTTTGTTTTGAGAGCAAGCTAAATTTGTACATTTTTCGATAGAAAAATTTCTCCGGCGAAGCCGGATTTCTCCATATAATGCTGGTTCGCTATCGTTTGCCAGGAAGATATCGATACTTGGATGAGGATAAACATCTTAAAACAGTTGGCTGAATGGGGCTGAATGGATACAAACCAGAGAAAGAGAGAAAAGGAGAGAAAGAGAATAAAAACAGGTAAACCCCCCAAGAGAGCTGCATAGAAAAAAGTGTTGCCAGGTTCACTATAGGCCTAATAATTGTTTTTTACCCACCTTGCCGAAGGTGCTCTTTGGCATCGTCGATGTTCTCGGAATATCTGAGAGCATCGGCGAGCAGAACATCTGAGAGCATCGGCGAGCAGAACATCTGAGAGCATCGGTGAGCCGCCGTGCAGCGTTGCAATTTTTGTGTGCGCGAAACCCTCTGTGATATCTCGCCAATGTCGCCTCGCAGATCCCTCTGCGATGCTCGACGATGCTTGCGAGGGCTACAAACCCTCGGGAGTCCTTGTCCAAAATTTTGAACAAACCGAACATTTGCGATGACCCGCGAGGGCCCTTGCGAGGCCTTGAGAGTCATACGATTATTATGCGAGGGTATACGATTGCTGTGCGACATGTCACGAATGTGCCAATTTATGGGTGTCGGCGATGAAAATTGTATGAAGTCGCATAAGTGGGAAAGGGGCATTATATCCACACTAACATGTCCCACGCGTTTTCAACCAAGAGGGCTCAATACCCTGAGGATTTGTAGATTCGGCTTGCTTATTATTCTGTGCCGAAGCAACAGCTAGAGTGTTTCGAACTTTTTCTGAAATTAATATGTAGGTTCGCCCAACACTCTCATTCTAAAGTATTACTAGTTAGCTTAGCTGTACCTATTCAACATTTAAATTTATCTTTAAGGTTGGCCTAAATATTTACTTAACATTTAATTTTGTCTTTAAATTAGCCTAACCTAAATTGAGTATTTCGGCAATAATGTTAAGTGCGGGCGTACCGCCGCCCTTGTTTACACTATGCGGAGCGGTAGTGGACGCTTGCCATCATGTTCCAGTCTATTTTGACTGCCTTTCGATACAATAATATGTTGAGGGGGCATTCACATATTGTCATCATTATATATTGCCAGCAGGGGACAAATAACCAAAAAAATCGCCGTCAAATTAGACGCGAACTTAACTGTGGCGATCGACAAATGTAAACATGACAGCGGCGGCGGTGGAGGAGACGTCGGACGTTTGCTATCATGTTCCCGTCTATTTTTAATGCCATTGGATACAGTAATATGTTGAGGGGGGGGCTTTGCCTCCCCTCACCCCCCCCCCCATGACATATTGTCATCGTCATATATATTGTCAGGCAGGGAGCAAATAACCGAAAATATCGCCGTCAAAATAGACGCGAAGTTCACCGCGGCTGATCGCCCTATGTAAACATGACAACCTTACGCCCGAAAACTACATTCATCCCAGTATTTCTATGTTAGCCTAACCCAAGTTTAATTCTCTTTAAATGGTTGAGTTTTGGTGTCTAGTAAGTTAGCCTAACCTAAATTTATATTTCCAACAATTAAGCCTATAAACTTATAAATTTAGCATCATGTTGGCCTAACTTCTTGAATTAAATTATAATCTATCCAATCAAATTGAATTATTTTCGATTTAAAGTGTTGGCCTACTACATATGATAAACTAGATAAATTTATTTCAACATGGGTGTTCATTTGACCATTGATATAATAATGTAATAAGTTTCTACCAATAAATACCGCCGTCGTGTTTAAGTGTTAAGTCCGAATCGAGTTTGATCGGCGGAAAAAAATTCTCGTTCGGGTGAAACATTATTAAAAAATTTGTATTTCGCAATTTACATCCGCTTTTGACTAAGTTTAAAAATGGACGATCTAGCCCAAGGCAAACGCCGTAGGGCAAGCATTAAAGGGTCATTAACCGTCCTGTCAAGGGATTTAAAGGGGTTCTTGGATACCGCAACTCGGGTAGAAGTAGAGGCTAAATTGCACAGCGTACAGACACAGGTGGCCAAGTTTGAACCTAATCAAGATGTTTTGTTGCCGCTATATACCTCCGACACCGAGTATTTTAAGGAAAACCAATAGGATACCATCTACTTAATATATTTGATATGTATGGGATAATCGCTACTTTGAAGGAGAAACTGGGTACACCAGAAAGGCATATTCAGTTTGAAGTAAAGAAAGTATCGGGTGTTAAATTGCCGCACCTGACTTTGCCCACCTTCGCTGGCGACTCCACATTATGGACGGGATTTTGGGATATGTTTAGATGTGTGGTGCATGACAGGACTGATTTAAGTGCAATTAAAAAATGACTTACTTAAGGGGTCAGCTACAGGGAGACGCCTATAAACTAGTAGAAGGCTATACGGTTGAGGGTGCAAGTTATGGCCCTGCCGTGGACTTGCTTCAGGAGACCTTCGGGCATCTCGACAGAGTAAAAGCAGCACACATCATGAACTTTCATGACCTTGTCTCAGCTAAATGTCAAACAGCACAACTAAAGGCTTTTTACGCCAATATGGAAAGTGCGATGCGATCTATGAATAGTCAAAGGGTAAGTTTAGAGGAATTCTGCGTGGTGACACTTGAATAAATTGCCATCACCAGTTAAGGAAACCATTAGGAGGGAGATGGGTGATCAGAGTCTAGATTATATGACATTTACACAGTGTTTTCAAGCGGAACTCTACAACATGGTGGGTCAAGATACCCCTGTGAAGGAATTTCCTATGGCTACAGCTACATTCACGACGCAGAGCGGTAGCAGCCAATTAGCCTGTAAATTGTGTAGCGGGAAAAATCATCCCTGGTACAAATGCTTTAAATATAAGACAGGTTCTCTCAGAATAAAGAGAGCCAGGCAACTACAGCTCTGTGTCGGGTGTCTCTCTAGTGAACACGGTAGTAACGGGTGTACAAACCCTAATATGAAGAGTTGTAAATTCTGCCGTGGCAAACAATTTCACTCCCTGTGCCAAAAGCAGAAAAGGTGAGTTCAGCAGATGGTGGTAGTAGTAATAGAGTAGAGTCAACTCCAACAACCTCAACAACAATGTCCATAAGTATGAGTAAACAAACAGTAATTTTACCCACAGTTCAGCTTTCTGTAAAGGGTAAGTACCGGTACAAGAAGACCGTGAAGGTTAGATCGCTACTCGATCAGTGCTCGCAGAGGAATTTCGTGAAAAGCTCTGTATTACCTTCCCTTTCATATGAATCAAAGGGAACGGAACAATTGAGACTTCACGGCTTCACCGGAACCCAAACCGCTCGTGAGTATCCTGTTGTAGCACTAAAGTATCTACATCGTGGCAGATATCATCGTCTTGACGCAATAGTTGTCGATGATCTCCCCGAACACAAGAACGAAACTAGTCTAAAAGTTGAAATCACTAGTTTACAGCATCGTGGCATAAAATTGGCCGACTCATAAGTTACCGAGACAGCACAATTAGAGCTACTAATAGGTGCCGACCAGTACTACAACATAGTGCGACCTGGCTACAAAAGGGCAGGAAATTTGGTTTTACTTCCTACCAAATACGGATATGCCGTTAGTGGTTCGTATGCGGCAACCACATCTAGCTCTAACACTGAGGTTGTTACAATACTTAAAGTGGCAGTGACCCCAGTAGATCAATATATGTCTACTGGACAATTTCTATGTCATAAAGAATTAAGTGCATTGTGGGGTTTAGTCCATATTGGTATCTTACCTAAAGAGCATTCACAAGCCGAACGGCAAGCTTTGACCACATATGAGGAAACAGTCACGTATGATCCTGAAAGTCTACAGTATCAGGTACGTCTTCCCTGGACCGAAGAAAAGGGACAGTTGCCCACCAACAAAGGTTTGGCTGTGGGTAGGTTACGAGGACTCCAGAAGAGGTTTATTGCTGACCCTGGTTTTTGTCAAAATATTCGCAGATAATTTCTGATCAGTTGTCACGTGGTTTCATTGAGGAGGTTCCATTCGATGACTCTGGGTCATGTCACTATCTGGCGCATCATGGGATCATAAAGGACAGCAGGACTACTCCAGTGCGCATTGTATTTGATTGTTCCGCTAAGGTTAACCAGTACAAGCCCAGTCTGAACGACTGTCTGTACACGGGACCATCTTTAGTACCGGAGTTAGCTCAAGTCTTGTTGAGATTCTGTCTGCATCAGTATGCGTGGGTCAATGACATTGAGAAGGCCTTCTTGATGCTGAAACTACATGAAGACGACAGAGATTACACCAGGTTCATGTGGCCAAAAGATCCTCTTCGAATGGATTCACCTCTACAATGTTATCGGTTCCAGGTCGTATTGTTTGGCGCATCCTGCTCCCAGTTTCTGCTGAATGCAACCATCCTAAAACATCTTTCCCTTGTAGAAGTAGACCCCAAGATTGTACAGGAAATTAGGGCCGGGCTATACTATATATCGATAATCTCCAAGGTACGGGGGACAATGAAGATTCCCTAGTCTGTGCATACGGTATGGCTCGTGAAGTTATGGACAATGCCCACTTGTTCCTGCCTCAATGGGCTACTAATAGTCTTGTTCTGAGAGAGGTATTGCAAAGGGATGGTGTTGCTGCTGAACAGCAGGAACTGGTGAGAGTTCTTGGACTAGTATGGGAGACGGCTTCTGATTATCTTTCCTTTGGAGTACAGTATGCTCCGGTCGAACATGTGACAAAGCGTATCGTAAATACGATAGGCTATGAATCTTTTGTGACCCCGTATGTCTCTGTGACGTCACGGTCGCTCTTGCAGCACGACGTAGAACGAGTAGATCGTATATTATAAGATTGTAAATAAGTTAAGTTATAAAAGGCCAATATGCTATTAAGCATATATCGCCGACGCGGCAGACGCGTCGCTCGGGCTGGACGGGTTAAGCAATATTACCATGGTCTTATGTAGTATATATGAATTTATCGTATATATTAATATAATTTATCGTATAGAGCAACCTAGATGCGGTACAATAATTTGGGCTCCTGGCGTTTGCCAAGGCAGCAAGGTGTGCCTCTGAGGAAGAGAGAGCAGAGCCTTCACGAACACCGACCAGTTAACATCTATTTTCCGCCCTCAGTTGATCGCGCTTTTGTGCCTCTAATCACAATACACTGACAGCAATATAAACAGCTACACCATCACGACGCTCTCATTGACGCCATGACTGACTGACAGATAAGAATAATATTCATGTCCATTCCCATGTAGGCTAATCATTTATTCTTTCTTTCACTTGACTCGAGTCTCGGGACCGAAGTCTCTTTCCCCGTTGTCCACCATATTGGGTAAACGTTCTCCCTTGCCTCATTGCCACGTGGAACTATTGGCGAGTTAATTCCTGGCAAATATTAACCCTTATAACCTTACCCTATATATAAATTTATTATGTGAGACCTTTGGATATAAATTAGCTTGTTTCAGATTGAATTTAATTTAGATATGGAGTAATTTTAATTTAGATTGATTTTATTTGATTCATTATAGCTTAGTAATATTTAATTTCCATTGATAGTTTATCACATTCGTGCCCAGACCCGGGAATTAGCTACCAGTAAGGGATTTTAAGGCAATGAACAAGGGATCATATAACAGGATGCAGGAACAACTCTATGATAAACTGGCAAGGCTAGCCAAGCGATGGTTAGAGCCGGAATGCAGGGTCGCATTGTTGCACCAGCCTAAGTCCTGCATCCCACCCATTATCTTCCCCCAAAAATGTTCTTTTACATTTCAGACTTCCTGTGACATATGACCTGACCTAACATTTTTTCTTGTTCAATATGACCCTTTAGTAGGTATTGCTATTTTGTGTACTATTTTTACTCCATAACATAGAAGTCCGCCGGTCGGCGTCTCTTAACTAGACTACTATTTTGCCGTTGTTTTTGGAACATTTAGATACATAGCCTTACATAGGCTTACATACAAAATGAGTAAACAGGAAGAGACAGCATCGGGTTGGGTGCTGATCAAGGCCCCTAAAAATCAAAGGGCGGGACTTCGGGGAGTATTAAATAGGCTAATTGTAGACGTCAACACTTTCATCACTACTGCTGACCTCGAGGAATTGGAAGCTAGATTAGACAACGTCCAGGCTACCCACGGTCGTATTATGGCTCTGAGTGGGGTGATTGTGGCAGGCATGACAGAGGAGGAAGAGATAGTTACAGAGTGTGATAATCGCGCCATCTATGATGAACCTGTCTTTAGAGCGAAGCACATATTACAGCGTGCTGTCGCAAGTAAGAAGGGAGGTGAGAATGAGGCCCATAGAAGGGCTGACCCAAAACACACTGTACACCTCCCAAAGCTCAATCTTCCTACATTTGGGGGCAAATTGACCGAGTGGTTAGCTTTTTGGGACGTATTTCGGCCTACAGTTCATGAATCCTCTTTGGATAATGCCCGCAAGTTTCACTACCTGAAGGGACAAATGGAAGGAGAGGCCTTACATTTGATAGAGGGTTTTGCGGTAGGGGGTGATAGTTATCTTGAGGCAGTACAATTATTAAAGTCCACATACGGGGATCAAGAGCAGTTGAAGATCGCCCATGTCGTTGCCTTGTTAAAGCTCGCAGAACCACAGTATAAGGTTGAGGAGTTAGCAAATTTTAGTCATTATCTTACGTCAGAAGCTTCCTATGGCAGTACTTGACAAGGTTAGATTGTTTGATCTGGGGGAGTTCAAAACTCAGTTCAGTAAAGAAATCAATAATCTACAGTTGAACAAAGGGAGATGTATGTGTCGGAAGTGAGTGAGAATGTGGAGAAGAGGGGAACAGTAAGCATGACGGTGGGGACTAAAGAAAAGAAAGAGGGTACGTATAAGAAACCTGCTCAGATTCTCTGTAAGCTATGTAACAACAAACATAAATGGAGTTTCTGTGTAAAATACCCAACAAATGAGACAAAACTAGCACAGGCGAAATGATTGAAGCTATGTGTAGGTTGTCTAAGTAAGGAACATGGTAAGCAGGGACAATGTACTGTTACATACTTAAGGCCCTGTCGCCACTGCAAAGGACATCACTTTGATAAGTTGTGTCCTACGGCAGATAAAGTCAAAGACGTCAATCCAGAGGGTACTACAACTGTGACACTAGGTAGCACGCAAGACACCACTATATTGCCCACAATACAGATTCCCATGGAAGGTAATGACAGTAACAAAGTTTGTCGGGTACTTCTAGATCAAGGGTCTCAACGTTCCTTTATAAAGAGGTCCGTATTAGTGGGACTGAAGCACCGAATCATAGGGGCTGAGACTCTTCGATTGCAGGGCTTCACAGGGGTTACTGACAAACAAGACTACGAGATAGCGGAGATTTCATATTACTACCGTAAAACCCGGTACTTTATGACATGTATCGTAGTAGACACCCTACCAGAATATGTATCTGTAGGAGTGAAGAAGGTGGAACACGCATTACGTAGCAAAGGGGTTAACTTGTCAGGTCCCATGGGGGATCAGAGTGAGGTGCATGTTCTACTTGGTGTGGATCATTATTATGATGTAGTATACCCTGGATTTAAAAAGATGTGTGGTGTAATTTTAATCCCCACTAAATTTGGATATTGCATGAGCGGAAAGGTGCATACTACACAGTCAAAGGTCCTGGTGGACACGGTCTCGATATAAAGAGTCAATGTAACCGCGGCAGAGAAGTTGGGAAGGGAGGATTCCCAACCTAGTGACCCTAAGATGGCTGCCGAGTTCGACCTGGAACGACTGTGGAGATTGGATCACATAGGCATCAATCCTATGGAGACTGATTATGACTCGGAAGTTGCGCTGAAAAGGTTTGACGAGTCTGTGAGCTACTGTGCCTCAGACAAGCAGTATAAAGTTAGTTTACCCTGGAAGAACTGTGAGATAAGCCTGCCTACCAACTATGGTTTGGCATTAGGTCGCTTGCGCGCATTACAGCGTAAATTGTCTAACGAACCGAGCACGCGCCAGGCGTATGACGATGTATTTCGGAGTTATGAAGATAGGGGCTTTATAGAGAGAGTCGATGTCAAGGAACCGATTAAGAAGGGTAGGGTTCACTATCTGGCCCATCATGGGATAAGAAAAGACAGCATCACCACACCAATACGGGTGGTGTATGACTGCTCTGCCCATTAAGGTCAACAACCCAGTCTAAATGACTGCCTGTTGACAGGTCCGTCCATGGTGTCGGACCTGTCCCAACATCTATTGCGGTTTAGGCTGGGGAAGTACGCATATACCAGTGACATCGAGAAAGCATTCTTGATGGTCAAGCTAAAGGAGGAAGATAGAGATGTTACCCACTTTCTTTGGTTCAGCGACATTAGCGACTCTGAAAGTCTGGTCATAATATACCGTTTTTGGGTTGTACTCTTTGGGGCCACGTGTTCACAGTTTTTGTTAAATGCCACAATCAAAAAACATCTAGCTGATACTCATGAGGACACAAGTAAACTATCTCGCGGATTATATATAGACAATTTGCAGGGTTCTAGCGATAGTCAGGATGATTTGTTATATACATACTGGCAAGCACGCAGATTGTTTACAGATGCACATTTATTTCTCCGCGAGTGGGTTACTAATAGTGAAGATCTTCAGAGTTTGATACAGGTGGACGGTACGGCATCTCATAACCAGGAAAAGTCCAGAAATTTGGGGATGATCTGGCAACCTAAACATGACATACTAACTTTTCAAACAAGGTCTTTTGCTCAGCAGACAGGAGCGCACACAAAAAGAAGTCTGTTGAGCAAAGTTGCGCAATTTTTTTATCCTTTGGGTCTAGCATTACCCGTTACCATAAGAGCTAGGATTCTAATGCAGGAAGTTTGGAGACGTAAAATAGGATGGGATGACGGTTTGCCCGAGGACCTGAATGACCAAGGGACATTGTTGTTGAATGAGTATGCCATCCTATGTACTAAACCTATACCTCGTAAAGTGGCGGCGTTCGGTGACGTTACGTTACACACGTTTTGCGATACTAACGCCACGTCATACGGGGTAGCCATATATGTCGTTACTTCATTTGGGGCACATTTAGTTACAGCCCGGGCCAAGGTAGCCCCGGTTAAAAAGGTAACTATCCCTAAAATGGAATAGACTGCCATGCTGCTCTTAGCACGTCTGGTGCAACATGTACGCGCAGCATACGAGAGCAAGTTAAACATTGAAATCGTTCACGTATGGTGCGATAGTCATGTCGCACTCAACTGGATACATAGCAAGAAGTCTCTGCCAGTTTATGTGAGGAATAGGGTAGATGAGATTAGGGCCCTATTGCCAGACGTTGCTTATCATTATGTAAATACAAAAGAAAACCCTAGTGATCTCATAACTAGGGGTATAACGGCTAGCCAGTTAGTGAAGTCCGAATTGTGGTGGCATGGTCCAAAGTGGCTGCTCCATGAAAATGAATGGACGATTTGGCATGCTGTAGGTGAGGGAATTCTGCCACTGGAAACAGTGGCAGTTACAGCCTAACCAAATGAGCCACCGGGTCCAATCATAGAGTGGGCAAGATTCGGTGACTATAATAAACTAGTCAGAGTTGTCGCTTGGGTATTGCGATATGTATCCAATATCAAGCTTAAAGTAATGGGCCAACTCTGCAACAGAGGTCACAACATTGATGCTCGTGAATTTAAAGCAGCTGAAGTAACTTTGATCAAAAGGGTTCAAGTAGAAACCTTTTCCAATGAATTAGGATCCTTGCAAAGCTCGAATAAGACATTAATGCCTAATATAGTGCGTCAACTAAGGTTGCACCTAGACAATGGCCTCATCAAGTGTGAGGGTCGCCTGAAGTGGTCGGGTGTAACAGACGGCACAAACCACCCTATACTTATGCCAACAAGACATCACGTTACTGATCTATTGATCATACATGCACATAGGGAAGTAAAACACTACGGGGTATGTCATATTATATAAAATTTACGTCTCACATGGTGGATACCCAGAGTTCGACAAGTAGCTCGACGCGTAGTAAGAAAGTGTGTAATATGCCAGAGACTAAAAGGTAAACCATATGCAACTGGACCAGCTCCACCTCTACCTGAATGCCGTGTAAAGCACATAGAACCTTTCCAAGCTGTAGGGTTAGATTACACAGGGGCATTGAAGATGAGAGAGCATGAGAAGGTTTATATATTATTGTTTACCTGTGCAACGTCTCGAGCGGTACACCTAGAACTATGTGATAATATGTCTAGCGAAGAATTTATTCTGGGGTTTAGACGGTTTTGTGCCCGTCGTTGATTCCCTCAACTCATTCTTAGCGACAATGCTCCCACTTATGTCCAGGCATCAAAATATCTGAAGAATATGAGCAGTGATCCTACAATCATCACTTTTTTGGGAGAAAGGAAGTGCGAATGGAGGTTCATTCCAGTTAAGGCACCTTGGTTTGGTGGAATGTGGGAACGGTGTGTCGGCATGGTAAAGTCGGGACTCAGAGCGGTAGTAGGACGTGCTCTATTAAAGAAGAGTGAGTTGACGAAAGTCCTCACAGAGATAGAGGCAGTCGTGAATGATCGCCCGCTTACATATGTGTACACCAACCTGCAAGAACCACTACCATTAACGCCAACTCACTTGCTATATGGAAAACCATTGACTGCATTTCCATCTGATTTCCAATCCATAGTAGAGTTAGAGGATCCCTCGTTGTACTCTGAGGTAGCGGTGTCTAAGAGATACCAGTATATATCGGGGATAATAGAAGATTTTAGAAAACGGTGGATTAATGAATATCTGCTAGCATTGAGGGAAAGAGTGTTACTCCCTCTGGTAGACCATCGGCACCTACTGTTGGTGAAGTTGTTTTAATTAAAGAAGATAGTCCTCGTTTATACTGGAAATTGGGCCGCGTGTTGGAGGTATACAAGGGGGCAGACTCTGTAGAGCGGGTGGCGCTATTGAAGACCGCCACTGGAACTACTGTTCGTCCTATCGCACGTTTGTACGCTTTGGAGCTCGATTCCGCATTGCAATCTGATGCTCCACCTGTTATTGCTGGGTCCGACGATTCTCAAAGCAATGATTCACCTCTTACTGATGGTGATCATTCTCGGACTGGGACGCGTCCCAGACGCGCTGCTGCTGGCGCCGTCGACATGTGGTATCAGAAGATAGCCTCTGGGCAACTTTAAGTTTGAGGTGGGGTTCAGGTATTTTTTGTGGGGGGGGAGTGTATCGTAAATACGATAGGCTATAACTCTTTTGTGACCCCATATGTCTCTGTGACGTCACGGTCGCTCCTGCAGCATGACTTAGAATGAGTAGATCGTATATTATAAGATTGTAAATAAGTTAAGTTATAAAAGGCCTAATATGCTATTAAGCAATATTGCCATGGTCTTATGTAGTATATATGAATTTATCGTATATATTAATATAATTGATCGTATAGAGCAACCTAGATGCGGTACGATAATTTGGGCTCCTGGCGTTTGCCAAGGCAGCAAGGTGTGCCTCTGAGGAAGAGAGAGCAGAGCCTACACGAACACCGACCAGTTAACATCTATTTTCCGCCCTCAGTTGATCGCGCTTTTGTGCCTCTAATCACAATACACTGACAGCAATACAAACAGCTACACCATCACGACGCTCTCATCGACGCCATGACTGACTGACAGATAAGCATAATATTCATGTCCATTCCCATGTAATCATTTATTCTTTCTTTCACTTGACTCGAGTCTCGGGACTGAAGTCTCGTTCCCCGTTGTCCACCATATTGGGTGAACGTTCTCCCTTGCCTCATTGCCACTTGGAACTATTGGTGAGTTAATTCCTGGCTAATATTAACCCTTATAACCTTACCCTATATATAAATTTATTATGTGAGACCTTTGGATATAAATGAGCTTGTTTCAGATTGAATTCAATTTAGATATGGAGTAGTTTTAATTTAGATGGATTTGATTTGATTCATTATAGCTTAGTAATATTTAACTTCCATTGATAGTTTACCACAAAGTGTGAATGTTTGAGATTTTCTGCCAAACTCTTTGATCCTTTAGGTGTTTTATTGCCAGTGTCTATAAGGTCTAGAATATTTCTCCAGCAATTGTGGAGACTAAAATTGGATTGGGACGAGGATCTTTCTGAAGGCTTGTATACGGAATGGCTGGGGATAGTAGATGATCTGGTACTCTGTAGTATAAGTTTGCTCGGAGGGTTGTATACGATCATGCTGTATCCCTACATACATTCGCTGATGCCAGAATTATTGCATATGGGACTGCTGTGTATCTTGTTGGGTCAGAAGGCAGCCATTTGGTCATGGCAAAGGCCAAAGTCGTGCCAATCAAGTCTCTTTCTATTCCTAAAATGGAATTAACTGCAGTTTTGCTTGCCGCTAGAATTGTAAACTGTATTGAGCTAGCCTATAAAGATAAACTTCATATCTCTCAAACCTATGCGTGGAGTGACAGTCAGATTACCCTACAGTGGATAAATAGTAAAAAGAAATTACCAGCGTTTGTCACAAACCGCATCGAGATACATGCCCTAGTCCCGACTGCTCATTTCCGGTACGTGTCTACTAAAGAGAACCCAAGTGATATGGTATCTCGAGGCGTGTCTAAGTATTTGAGTTCTTCTGCGTTGTGGTGGAATGGGCCTAGTTGGCTCCTGAACTCCGATGGATGGCCAGAAAATATAGTTCTCAAAGAGCAGCCCGCTGGTATCATGACCCAAATCGTAGGCACCTCGCTGCCTCCTTCGTTCTCTCTCTCCTTAAATTCACACTACACATCTTATACTCTATTACTTATATAAAATACTTCTAAGTGTCACAGACACTTCAATTCAATCTGAAACAAGCTCATTTATATCCAAAGGTCTCACATAATAATGTTACGCTGGCCAGCTTGCCAAAATGTACTCGTACTCGCTAGCGCTCGCCAGGGCAGTGAAATGGGCTATAATAATCGTAGAACGATGTTCTTTCTTTCTTAGTATTCATGATGTCACAGACAGATCAGTGGTGGTCTTCATTCTTGTCTGTGACACTTAGAAGTATTTTATTTCAGTAATAGAGTATAAGATGTGTAGTGTGAATTTAACACCTTACGAGCGGCCTATGCGGTTTATTTATATGTACCGCACAGCGGGGTGTTTTTAGCCAAAATAGGGCTGTTTACGTGATCATTTTCATGCCTAAATAAGACCCAGAACGTAAAACAAGTACCTATCCCTGAAAGGGCATAAACAGAGCTTTCGAATGACACCATAACGATCCTTGTATGATGGATAGTTTTCTTGCAATAACCGTGCAACGCGAGTGCAAAAAGCAGGTAATTCGGTAGTTTCGGTACATAATTGAGTATGTAGCGAGTGAGAGAGGGAGGAGGAGCTGAGATTTGTGTCAGTAGGTTCGCCGCGGTGGTCTGGAGCAGTCATACGCTCGCTAGTCTCCTGCCACCACTTGTCTCTCTCTCTCAGCCACATTACGTGCTGAAATTGCCACTCGACCTATGTCGAGCGCCGCCACATAGTCCAGCTTTATTTAACTCGACTTATGTTGCTCGCCGCTAATTAAGGGTTAAGGAGAGAGAGAACGAAGGAGGCAGCGAGGTGGTATTATGTGCGTGTGTATGTACGTGTGCCTTCCTCGCTCAGGCGGGGTTCCCACGCTCTTGATTGGCCGGCGGGCCTGGCGCGTCATATGACGCCTGCTCTTCATGACGTAGTGGTCTGTGATTGGGTGCCGCTGTCTTAGTTGGTGCTGGGGGGCTCCTACCCGTGTGTCTCCTTCAGAGCTTGGTATGTTGTGCTTGGTCTTAGACGTCCCTTGCATTCTGTCCCCAATCTAACCCTCTTTACTGCTTTTTCTCTCTCTGAACTCCTTCTTTCCAATACTTCTCATCTTTATTCAATTACTTATCCCTTCTGATTCTGCATACGACTTCCATAGTCGGCCAGTCGTATTACCAGCACCAGTTCTCACATAGATGTTTTGCACTAGCTTTAGGGATTATTATTAGTCATAGTCACATGGAGTCATATTATCATTGGGTGCTTCTAATTATTGAGTTGTTCTTTGTTACTATTTAATGCTAGACAGTGGAGGGTATCTTTGGTCATTGTCTGAGTTATGTACTGTACATGGCAAGTCAGAGCCTGTACGACTTCGACGAAGCTGAGTTATGTACTGTACATGGCAAGTCAGAGCCTGTACGACTTCGACGAAGCTAGGTAGCCTGTAACCCTTGTGCATATTTTTCCTTTGCGAGTGTAGTAGTATACAAGCGAAGGGCTTTTGCCTACTCTTACTTGTATGCTTGCTACCTCATTTTGTTGACCTTTGTGGAGCGCCAGGGTAAGACCAGATACTTGAGATCTGGACTTACCAAGAGAGCCTCCTAGTCACTTAACGTAACATAAGGGAAATCTGTTCAAGGGGAGACAGTAGGCTACGAGCATGCTTGCGCTCTGCCTAGCCTTCTGGTACCTTTTATGCCGCTGCTAGACTTTATTAGTAATAAAGACAGCATTGTGTTTATTAACTTTAATTGCGTATGCTTTAGGAATTATTCACGCCTTATTTTAGCCTAGGTTGATGCATAGTGCACAACCCAGTTTGGCTGTTACGTTGGCTAAGGAAGTACTGTTTTGAGTGGCTCTTATTAGTGCTGTCACAGAGTTGTTGCACTCCCTTGTTTTATATATATGTATCCTACTTGTTGGTGTATTTAAGATACACGCTTTGGTGTCCTGCCCCTGCATTATTTCTGTTCTATATTGACGAGCATCTTAGAGCATCAGACGTTTTCAGCAGATTCCATATCTGTTTGCTGTAGGACTAGACTTCCAGTGTTTTCATAGAGCATTGAAGAGTTTAGTGTTGAGTACAGACTCACACTAAAGTTAACGTAAGCATATACTCCTTTATTAAATCTTGTTATAGTTTATTTAAGCATTGCTATTACTTGCGAGCATTTTATTAACGTAAAGTACTCCTGTTGTGAGTAGGCTTGGCCGTCACCGGAAAGCCTTTGTAGAAGTGCACTAAAACCCAGTTAATTGATACCCCGTTATCCAGTAGATTAACTCTGGAGGGTTTAAGTGTTTTGTTCACCGGCGTAATAGTTCGAGGGTTTGGAATTAGCGTACCGTTGTTGCAGATATAGCCTAGTCCATTATTAAGTGCCCTTGTTTATTTTGTAGTGCCGGTCGTAACACCCAAGATGACACACAGTTATGGGACTGGGACAGATATAGCAGCTATGAACAATTACAGCGTGTCACGGCATGGGTGATACGTTTCATCAAAAATTTGAAGGCGAAAGTAAAATTATGGCCTGCCTCCCACAGATAGTGCTCACCTCAACATAAATGAAATCAAGACTGCAGATAATATTCTACTCAAATTATACCTAAAGGAAAGTTATCCGCAGGAATACACAATACTGGTGAAGGGTGAACAATCCAGAAATAATTTGATTTGCCAGTTAGGACTACACCTGAAGGGAGAAATTATACATTGTGGAGGCAGATTGAGATTAGCGGCTATCTCGGAAATGTGCAAGGATCCAAAACTTCTGCCCTCCAAACATCCCTTGACCCACCTAATCGTAGATAGGTGCCATCGGCTCTGTTGCCATTATGGAGTCGGCCACGTGGTTACCTACATAAGACAGAAATGGTGGGTCCCTTCAATCCGGCAGGTGGTGAAAAAAGTACTGCGCAATTGCCTAAAATGTCGTCGAGTACAAGGTAAACCCTACGACTACACAGGACTACCCCCTTTGCCGGCCCTGCGGACCACCCCTGGAGAACCCTATTAGGTCACTGGGGTGGACTATAGTGGAGCAATCTCTATAAAAGACTCACCGGTCAAGGCCTACATGATGCTATTTACCCTGTGCTGTCACTAGATCGATACACATCGAAGTAGTCACCGATCTCACGTGTGATAGTTTCCTCCACGCTTCCAGGAGATTCTGCAGTCGACAAGGTTTTCCCCATATATCATCTTCAGTGACAACGCAACTACGTTTGTTGGGGCATCTAGGTACCTATCCGATGTATGCAATCACCCTAAGGTTCAGTCTCACCTTGGCAGTGTGCAATGTGGATGGCGGTTTATTCCTGCCAGAGTTCCATGGTTTGGTGCCATCTGGGAGAGAGCCATTGGCATTGTCAAGGTGGGACTGAAAAAGGAGTTAGGATGTGCTCTCATTTTCATCGACGAGTTGACAACTCTACTCCTGGAGATTGAGGCAGTTGTCAATGACCGTCCTCTCTACTATGCATCGGGTGACCTAGAGGATCCTACCACAATCACACCCTCAGTGTTGGTGCGGGGACATCGGTTGCGGGACCTTCCTGAGGAAAATGACGTGGAGGATTAAGGACCCGGACTACATCAACAAAGAGTTCATATCAGCCAGATACCGGTATATCCGAAAATTGTCAAAGGATGTTTGGAAACGCTGGTCAACTGAATATCTGGTGATGCTCAGGGAAGCACATAGGAAAAAACTACAACCAATCAACGATCGGTGGCCAAATATCGGTGATGTCGTTACCATCCATGACGAAGGTCCTCGGGCTCTCACTGAATTATTGCCCAGACGTGACGGTGAAGTCAGAGTGGCTAAGATCCGCACAAAGTCGGGCATCTTCTCACGCCCAACTATCCGTTAATACCCTCTTGAAGGGGATCTCGAGAGCAAGGGTAATACCTCGGAGACATTGCCCAGAAACGTTCATGTATTGGCAAATACAAATGGCCGTCCTGTTGATGACCAAAGTGGACGTCCTCGTCAACAGGCGGCTCAAGCCTCCTCCCAATTATGGCGAGATAAGTTAGCCTCCGGGCTGTAGTAAATCTTGTATAAACTCGGTGGCGGGAATATGTCCATACTTTTATTTCCATAGGTATTGGACAGTCTAAATTTAAGTGTAATCTTAAGCAATAAGTAATAAGTTTGTAGGAATAAGAATCATAATAATATGATTTAGTATTAATGGGAAGAATATTGAATTATGTTCTGTATTAGATATTAAGTAGTAATATATCGTTCCTATAAACTTAGGTAATAATCTCTGGGAAGGAAAATAAGTTCCGACCTCTTTGCGCATGTGCGGAATAAGCAGGGCTCCCGTATTTTTCAGACAGGAAGGTCACTTGCTCTCCAACTACCACCACCGACAGTACTATTTGTCTTGTTATCATTCCCTTCCATTAACACGATAGAACTAACCTCAACGTAGATTCCCATCAATTCACCTATCATCTATTATGTTCCTTATTATCATTTAAGTATTGTGGCCCCCTTCTGTTATTCACTACCTACTAAACTTCTTTAATCATCCCTTGTTTTCAATCAACCTGTTAACCATACTGCCATACCTGTTCCACTCCACATTAACCCTACCCGTTGCCTACGATCCAGCAACCAGGTAATATATACTATTGTGTGGTATCTAATTCTACAGTTCATTTTCTCCAATAATAACCACATAAGGCATGAAACGCCAGCAAACATAGTTGGATGGGGTTTGGGAGGGAGAAGTAGAGGAGGAGGAGGTGGGGATCAGGAGGTCAGAAGTGTATAAAGCCCTGAAAAGGGTGAAGATGGGAAAAGCATCAGGAATAGATGGAGTGTGTGAGTAAATGCTGAGGTATGGTGGTGCGATAGTGATCGAATGTGTAAACTAGCATGAGAGAAGGGAAGTGCACCTGATGACTGGAAGACAGGCATAATAGTCCCCCTGTGTAAGGGTAAAGGGGAAAGAGGAGTGTGTGGTAATCACTGGGGGATAAGCCTTCTAAGCGTAGTAGGGAAGATGTACAGTAGGGTAGTGATAGAGAGAGTGAGAGCGAGAACGGAGAAATGGGTAGGTGATGAGCCGGGCAGGTTTAGGAAGGGAAGAGTATGTGTAGACCAAATGTTTGCCTTGAAATGTGTTGTGGAGAAATATCTGGAGAAGGGACAAAAGTTGTATGCTGCCTTTATGGACTTGGAGAAGTCCTATGACAAAGTTGATAGAGAAGGTCTGTGGAAAGTACTGAGAATATACAGAGTAGATGGCAAATTGCTGAAAGCAGTGAGGAACATGTATGAGGGTGCACAGGTGTCCGTATGTGTGGAGAATGAACAGAGGGAGTTCTTTGATCTGAATATTGGGTTAAAGCATGGGTGTGTGATGTGCCCATGGTTGTGCAATACATATGCTGTATATATATATATATATAGATGGAGTCATGACAGAAATACAAGGAGGCGCAGTGGATATTGGTGTAGCTCAGATAATGGAAGGAAACGAGTGGAAGTTGCCTGCACTGCTGTTTGCCGACGATACAGTTCTGATGAGCAATAGTGAATGGGAGCTGCAGGGTCTGGCAAATATGTTTGGAACAGTGTGTGAAAAATGGAATCTGAAGGTAAATGCGGGGAAGAGTATGGTTATGGTCTTTGAAAGGGGTGCAGTCACAGAGTGTGAGGTTGAACGGAGGATGTTAGCTCATTTAAGTATTTGGGCAGTGTGTTGAGTAAAGATGGGAGTATGGATGAAGAAGTGTGGGAGAGGGTACAACAGGGGAAGAGGGTTGTAAGAACACAAACCAAGAGTAAGAGGGGTGGAAATGAGAGAATGACTAAGAGAATATACGAGAGTTAGGTGGAAGGACGAAGAGGGAGAGGTAAACCAGGAGAGAGGTAGAAGGATGGAGTTAATATGCGTGAAAGCGGTGCTGGATGGGAGGAGGGGCATCAACTAACACGGGACAAAGGCGCATGGGGCGATTCGTTCGTGACCATCGGGGATCCCGTCCGGCAATAGATAGAACTTTTTTTCACTTAGTAAGCGGGAGAATGAGAGGTCAACTTATAGAATGCTTCAATATTTTGAAAGGTTGTAATTTCACAAGCGCCAAATTTTGTTTAAGATAGCCAAAGATCGTGTAGCAATCGAAAATGAATTACAATTAATAGGCAGGAAAGCAAACCTTGACACAATCATAATGTCTTCACTTGTAGCGTTCTTAGTGAACGGAATGGTATTTCGAATAAAGTATTTAACAACTGCATAATCTATATATTTAAGAAATGGGTAGACATGTGCCTTAAAGAGAGAAGTGTGGTGAAGGCTTAAAATGCTGAAATGGATAGTAAACTGCGGTAAGGAGAGCTTAGGAATAATTTCAAAGCAAATGTATGCATGCATTTACATTTCTATAAATTCCTTCGGAATTCTGTATTGCCTACAAATTCTGCAAGGGCATTCGTTTCCATCTATCTTTATTGCACGGCTTGTTGCCGGAGGGTGGGGAGAGAGCCTAATCTGTTATATCTTTGTCTTTCACTTTCCTTTATTTGGAGTTCTGCTATCTCTACTATAATCAAATCTTGTCAACCTCGCTTGGACCATAAGGACCGTGTGGTAAGTGTGTCTATGTAAATGTTACTAGTCACTGCTTTCAGCGTGCCTACAAGCCCCCTCTCCTGTCGCACCCTGTCTTGCCCTTCATCCTCAAAACTCCCATACTTACTCATCACATTGCCCAATTACTTACATCCGCTGACATTTTCCACTACCTGGCCATTCAACCTTACTTCACTTTTTGTGAAGGTATTCCTCTCGAATACTATAAACTTACGCTTTAAGACGCAGAACTTCAACTTCCGTTTCTTGCACGTAGTGCCAAATATATTCATCAAGCACAACAACTACCACTTATCTTCACTCAATAAAACATATCATCAGCAAACAGCAGCCGAGGCAACTTCCACTCCCTCCCTTACCATACCTAGGGTGCTCCAACGTTCACTGCTCTTTCATATATTTATTTCACGACTCCATCTATGTATATATTGAACACTCATGGGGAAATCACACACTCTTAAATATAAACTTGCTCTGTTCATCCTTTGGACCCTCATACATGCTCTTCACTGCTTCCATCATCTTGACATGTATTTCATAATACTCTCAGTACTTGCCATAGCCCCTTTCTATCAATTCTGTTACACTGGCTTTCTCAAAGTCCACGAAGGCAGCATACAGTAAAACTGGGGAGATTGCAGACATCAATCGAACAGGACCCAAAGGAGGCTTTAAGCATGTTATAAGGAGTTGTTGTTACTCCAATTTCATATGACTGGCTTCCCTTACTGTATATGTTTGTATCTCACCTACACAGAGAGTAATCCAGCTAACTCTCACAAACATCTCCTCCTATCCATGTCATTACACTTAAGAAACACACTAAGCACCTATTCCATACACCATATTTTCATTTAAATAATTGGCGACAACAAAGAAAGCTGCCTTGGAGTCCTAAATGTTGCGAAAGGACGGTTCATTTTGTATGCCCCAAAAATTATTCGTCCTTTCGCCTGGCAACTCATCAAAGTAAATCTTACTATAGATTTGCATAACATTCGTGGCCTTTCCTCTAAATTTTCCTCTGTTGAACCCCACTTCTCCTCCAACAAACCTGATTTTCTTTTCCTCACCGAGACTCAGTTGTCTGAAGCAATTACCAGCAACTTCTCTGTATCCTCCTACTTTCTCAATCCTAGTTTCCAAGTCAAAGTAGATGTTGTGTATACGTGCACAACAACTAATTTGCTCTCCTATTCCCGACTTCGACTGTTCTGAATTCACAACTTTATGGCTCAAACTTTCCTGTCACTCTCACACTAAATATTTTTGTGCTGCCTTATCTATCCCCTAACTCTACTGACTTTCCTTAATTCTTTGACTATCTAATTTCTAAAGTGGAACACATCCTATCAATCTCCCCTTTCTCTGAAATCTTCATCTTCGAAGATATCAATATTCACCCCCGTCAATGGCTCTCCTCTCTTTTCACTGACCAACCTGGTGAACAAGCCTACATTTTTTTTATATCCTCAATGACCAAGAGCAGTTACTCCAGCACCCTACTACTTTTCCCGACTGCCTTGGAGATCAATCCAAAATTCTTGACTTACTTCTAACTTCTAATCCTTCTGCTTGTGCTGTAAACCTTTTCTCTCCGTTTGGCTCCTCCAATCATAACCTTATCTTTGTCGCTTGTCCTATCTATCTCAGTATGGCCATCCGATCTTCCCAGCGGTGGTGCTTGTGGCAATTTGGCGCTGCCGACTGGGAGTTTTTTTTTTTTTTTTTTTTTTTTTTTTTCTATGTGATTGAGGGAGGCAAAAGGCAGAACTGCCTATAGCGAGTGCCTCCACCATAGTTGAAAGAGTGACAGGGCCAAAATAAAGGGACGTTCGAGCCAAAATGCCCGGACACACGGAGTTTGAAGCAATTTAAGTCATAGGAAGAGGGAAAGACTGATTCCGGGAGAGAGTTCCAGAGCTCGGCTGTTGAGTAGAAGAAAGTTTGAGAGTAATGTTTCACTCTTGGGATGGAGAGTTGCACAGAGTAGGGGTGGGATTGAGTTGCAAGACGGGTACCACGTGCCCTACGTAAAGGAGGTGGTATGCACTGGGAAAGCTCTGAGGAACACTGATTATTATAGCAGCGATAGAATAGCGAGAGAGATGCAACATTGCAGTGGAGAGAGAGAGATTGCAGAGAGTTGGTGAGTGGACGGGAGTTAATGATACGAAAGGCCTTCCTTTCAACTTTGTCTAGGAGAGCGGTGTGAGAGGAACCTCCCCACACATGTGAACAATACTCAATACAAGGATGCAGGGGAAAAGAACCCCCTAAGGCGGTTGAGCACACCCAGCTTCTGGGAGGCTGCCTTAGCAAGACTGGTAATATGGTCCTTCCAAATGAGAGCAGAAGAAAAAGAGACACCAAGAATATTGAGAGAAGATGAAGGGTTGATTTTTGTATTGTTGAAGAATAAGGGATAGTCCACTGGGAGATCCTGACAGGTATAGAGATGGAGAAATTGGGGCTTGGAAGCATTAAAGGTAACAAGGTTTTCTCTGCCCCAATTGGAGATAATATATAGATCAGAATGTAAGAGTTCTATGGCTTCATTACGTGTGTCGTTGAGGGATTGCTGGCTGGGACATTCTGAAAAAACAATTGGTGTAGTGTAAGGTTAAGTCGTCTGCATATGAATGGATGGGAATTAAGGTACAGTTAAGGAGATCATATATAAAAATTAGAAAGAGAATAGGAGATAGAACAGAGCCCTGAGGAACACCGGAGTTTATAAGGTGAGGAAGTGAACAATGGCCGTCCACAACCGCGGCTATGCAACGGCCGGAAAGGAAATTAGAGACAAAGGCACAGATGGAGGGATAGACACCAAAGGAGGGTAGTTTAGAAATTAAAGATTTGTGCCAGACTCTATCGAAGGCTTTCGATATGTCTAGTGCAATAGAAAAAGTCTCACCGAAGTCCCGAAAGGAGTATGACCAAGAGTTAGTAAGATATGAAAGAAGATCACCAGTAGAGCGACCCTTAACATTTGTCTAGCGGGGGGTTTTGGGCTTATTTGGGCATATTCAGGCCCTCCTGAATGATAAATCAAGTATCTGCATGAAAAGAAATGTATTCAGCAAAAAAATAGGCGCTAAAAGCTTCAAAATGAGACCAGAATGAGCTACGTAGCACTCGTGGTTCTCATACAGTGGTACCAGTAACATGGGAGTTTAGCGTATAGCAGCATATTTTTCCCAGCTATGCTCACTACTGGCTACACTGCCAGCCTCTCGAGAACACAGGGAACATGAGTTAATGGGCGGCGGTAAGCCCTGGGAGTCGGCTATCTGGCCCGCTGCGCTCCCGGCCATTTGCACTCTTTTTCAACCCTTTAAAAGCCTTAATAATGCTCCTAACTTGCTGCAAATTAGAGACGGACTTAAGTCCGCCCCCGATCTTTAAGTGTTAAGGAAGCCATACTGGCGATCTGAGAGCAGATTATGAGAAGAGAAATGCTTAAAAAATTTGGAAGCAAGAATAGTTTCAAAAACTTTAGAAAGACAAGAGATGAGAGCAATTGGACGATAGTTGGAGGGTTGAGAGCGGTCACCCTTCTTTGGGACAGGTTGAATTAAAATGTAAAACTTGCAAACTAAACAAACCAAAATTGGGACAAGAACAATATAAAGTCAAATTAAATTATCAAAATCGCTATGTGGAAACAACGCTTACTAAAATGAAAATTATTAAATAAAAGAACACAATCCACCACATAGGGTGTACATTACTACATGAGCAAGTTAATCTGTTTCCCAAGCAAACTAATCGCACATATAACAACGCACTATCGTCACGTTAAAGGAAGTAGTCAAGTTTGGGATGTCCGGGACGTTCTGGCAAATTTGACTAAACTCTGCATGAATAAAGAAACATGTTAAATGTCAAAATATTATTTAAAATCAAATTTGCAACATGACAAGACATTAACAATAGTACAAAATACAAATATTGATAAGATATCTATACTATTACAAAATAATATATAAAATACAGTACAGCACTCACTATGTGAGCAAACTTCCAGCATGAAGGGAAGACGTTAGAGGATAGATAGAGACTAAAGAGTTTGCCTAGGCAGGGAGTCAGCACGTTAGCACAGTTTTTGAGAACAGGAGGAACACCGTCCGGACCGTACGCCTTATTAGTGTTAAGCCCAGAGAGGGTAGAAAGTACATCTTTAGAAGAGATTAGGATATTAGTCATAATTAAGAGAGAGGATGGTGGAGAGGGAGGAATAGCACCGGAATCATCCAAGGTGGAGTTTCTAGCAAAAGTTTGAGCGAAGAGTTTAGCTTTGTCAGAGGAAGAAGTGATGGTTGTGCCATCAGAGTGGAAAATGGGAAGGGAAAGACGAGGAAGAGAAATTGTTGGAGAGGTTTTTGGCTAGATGCCAGAAAGCTTGGGAAGAGCTAGAGTTGGCAGTACTTCTTTGATTTCCCATTGATATATTTTTTGCTTCTGTGGCTGGAGACTCTAAGAGTGTGCTGAGCGCATTACCGAAGTGATCTTCTCTGACATGGAAGCATACATTCCATTTTCTTTCTCACAGTCTAATGCAAAATAACTTGGTTTACTCATACTTGTTCTAATGCTGTCTGCAATAAGGAAGAAGCATTCAAAATATACTTTCGCCTAAAAACTCAAGAATCTTGTACTTTCTATGCTTGTGCTCGGAATCAAACCAAATATGTTCTTCCAATCGCACAAAAACGCTTTCATCAATTATAAATGCTCTGAACTTTCTAACTCTAGCTTTTCCCAAACCTTCTGCTATCTGGCCAAAAACCTCTCCAACAATAGTACTTCCTCTTCTTTTCCTCCGCTTTTCCACTCTTGGCGGTACCACTGTCACCTCTTCCTCTGACAAAACTGAACTCTTTGCTCAGATTTACGCTAAATTCTCCACCTTGTATGATTTATTCCTCCCTCTCCACCCTCTCTCACTTATGCGTAATATCATAATTCCTTATGGTTTTGTTCTATCTCTAGTTCTCTTCCTAGTATTCATTAACCCGAGAAGCGCGATAGGCCTCACAGAAGTGTCTGTATAGCAGATGCAATATGCCTCACGGAAAAAAACCCATGAAAAAAAAAAAAAATGCCCCACAGGCACTCAAATGGAAGCAATCTATGATTAGGTGGTATATTCACCCTGTAGTACTTTCATCCCCTCTCCAACATCTGTCCGCGCCCCGTCCCCCGCCCCCCCCCCTCCTTTCTCCCTCCTCAATTATTGGCTATTTTTCCTCTTATATTAGTCATTCCTACTTTATTTCTGCACGAAATAGGGTGCGTCACGGTCTTCCACACTCCCTCCCCGCTATCACATACGAGAGAGATGACTGACGAATTCTGTCAGGATCGAAGGCAATTTATTTTTTTGTTTTTTTGTGCATACATGGGTGTTCCAAAAACATCAATGGTGCTCTCCTCGGATTAATGATCTTCTAGACCAGGGATTCCCAACTGGGGGGGGAATTGCGGTGTTTTAAGGGGAGAATAAAGAGGAAGGAAAAAAAGTAAATATAGTTAAAAAAAATGAAAGGTAAATTGGCCCATTTGATTAAGTTGTTGAACATCATATATAAAATAAAGTAGACGTGCCGTTTCGCCCAAAATAAAAAAGGCATACCCATCTCTGCGATCGGTCACCATCATCACTACTAGTGGGGCAGATAACTGGAATAATCGTTCATTTCTGGAAACAAGCACCAAAATTGGCACACATACTCCTTGGGGATTGCTCTTTTGATAAAACCCGTTAGCCACCTAAAAATTCAAGATGGCGGCCATTTTTCAAGATGGCCGCCATTGAATATACAGAAACATTGCATTTCGCAATAAAATCGCAAAGACTTGTCCTATTTGAATGATCTTGGTGTCAAATCATACATTTTTCACTATGTAGAATCCGAATTTGGAACCATGGACTTACTCACTAGCTTCCTTGTACCATAATATCAGTCCCGGAATCATAATTAGGGTAAAAAGTGCCCATATCATAGGCACCATCAGTCCGATATATTATTGAATGTACATGTAGGCAGTAGGCCTATACTTGTTTGTCACTTATTGTCTTGCTGTTGGATGAGTATAGTACAATGTTTCTAAACCTCGCATCTGCAGCTGCACAGTGCCGTACAGGTCAGACCAAAGCAGTAGCATTTGTATCGACCGCAGCATTCCGACTTGCATCCACACTTGGTCAGCTGCTGGCAACTCTCTGCAATGGGTGGGAGCGCTGTCCAAACGATCTGCCACAGATCTCCTTTCTTGGTCCAGCCCCAGCTGGCAGGAGTCTGCGTTTCTGGTTGACGTACTGTTGACTGACTCCAGATGCAGCCCGCCTGGTAGGCAGCACGCTTCACATGCTGCTCGGGTTGGAGGAATGGCTTCGTACGGCCTCTGCTTCCGAGCAAACATGTCCAACCTCGCATCATCGACACCTTCAGCTGTGCTGGATCTGTCGTACATCATGACCACAAACTTCTCCAAGGTCTCCAGGTCTTCATCATCAACTACCGGTGGGTACTGGCTGAGTTTGCTGAAGACACCGGAAGCCTCATCACAAACATCCCAGGTTTGCCAAGCAGACTTCTTCCCTTTGCCAAGGAATGCTGAAACAACATCGCAGCCAGTGAAGGTATGGAAGAAGAGCATCCCTTTGCTCTTTTCTGCAAGAGTGCAATACAAGTCATGTACAGGAACCCACCTCAGGTTCTGTCCTTGGCCAAAGGCAACCCACAACTGCTGCAGACCTAGCTCCTGAAGTGCCTGCAGAACACTGACTGCAATGACGACAACATCTGTGTCGCTGGCTTTGACCATGATGACTTTGCTGCCTGCTTCTGTTGCATGCCTGGCATGCACAAAGCTCCGTGTGTCAGCTTCTTCATGACTGCACGGTGCCACCCAAGCCAGATTGATAGTGCGGCTGCTGACAGCATCTTCTTCCTTGGTCAATATGACCACATTTGGTGTGGCTACACGTGCAATCTTATCAGCCAGAAAGTTGAACAGCTCGGCTTTGTTGTCATTTTCTCTCAGGAAGTTTCGCTAGTTTGAGGGAATTTTGCCCTTCCCCGTCACCCTGCGTCTCACCCCGCGTCCTCGCTTTGATCTAGTTTCAGCTTTCAGACTAGATGGCCGGTAGACATCAAACACAATGTCTGTTCTCTTGTACTTGGTAGAGTATGCTTGTATTCTAGGAAGGACATCGAGCATTGCGTACTCTTCGAACGTCTTTGAACTCCGTGGGAGCAGACTGTTCACCAACGCTGCACCATCAATGATGATGGTGTCGGCGTCTGGGTCTGCCTCAGGGGTTGTAACTTGGCTCTGAAGAATGGTAGTGAGGTGGGATTTCTGACAGGTGTGGAGCTTTCCACCATCACTGAGGGCAGCAGGATGTGACTGGTTCTCATGACTGAAGAAGTCCTTCAAGTCACACTCTCTGCTCTGGCATGATATGAACAGCTTGGAGAACAGTTGACAGTCTTCCTTCAGCACTTTTTGCTTTGAAGAGTCAACAGAGGCTGGTACCTGTCGGAAAAAGTCAACCCTGTTCTTCTTGATTGGTTCATAGAAGGTGGATTCTTCTTCCCCTTCCAGTCCCTTCATAAACTCCTGGAAACGGACCTTGCCTTTCTCAAGGTGTGTGCCAATCAGCTCGGCGGCAGTGTGGTGAGCAATATCCTTTGTATCAAGCGAAAGCAGGTCCCGACTCTCCTCCTGGAAAGGATTGCACATATCTGTCATGGCTTGTGAGAGCTTTTCTACTTTCTCAAAGAACACTCTTTGTGCTCGTTCTGTCTCCTCATGGTGGCTGGTGTGTTCAGTACCCTGTTTGGTCTCACATGCTGCCTCATACTGTGAAACCAAGTGGCTGACTTGAGGACCAGCTATCATCCATCTTCTCAGTGCTGATGGGTCTTCAGTCACGCCGATCACACCCCCGTCTGCCTTGATGACAGCGTTGGCCTGCTCGTGAGCTTGGTCAATAGCCATTGCTGAGAACTGTCGGCTCGATTTGTGTACAACAAAGTTTCCACTCTGGAACTCCTGAGCCAGCTGAGGATGCTTCTGTTCCAGGGTCACCATGTCTCTGTAGTGGATCGGAAGCCACCGTGCATAGTTTACATTGTTGTTGGCAAAGAAGTACGGTATCAGCTCAGCCAGTGACTGACAGTACAGGAAGAAGTTGGCTTCCCTGAATGATCGGATCAACAAGAGGATCACCAGTTCCATTGACAGCACCATATACCAGAAATGAAACTGGGGACTTTGCAGTTTGCGATGCTCACACCAAGCTTCGAAGCTAGGCACCTCTTCGGGTTGTTCATCTGTCTCTTTCGAGTAGTCCGTGTGGGCTGCCTTCAGAAGCTTGTACAGACTGCATGCTGTTATCTGGTGTATCTGTCATGTCCTATTGATGCTCGAAGCTGTCAGAAATGAATCTGCTGTCCCTGGAGATGCTATCCCTGCCTCCAAGAGGGCTCCTGTCCAACCATTGTCCTGGAGTAGAGTTCCAATGGACTTCAGTGCCGCCATCTCAATATCCAAGCCTCCGAACATTATGACGAAATTGTCCTCACCGTAGATTTCAGGCCAGTGCCACTGGACCTGCTTGGCTACTGCATAATTGGCTGGTCAGCAACAATGACTGGCACCTGACCGGGGTTCAGAAATGCCACTATCTCCTTGATCTTGTCCATCACATGCTTGACTGTAGCAACCGAGTGGGCCTGATCTCGCAGCAGAGGCAAAAGTGATTTAATGCTGACCTCAAATGGCTTTCCTCTCTTCTATGAAGCATGGTGGGCTGACCAAGTCACATCCACTGGCCCATCTGTCACAGTGACCTTCTCCAGCCACTCATACTCCATTGCCAGTTGTGGCCTCAGCAGACTGGTGTCTGGGTGTGTCACACCACTCTGGGGAGGAGAGGGTTTCTTCTTGGTGAAGAAGGCGGGCCGGACATTGGTGAAGGAGTCTGGAAGTTCTGGAACTGTCTTCACTTTCTCCTCTCCGAACTTCAGCTGTCCACGCTCTTCACCTTTGTCTTCTTTGGTTGGGTGCTGGAAAACAGAGACGCTGGTTCCATGGAAAGAAGTGGTCGCTGTCGTTGCAGTGGGATTGTGGTCTATGTTGTCCATGGCTGATGTGGTGAACAGCCCTTTTCGCAGAACTGGTGGACAGACCACCCCATCCTCCACGTACTTGCTGACAGTTGCATCTCCCAGCTGTGCAGATATCTGTAGCACCCTGTCGTATGAAATGCTGATGCCATGCTCGTTAAGCATTTCCACCAAATTTATCTTTCTGGTCTTTGTGTAGACGGACATCCCCATGTAAACAGGGAATGGGGTCTCTCTGTCTTTGGAGTGTCTGTGAGTTGCTGCTCCTTTGTACCTTGCATAGCAGTTGTACTGAAGAAGCTCAGCAATTGCTAGATCTGTCTTTGATGCGCCAAACCTCAGTTGAGATTTGATGTCCGCTCCGTGTTCAAGCATGGCCACAAACTGAAGAAGAGTGAGTGGAATGGCCTGCTCAATGCAACCCTCATGGAAGGTTCCATCAAATGTGGACTTGTGGTCCAGCATATGTCTTCGCAAGATGTTAGCTGCTTTGCCAAGGATAATAGCTTCACTATAATAGTCAGAGGCTTCTGACAAGACAAAGCCCACATCTCTCTGGAAAGCCAGAAGAACATCCCTTCCTTGCTTGTGCACTTCCAACTCAGGTATTTCTGACAGCAGTTTTTCCTTCAGTCTTGTGGAGTTGACAGCAGGTGCATCAACACCCAGCTGTTCCAGGCGCTGGGCATACAGGTGAACTATGTCTGCAAGTCGGAAGACTGCAGGACCCCCGCCAGATCTGGTGGTCTCCACTAGATATGTGACTAGATCTGAGAATGCCTGTGGGTGGGCATCCTCTTCGGGTGCACGTTCCTGTTCCAGTCTCTTGGTGGCTCTGAGGTACGTCCTCTCTCTATTGTACAGGTCTGTCAAGCATGCAAAATGGTATTTGAGCTCCTGTGCAATAGCATCTCCACCGCTGAGTCTTGCAAGAAGTTTTCCGTCATTTAAAGTTTGGGCACATTCATTAAGTCTGTTATTGAGGTTCATTGTCATAACTTGTCTGAGTTCAGAGGATGGAGCTTCTTTGTCACATATGAAACACGTTTAGCCTTCAAGGCTGGTTCTACGCAGCTTGGTCTGGCATTCTACTGGCTGAGCACTCTCTGCTCTTCTTTTTCTGGCTCTCTCCAGTTTCGTGTTGTTGAACATAAGGCGACAACTTTGGTGATACTGCGCCTTGTTCCTCCTCAGAGTTTCTTCAATGCCACCACCATCATCAAGTCTGGCTGGATCCAGAACAATAGGCATCTCATTAATTGCGTGAAAGAGGGGAATAGTAGTCGCAATCATAGTGTAGCCATCATGTTCTTGTGGTTGTTGTGCACGTGGTGACTTGAGCTCTTCACTCTTCTTCTTCTGGCAAAGACAACACAGTCCGGAATTTAGACAGTCCTGGATCTGTATTTGCCATCTTGGTGAATACAGTATGATAATTATCTGTAACACAGATATAATAGATAACAGATAATCACAGTATATAACAGATAATCACAGTATGTTATATGAAAACAGATATAACAGATAATCACAGTATGATAATTATCTGTATTCAGTGAATCAAGGCCGAGGGGTTATCCTTTTACCACCTTGATCACAATCATGCACAATAAGGTATGGGATACGACTAGGTTCGGGAATAAAAATATATGACCTACACCTAGCCCGATCGTTCATCCAGTATAATTTAAGTCCCGTGCGATCTGTACACCATCCAGGTAACTACATGCAAAGCAATGTAAAGCCCCGTTACCGTTGGCTCGGCTCTCCCGCGCTGGCACACCCTGTCAATTCAGGCGCGGCTATCTAACTAAACATCTATGTTAAACTACATGTAATCTACAGTAGCTAACTGATGCGGGGCTTATTAGACAGCATTTGGGACACTAAACTAATTATTTAGCTACACTAAACTAATTATTCAGCTGATACTGAACCCCATGCTGAGTTTCACAGCAGCGGTGCCACCAGTGTGCCCTGGCTGTGCGTTGACATCCGCTCTGTTGAGCTACTACTCTACACCTTCCGCTGCAAGTCTCTCAACGTCCCCCCCCCCCCCCCACCGCATCGTGTCATGTCCAGTTTGGAAGCCTTGTACAGGTAGATGCTACACATACTAAACCTCTAACACTACTACGATATACACTACCATGCATTTTAGCCGAGTCAGACGTAACATGAACCTCTAATTTAGCAGAATATTAGGATTCCGGGACTGATATTATAGTACAAGGAAGCTAGTGAGTAAGTCCATGGTTCCAAATTCGGATTATACATAGTGAAAAATGTATGATTTGACACCAAGATCATTCAAATAGGACAAGTCTTTGCGATTTTATTGCGAAATGCAATATTTCTGAATATTCAATGGCGGCCATCTTGAAAATGGCCGCCATCTTGAATTTTTAGGTGGCTAACGGGTTTTATCAAAAGAGCAATCCCCAAGGAGTATGTGTGCCAAATTTGGTGCTTGTTTCCAGAAATGAACGATTCTCCTGAAATTTGCAGTTATCTGCTCCACTATACTAGTCACTATCATCATTAATATCAGCACTACTACTCTCACCATCATCACTACTACTCTCATCATCATCACTACTACTCTCATCATCATCACTACTACTCTCATCATCATCACTACTACTCTCATCATCATCACTACTACTCTCATCATCACTACTACTGTCACCATCATCACTAATACTCATCATCATCACTACTACTCATCATCATCACTACTACTCTCATCATCACTACTCTCATCACTACTACTCTCATCATCACTACTACTTACCAACATCACTAATACTGTCACCATCATCTTACAATCATCATTACTAATGTCACCATAATGAATACTATTATGACCATCATCACTACTACTAGTACTGTCACCATCATATCTACTACTGTTATCATCATCACTAGTGTCATCATTATCACTAAATCTACAACCATTATCACTTCTATTATCACCATCATCACTACTATCAGCATTATCCCCACTATTACTACAATCACTTCTAATGTCAACTAAACTAACTTAACCAAACAAATGTGTCACAAGTTTTTCTCACACCCTGAATGCCATTATCATTGCTTGGGAACAGGTACAGGGTGGGGGGTGGGTGTCCTTGTCCCAGACTTACTGGCCATCTTGCCTTAGGCAGGGACCATTCTTTTCCTGGACGCATACATGCATGGTACTTGAGTGTTGGTTGTTAGTCTTAGTATCACTTCATCACCTGCTGCCACTATTGACTTTTACTAGCCTTTGCAGGGTCGTTCTGTACTTAAGGTTTGAGTGGTGTGGAGATGTGACATTTTTTATTTTGAATGTATGGAGATGTGAAGGTACTGTGTGAGTGTAGTGATGCCAAATTTGAGAAGAAAAAAACTCATGCAGCAACAGATCTAATGATCGCTACAAAGCTGCTTGTATTAAACTTGAATAGTGAATGTGGAAAAAATCAGTTAAATGTTGGGGGGTTATTTATATATTATACGTACGGCGGGGGCAAAGTCTGCCTGCTCCGATTGCATTGTTTGTAAATGCAGTTAATTTTGTATTGAGTGCGAGATAATCATTAAGTCCAAGTTGAGTGTGACTTAAGATATTCTCGTTCTCTAATAGCCCACTAATAACAGAGCTAATAGCAAAACAGCGAGGGTAGAGATCACATTGATGTGCATATCAGTTGCAATAGCAGTACAGTATTTGTTTTGAAGACTTAAATTGAAAACATGCTCCTTTGATTATGTTCATAATTATTTTTTCATAATTATGTTATGTTTTATTTCAGTGATATAATTCTGTAAAATAATTGTATGATTTTTCCCAATTATAGAATCTGTAATTTTGTTTTTCTTAGGGGAAGGGGGGAATCAAATATATCCATTAAGAAAAGTGGGGAATGGCTAGGAAAAGATTGGGAACCCCTGTTCTATAGACTGTACCTCTATCCCTATTCACTCATATGCTGATTACCTTAAATTATTGCAGTTGAAGTTGCAGTTGGCAGTGAGTTGCAGTTGGGATGTGTGTACATGCTTAGATTGATATGCATGATTCGAAGTTGCATAATAAATCGTAGGCAGTGTCCACCATCCTTTAACTGTCTTCATGGTGCGATGCATAAGGTGTTGATTTTCGGTGTGAGCATCCTGGGTTCGAATCCACGGACTGCCACATGTGTTTGTAAATTTAATTAATCGATTTTAGGAGTAGTTGGTTGTTGGAAGGAACATAATAATTGATATTGGTTCAGGAGTAATTTATCGAGAGGACTTCCCTAGTGGTTAAGGCCCCATTAATTGCTCTTTCCATTCACATATGCATAGCCTACGTGAGTTGCAGTTGGGATGTGTGTACATGCTTAGATTGATATGCAGTATTCGAAGTTGCATAATAAATCGTAGGCAGTGTCCACCATCCTTTAACTATCTTCGTGGTGCGATGCATAAGGTGTTGATTTTCGGTGTGAGCGTCCTGGGTTCGAATCCACGGACTGCCACATGTGTTTGTAAATTTCATTAATCGATTTTAGGAGTATAGTTGGTTGTTGGAAGGAACATAATAATTGATATTGGTTCAGGAGTAATTTATCGAGAGGACTTCCTAGTGGTTAAGGCCCCATTAATTGCTCTTTCCATTCACATATGCATAGCCTATGTGAGTTGCAGTTGGGATGTGTGTACATGCTTAGATTGATATGCAGGATTCGAAGTTGCATAATAAATCGTAGGCAGTGTCCACCATCCTTTAACTGTCTTCATGGTGCGATGCATAAGGTGTTGATTTTCGGTGTGAGCATCCTGGGTTCGAATCCACGGACTGCCACATGTGTTTGTAAATTTCATTAATCGATTTTAGGAGTATAATTGGTTGTTGGAAGGAACATAATAATTGATATTGGTTCAGGAGTAATTTATCGAGAGGACTTCCCTAGTGGTTAAGGCCCCATTAATTGCTCTTTCCATTCACATATGCATAGCCTACGTAAGTTGCAGTTGGGATGTGTGTACAGGCTTAGATTGATATGCAGGATTCGAAGTTGCATAATAAATCGTAGGCAGTCTCCACCATCCTTTAACTGTCTTCATGGTGCGATGCGTAAGGTGTTGACTTTCGGTGTGAGCGTCCTGGGTTCGAATCCACGGACTGCCACATGTGTTTGTAAATTTCATTAATCGATTTTAGGAGTATAGTTGGTTGTTGGAAGGAACATAATAATTGATATTGGTTCAGGAGTAATTTATCGAGAGGACTTCCCTAGTGGTTAAGGCCCCATTAATTGCTCTTTCCATTCACATATGCATAGCCTACGTGAGTTGCAATTGGGATGTGTGTACATGCTTAGATTGATATGCAGGATTCGAAGTTGCATAATAAATCGTAGGCAGTGTCCACCATCCTTTAACTGTCTTTGTGGTGCGATGCATAAGGTGTTAATTTTCGGTGTGAGCGTCCTGGGTTCGAATCCACGGACTGCCACATGTGTTTGTAAATTTCATTAATCGATTTAAGGAGTATAATTGGTTGTTGGAAGGAACATAATAATTTATATTGGTTCAGGAGTAATTTATCGAGAGGACTTCCCTAGTGGTTAAGGCTCCATTAATTGCTCTTTCCATTCACATATGCATAGCCTACGTGAGTTGCAGTTGGGATGTGTGTACATGCTTAGATTGATATGCAGTATTCGAAGTTGCATTATAAATCGTAGGCAGTGTCCACCATCCTTTAACTGTCTTCGTGGTGCGATGCATAAGGTGTTGATTTTCGGTGTGAGCGTCCTGGGTTCGAATCCACTGACTGCCACATGTGTTTATAAATTTCATTAATCGATTTTAGGAGTATAGTTGGTTGTTGGAAGGAACATAATAATTGATATTGGTTCAGGAGTAATTTATCGAGAGGACTTCCCTAGTGGTTAAGGCCCCATTAATTGCTCTTTCCATTCACATATGCATAGCCTACGTGAGTTGCAGTTGGGATGAGTGTGCATGATTAGATTGATATGCAGGATTCGAAGTTGCATAATAAATCGTAGGCAGTTTCCACCATCCTTTAACTGTCTTTGTGGTGCGATGCATAAGGTGTTGATTTTCGGTGTGAGCGTCCTGGGTTCGAATCCATGGACTGCCACATTTGTTTGTAAATTTCATTAATCGATTTTAGGATTATAGTTGGTTGTTGGAAGTGTGACGTTAACCACTCCGTTAGTACCGCATGGCTTGTCCTACAGTGACTCGCTAGGATCGCCAGGACAGTGGATGTGGCTACAGTTTATGTATTAGGGTGTGCTTTATTTCATATGAAAGCTTGTGTCATGGGCAGTCCAGAAAGGCTCTTTGTTTTCACCCATGTCAAGGCTTTATATATTTAATTGTAAAGTATATGTTTTATCCTTAACTAGTAATGATAAGATCAGAGAGAGAGAGAGAGTAGAACAGAGTGAGAGGGGGCACGTAGTGTGTTTGCCCCGCTCGATGACGTCACGGCTGGCTGCCTCGCGGGGATTGGTTGAGGGAGTTCTTTAGCATGCTTGGTGACGTAATGTTTTGCTAGCTACTTTGGTAGTGGCTAGAGTACTTATTACCACTTTGATTACGCGGTGCAAACTAGTCCCGGTATATATATAGCTTCCTCGCGACTTTCTCCCTCAGATCAGGTTTCTAGAACGCATCCCTCTTATCCTTTGATACCTGGCCCCGCACCGCACCTTAGAATCTTTTCCTCTGCCTACCTCTCTCTTTTTCCATATCTTTCACCACCTTTTATTAATACTATATCCCTTCTGGTTAACTCTGCAAAATCAGCTTAATGCTGGCCAGTTGTATTGTGCGTTAAGGTCTGATATAACCTATGTATGTTTAGTTGTTAAGATAAGTTGATCACGAGGCATTGGTTGGCTTTCATATTGCCGCTTCCTATAATTATTAGTGTTCTGCTGGATTAGATAATGCTAGACTAGGGGTCTGATATTATAAGGTATTGTTTCCTATGAGTGCTGGCTTTAGTTAAAAGCTGCACGACATACCTGAGAACTGGAGTTGATTCAGTAAATTCTAGTCTGTGTGCCATTGAGAGTAGAGCATGCTCGAATGAGGGCTTTCTGCCTATACCATTCTGCACTGTTCTAAGCTCGTTGTTTGTCTTTGAGGTACACCAGGAGAACGCTTAATACTTCGGTATTAAGGTTTCTCAAGAGCTACCTTTCCTATAACGTAATATTTGACGCACAGACTTGAGATTTGCACTAGGCTATGCGGCATGCCATGCGCACCAGTATCTCGTATCATTGACTCTAGCTAGACTTTATCAATCATAGTAGACATTAAGTATATTAAACCAAGTACTCGTATTATGCATACCCATTTATGATTACACAAGCATTTCACAGCCTAGTTTGATGTATGGAGACACAAACGACTTAGGCTCTTTTTGTTGATAGGAATACTGCATTGTTGTGGCGATCATTATTATTGTTGTAGTGTTTAGGATATTCTTGGCTCCGACGGCATTATATATTCTGCCTTTTTGTGTGCATAGCCTGCACGAGCATTGTTCCGCTGCCGCCCTTTTTGGGTTCCATTCCAATACGAGCATCTTTATAGCATCTAACATTTAAAGAAGATTCCTTGTTGGTGTTGAAGGACTTTAGTGCACTTTCTTTCATGCAGGAGTACCTGACATTTATTGATTAAAGTAACGTAAGGTGTAACTTCTCTTACCACCTTACTTTGCATACCATAACCAAGCACCTTCGGTTATAGGTAGTAATAGGCTGTTTTCACATAACATTAAGCCTAGAGTAGACGCACATTTATTGAGAGTTTAATAACCTATTATTACATGTAGAACTCTGTAGAGTATTTGTGTTCTTTGTTCACTGGGAATATACATCAGAGGTTGGATCTAGCGCTTTCCGTTGTAGCATTTATGCCATTACTAGTCCATGAATAAGAGCCCTGATATATTTAACCGCTAAAGAAGGGTTAAACCTCAGTCGTAACAAATGGCGACCTTACCTAGGATTTGGTGAACCTACATTTATTAGCAGGGAACATTTGTTGTTTTGGGGAATATTTTGCGGGGATCAGCAAGATTTTTTTTTTTTTGCAACATAGTATAGCCCTTGAGTATTTCCGAGAATTGTTGTGTGTATATTGAGGTATAAGAGTTTGGGGTGCTTCTTTTCTGAATATTGAGGTGGGAAATTTTTGTGAGCATCATGTCTTATAGCGGATCAGAGGAGAATGGAGACACAGTACGTAATGTTGAAACTGAGGAACAGCAGTATTGTTACTGCCGAGCGGTTGGAGGGTATGGATCGGTACGGTCTTCAATGCCTGGCCACAGCTATCGGTCATGCGGTTACTAGCAGCATGACCCGGGAAAACTTGATAACGTGTGTACTGGGCAGGGTGACTGGTGAGCGAGATGGGTTGAGTGCTCAGAGCCCTTCGGCCATGCTTCCCCTACACTCGACTCCCAGCCATCCCAGTAGTTTGCCGACCCCGGGTACGCTTCCGCAGGTGGGTGGTGACTGGTAGGGTTGGTTGCCCCTGGGGGGACCACCGGTAATTTCAAACATTGTAGCACCTTCACCTCCTCAAGGGTTGTCTCCGGAATTATTGTTTCGGCTCGAATTAGATAAGATCGAAGAGAGAAAATGTCAGCTTCAGCAGCAACAAAGGGCATGTGAGCTTCAGCAGCAACAAAGGGCATGTGAGCTTCAGCAGCAATTAGAATTAGCCAAGATAGATGAGAGAAAAACTATCAGTCAGAAGCACATAGAGCTAGCAAAAATCCAAGCCGACTTAGAGTCGACTAGGTACTGTGCCGACATGGACGTAGAGAAGTCGCGAGTAGAGACAACGGGACAGCGACTTGGGGCTGGTAACCGTGTTCATGAGCAGTCTCTCTCGCACTTATTGAAACTGGTTCCGGTGTTTGATGAGAGTGGTGTAACAGAATTTTTTGCACGCTTTGAGAAGAAGTGCCAGGAACACCAGTGGCCAGAGAATAAATGGGCAGCACTTGTATCCTCTAGATTAATAGGCAAGGGTCTTAAAGCCTACGATGCATTACCTTTGGAGTTATGTATTGTGCACGAGGATCTCAAGGAGGCTGTCCTGAGGGCTTACGAACTGCAACCAGAAACGTACCGTTTGAAGTTCCGGGGTGTAACTAAGGGAAGAGATAGCACCTTTTTGGAACACGCCCGGGACTTGTCCGATGCTATGGGGAACTGGCTCCGATCTGAGAAGGTAACATTTGATGGGATTAAGCAGTTAATGATGTTGGAGCAGTTCTTTAAGAGCACGGGCGGTGATCTAACTTTGAACTTAAAGGAGACCAAGAACTCTAGAGAAAGCAGCAGAATGGCTGACGGCTGTCGTTGATTCGGAGTTCGGGTCCTCACAGAAGTACGATGCAAGTGCTAGGGACCGTTATCCCCCCGTAGCAATGACACATTTAACACCTTACGAGCGGCCTATGCGGTTTATTATATGTACCGCACAGCGGGGTGTTTTTAGCCAAAATAGGGCTGTTTTACGGGATCATTTTCATGCCTAAGAAAACCCAGAACGTAAAAAGTACCTATCCCTGAAGGGCATAAACAGAGCTTCGAATGACACCATAACGATCCTTGTATGATGGATAGTTTTCTTGCAATAACCGTGCAACGCGAGTGCAAAAAGCAGGTAATTCGGTAGTTTCGGTACATAATTGAGTATGTAGCGAGTGAGAGAGGGAGGAGGGAGCTGAGATTTGTGTCAGTAGGTTCGCCGCGGTGGTCTGGAGCAGTCATACGCTCGCTAGTCTCCTGCCACCACTTGTCTCTCTCTCTCAGCCACATTACGTGCTGAAATTGCCACTCGACCTATGTCGAGCGCCGCCACATAGTCCAGCTTTTTTTAACTCGACTTATGTTGCTCGCCGCTAATTAAGGGTTAAACAGAAGAGCCATTAAACTAAAACTGAATCCAAACCTTACACCGCACCGTATGTGAAAAGTCAGGGGCCTTTTACATCACAGTATAAGCCGAAACCGAAATTGATGTGTTTTAAGTGCCACAAGGAGGGTCATAAGGCAAATGAGTGCCCTAGTCGACCTCCTCCGGCAGCCGTGTCTTTTGCTCACGGCATTGGAGTGTTCAAGAGGACATCGGAGTTTGTTAGAGGCAATTCTTCCGAGGTTAAATACACTGCCAGTGCAGAAGGATCCGGAAGGCTTATTCCCTGTCCGTGATGCCTTTAGTGACCACAGGGGACTCGGTTGTGTGGAGTGGGGGGGTAGAAGACATGAGGTGAAAATTTTGCGTGACACTGGGGCATCGCAAACACTGTTGAGAAATTTTACTGGTAAACCTGTCAATACGGCGCGGGTGGTTGTGGTTCAGGGAGTTAATGCGACAAGGTCATACCCGCTTGTAAGAATGAAGATGGAAGTTGATGGTGTGACTCGTGACCTGGATGTAGGAATTGTGGAGAAGTTACCTGTTGGGGGCGTCGACCTCCTTCTCGGCAACGACTTTGCGGGGCCTACTTCTGAGGCTCCACCCTTAGTCGTTGCCGAGAAGCCGGCCGACGTGAGTAGGGAGGAGCAGAAGTGGGTTGAGAAGTGTCAGGTGCAACCTATGGCGTGTGATGTCACCAGATCTCTTGCATCCAGGGAGTCGCATTCTGGTCAACAGTCTTTAGACAAGCGGAGGAAAGGTACCGAGAAGGGGTTGAAAGTTGATGCGGTTGAGAGTTTAGTATCAACGGACATTCTCGGGGACTCATTATTAGGACCGATTTTCGAGTCTGGAGAAGACCCATTAACTGTTAGTAAGAAGGCAGAGGATGGGCTTAAAAAGATGAAGAGACAGCAACGATACAGAGAGAGAGAGAGCAACGGGAGGCTAAATTCAGTGTAGGAGGGGGGCATGAGTTGTTTTGCAAACACTTAGATAAGCTTGCTCCTTCGGACATTCGTAAATTGCACTTAGAAGACCCGGAGGTTCTTGAATGTGGTACCGGTGCTGTCGAGTTGAAGGAGAACAGTGATGCACAGTCGGGAGATTTTTCCAAGTATCCCCTGACCATCATGGAGGTAGCAACAAGGTACCCTGATGCGTACCCTATGAGAAATGGGTCAGCGAAGGCGGTGGTCCGAAACTTGCTAGTGTGTTTTTCCCGGTATGGTTACCACGCAGGTAGTTCAGTCAGACCAAGGATCCAACTTCACTTCTAGCCTCTTTGTTCAAGCAATTCCGCAGAATGGGATTGTTGGGGTTGTGTCAGCTGTGTATCATCCGGAGAGCCAGGGTGTGTTAGAGTGATGGCACTCAGCCTTTGAATCTGTGCTTTGTTGTTGTTGCTTTGAGAGTGGGAAGGGTTGGGATCTTGGCCTGCCATGTGTTTTGTTTGCTGTGCGGGAGGTACCTGGGGAAGGTTTGGGATTCAGCCCTAATGAGCTCGTCTTTGGACACCGTGTCAGAGGGCCTCTCCATATGGTTGAAGAAGTATGGGAGGGCGCAGAAAAACCTTGTTCTATGCTCAAGTGTGTCCTCGACAGTCGAGAACGGATGTTGCGCAGTCTGGAGTTGGCTGGCCGTAATTTGACTAGCTCTCAGGCCCTCAGGAAGGACAGGTACGACCTCAAGGTGGAACTGAGGGAGTTGCACGTGGGTCAGGAGGTGTTGATTCTACTGCCCCTTGTAGGTCACCCCTTATCCGCGAAGTACGCTGGTCCTTATAGGGTGGTGGAGGAGCTATCAGACCTGGATTACTTGGTAGCCACTCCAGACAGACGGAAGCGCAATCAGTTATGTCATGTTAATCTTGTGAAGGAGAATGGGAGGCACCCCCCTGAGCCTCTCACTGTGCCTGTGATGACGTTTAGCAGTCAAGGTGGAGAAGGAGAACGGGACAGTCAAGCTCAGGTGGAGGATAACTGGAAGGATAAGAAGTTCAAATGGGCGCCTGAGTGTGAGAAGGTGTTTAGAGAAGTAAAACACCTGTTGTGCACTCACCCGATCCTCAGGGCCCCTGACTTTAGCCTACCTTTCCAACTAGCAACGGAGGCTAGTGGTGTGGGGGCTGGTGCCGTCCTTGTGGAAAAGGACGATGATGGGCTGGAGCATCCTGTTAGTTTCTGCTCGGAGAAGTACAATTCAGCCCAGGGGAGCTGCTCTGTTGTCGAGAAGGAGCTACTGGCTGTTGTGCTTGGGCATTTCGAGGTCTATGTTCCAGCCTATGGTCCGGTCGTTGTAGTTTACACAGATCATCACCCTCTCAAGTTCTTGGACCAGTTTCACAATCGGAATATGAGGCTGACTAGGTGGTCACTAAGGTTATTGGTATATAACCTGGACATACGCCATATTGCCGGTTGTGACAACGTGGTTGCAGATTGTCTTTCAAGGGTATATGATCCTGGGTAGATTGACACACGGGTAGCCTCCTGCTTTAGTTTGAATAGTATTTTGCGCTTGGTGCTTGTTGGCTCGCGGTTGTAGCCCAGCGTATTGGGTCGTAAAGCAGGAGTTGAGCGTTTGGTATAGAAGAAAAAACTAGGCTTGCCCCTATAGTGCAGCCGAAATAAACAAATTAAAAACATAAAAATCAAATAAAAACTCTTTCTTTGATAGTTGAATTTTCAGTATGTTATAGCAGTAATTCTGAGTTGCACTCCTCTCAGAATGCTGGGCTAGAGAAGCTCGCTCTTGAGGAGCATAACTACATATAATTTAACCTATTGTGTTGGGGAGGGTCATAATTTTGTAAAATGTTTTGTTGAAGAACTGTGCCAGATATTTTATTGCCGCTGGGTGATGGGAAGTAGAGATATAGCATAGGTTCTAACCATCAGATTTTTGTGAGCCTTGGGCCTCTGAGAAAAATCTTGGGGGGGGTGTGACGTTAACCACTCCGTTAGAACCGCATGGCTTGTCCTACAGTGACTCGCTAGGATCGCCAGGACAGTGGATGTGGCTACAGTTTATGTATTAGGGTGTGCTTTATTTCATATGAAAGCTCGTGTCATGGGCAGTCCAGAAAGGCTCTTTGTTTTCACCCATGTCAAGGCTTTATATATTTAATTGTAAAGTATATGTTTTATCCTTAACTAGTAATGATAAGATCAGAGAGAGAGAGAGAGAGTAGAACAGAGTGAGAGGGGGCACGTAGTGTTTTTGCCCCGCTCGATGACGTCAAGGCTGGCTGCCTCGCGGGGATTGGTTGAGGGAGTTCTTTAGCATGCTTGGTGACGTAATGTTTTGCTAGCTACTTTGGTAGTGGCTAGAGTACTTATTACCGCTTTGATTATGCGGTGCAAACTAGTCCCGGTATATATACAGCTTCCTCGCGACTTTCTCCCTCAGATCTGGTTTCTAGAACGCATCCCTCTTATCCTTTGATACCTGTCCTCCGCGCTTCACCTGAGAATCTTTTCCTCTGCCTACCTCTCTCTTTTTCCATATCTTTCACCACCTTTTATTAATACTATATCCCCTCTGGTTAACTCTGCAAAATCAGCTTCATGCTGGCCAGTTGTATTGTGCGTTAAGGTCTGATATAACCTATGTATGTTTAGTTGTTAAGATAAGTTGATCACGAAGCATTGGTTGGCTTCCATATTGCCGCTTCCTATAATTATTAGTGTTCTGCTGGATTAGATAATGCTAGACTAGGGGTCTGATATTATAAGGTATTGTTTCCTATGAGTACTGGCTTTAGTTAAAAGCTGCACGACATACCTGAGAACTGGAGTTGATTGAGTAAATTCTAGTCTATGTGCCATTGAGAGTAGAGCATGCACGAATGAGGGCTTTTTGCCTATACCATTCTGCACTGTTCTAAGCTCGTTGTTTGTCTTTGAGGTACGCCAGGAGAACGCTTAATACTTAAGGTTACTCGGTAATACTCGGTATTAAGGTTACTCAAGAGACCTACCCTTCCCTATAGCGTAATATTTGACGTACAGACTTGAGATTTGTACTAGGTTATGCGGCATGCCATGCGCACCAGTATCTCGTATCATTGACTCTAGCTAGACTTTATCAATCATAGTAGACATTAAGTATATTAAACCAAGTACTCTTATTATGCATACCCATTTATGATTACACAAGCATTTCGCAGCCTAGTTTGATGTATGGAGACACAAACGACTTAGGCTCTTTTTGTTGATAGGAATACTGCATTGTTGTGGCGATCATTATTGTTGTAGTGTTTAGGATATTCTTGGCTCCGACGGCATTATATATTCTGCCTTTTTGTGTGCATAGCCTGCACGAGCATTGTTCCGCTGCCTGCCTTTTTGGGTTCCATTTCCGATACGAGCATCTTTATAGCATCTAACATTTAAAGAAGATTCCTTGTTGGTGTTGAAGGACTTTAGTGCACTTTCTTTCATGCAGGAGTGCCTGACATTTATTGATTAAAGTAACGTAAGCTGTAACTTCTCTTACCACCTTACTTTGCATACCATAACCAAGCACCTTCGGTTATAGGTAGTAATAGGCTGTTTTCACATAACATTAAGCCTAGAGTAGACGCACATTTATTGAGAGTTTAATAACCTATTATTACATGTAGAACTCTGTAGAGTATTTGTGTTCTTTGTTCACTGGGAATATACATCAGAGGTTGGATCTAGCGCTTTCCGTTGTAGCATTTATGCCATTACTAGTCCAATGAATAAGAGCCCTGATATATTTAAACCTCAGTCGTAACAGAAGGAACATAATAATTGATATTGGTTCAGGAGTAATTTATCGAGAGGACTTCCCTAGTGGTTAAGGCCCCATTAATTGCTCTTTCCATTCACATATGCATAGCCTACGTGAGTTGCAGTTGGGATGTGTTTACATGCTTAGATTGATATGCAGGATTCGAAGTTGCATAATAAATTGTAGGCAGTGTCCACCATCCTTTAACTGTCTTCGTGGTGCGATGCATAAGGTGTTGATTTTCGGTGTGAGCGTCCTGGGTTCGAATCCACGGACTGCCTCATGTGTTTGTAAATTTCATTAATCGATTTTAGGAGTATAGTTGGTTGTTGGAAGGAACATAATAATTCATATTGGTTCAGAAGTAATTTATCGAGAGGATTTCCCTAGTGGTTAAGGCCCCATTAATTGCTCTTTCCATTCACATATGCATAGCCTACGTGAGTTGCAGTTGGGATGTGTGTACATGCTTAGATTGATATGCAGGATTCGAAGTTGCAAAATAAATCGTAGGCAGTGTCCACCATCCTTTAACAGTCTTCGTGGTGCGATGCATAAGGTGGTGATTTTCGGTGTGAGCGTCCTGGGTTCGAATCCACGGACTGCCACATGTGTTTGTAAATTTCATTAATCGATTTTAGGAGTATAGTTGGTTGTTGGAAGGAACATAATAATTATTCAACTGGTTTTCCTCAACGACCCACCACGCACACACTCCAAAACTGATGTGACGAGGCCATATATTTCTGATTGGGGTAGAGAGAACCTTTTTACTTTCAATGCCTCCAAAACCTAATTTATCTTTCTATCTACTCATTGCAATCTTCCACAAGACTATCACTTATTCTTCAACAACACACAAATCAACCATTCATCTTCTCTCAACATTCTTTGTGTATTTTTTGCATCTGAACTTTCTGTGAATGCATAAGTGTGTTGATTTTCCGTGTGAGCGTCCTGGGTTCGAATCCCCGGATTGCCACATGTGTTTGTTAATTTCATTAATCGAGTTTAGGAGTAAAGTTGGTTAGTGGAGAAAACGGAAAAACTAAATAAGATGGTCACTAATTTTCTCATGATTTTTTTTATTTTTCCCTGTTAGTTTTCATCAATATATAGTGTTTGGAAATAATTACAACCCTCGGCGAAACCGTTTTCCCCATTATACAACGATCTTAAAACACGCCGCCCGATAGTGGGGAGGGCTATGAAGTACAGGGAAAATGAGGGGTTAAATGCGTAAAACTGCGATAAAAACGTATTTTAGCAAAACTTGGCTCGGGTTTTAAGGTATTTCAAAGGCCTAAAACCCAATATTTCGAAAACCCGAGCCAAGTTTTGGCCAAAGCTGGCTCGGATTTTGAGTTTGTAGACAACAAATTTACAGTAACCTCATTTAGAAATTTGGCTCAGGTTTCCCGAAATTGCAAAGCCATAAAACCCGAATTTTGGAAAACCCGAGCCAAGTTTTGGCAAAACTTGGCTCGGATTTTGCGAGTTTTAAGAGTAAACAAATTACAGTAACCTAATTTAGAATTTTGGCTCGTTTCCGTAAATTGCAATCCCCAAAAAGCATAATTTTGGAAACCCCGAGGCTATTTTTTGGCAAAACTTGGATCGTATTTTGAGAATCGAAAAAGACTAACGAAATGTCGGTAATCGGCTCATGATTTCCCTAATTGCAAAGCCATTTAACCAGATTTATCGAAAACGTAGCACTTATTTAAATCATAAATATCCAGTAACATAGACCTAGTACATTGGATACAAGCCTAGTCCATACCTAACGCCTACAATGTGTCCGTAGTACCTAGTAGGCCTACGTGGGATACAACACGAACCCTTACCGGTGCCATGGCGGTTGGGTCGCCGCCCATTTAGTATTCGGGCGTAACTGTAAATACTACCACAACTACGAATCTTGTTTCTGAGACCTAGTATATTAACCTAACCAAACTACCCAACCTAACCTAACCTAGACCCAGTACATGGGATACTAAACTAGCCCTTGCATGCCAGCAACAGCGGATTCATAGTACCCAGTACGTGGGATATTAAACTAGCCCTTGCATGCCAGCAACAGCGGATTCATAGTACCCAGTACGTGGCATACTAAACTAGCCCTTGCATGCCAGCAACAGCGGATTCATAGTACCCAGTACGTGGAATACTAAACTAGCCCTTGGTTCAAGGTTCAAGGTTTGGGATAGTAAAGATTATGGGAAATAAGGTTATTAGTAGAAGATAAAGAGGGTGAAGTGAGGGAAATATAGTAAGAGTGTAAAGTTTGCAGGCGGTCTGCATTGCTATAGTTCTTAATTTTTGTTTAGATGTTTAACTATCTTTGCCAGCCATAGCTCAGTTTTCTCTATCTTCTGATTGTAAATAGGCTAATCCAATAAGACATGAAATAACGTAAGGAAGTCATGAGATTGACAAACCTGGCTAAAAGTTCAATAATTTGGTGCCCAAGGAGGGGAGGGGTGAAGGGGTACCTAGCGGTCCCCTCCACCTCCTCACCTCTATGTCACAACTTTGCTGATGCACAATATGTTACAGGGTAAAATCAGATAAGACCTGAATGGATGGAGGAAGTCATGAGATTGACAAACCTTACTAAAAGTTCAATAAAAGTGTAACGAGATATTACATAAGGGAAAGTTTATAAAGTTGATTTAATTTTAAAATCAATGTACTAAAGATGCAAAGGATAAAAGGGAAGCCTTAAGATTAATAACATTTCAATACAAAAATAAAACATGAGTAGGAATTGTTTAGTGAAAGAGCAGGATAATGTCGATATATGAGATTTCATGAAATGGAAGTTCATAAAGATCATATGCTGATCATAAATGTTATATACAAAGTAATGCTCCCTATCATTTGGTATACCTCGGCGCTGGTTCCCCTGTCTATTGTCCATAGTGAGCTTGGGAACCAGGCATGAATGTGTCTCCCTTGGTTTTCTTGAAGGTAGGTACATAGAGGTTCGTTGTTTTGTATTAGTTTGTCCCACGTTCTTCTGGCTCGATTATGTAATGTAATATTGAGAGGTGACATTTTAGATAGGTTGTGGAGTTCTTCAGTATTGTGGTTATAGGGATATTGTTCGTTGTGTGCGAATCTTAGGCATTTGTTTTGAATTTTTTGAAGTTCATACATTTATGTGTTACTTATTGTATGTAGTGGTACAGGTGGGTCTTGAATTATAGGCAGTACTAAGGATTTTATCAGGTAGAGTTTAATGTTGGAAGGTAGGTCATAGAATTTCCAGATCTCGCCAAGTGCTTGTTTCCCTCTCCGTACTCTGTCTTTAATGTGCGGAACTATGCTTCTGGTGTTAATAGTTTGCCCTAGGATTTTTCCCTCTTTCTTCTGTTCTAGTACCTCACCGTTGACCACTATATCCTCTGTCTTGAATTTAGCAATTGGGACTATTGTAAACTTATTTGGGTTTGTCTTTATTTTCCTCTTTATTTCATAGTCATAAATCCGCTTGATTTCGGCTTCTATTTTTGCTGCCATAATCCTCTTGGATTTACCTTCATATTTTATTATTTGTGTTACATCATCTGCGTATATGATGTCTATATTACCTAACCTTGAGTCTGGGAGGTCACTGGTATATATTATGTATAGAGTGGGAGAGATATTGCTTCCTTGTGGTACACCACTTAATAGTGGTATTTCTTCGCTTAAGTTGTTGTTAAGTTTAATTTTTGCTGATCGGTTGGTAAGGAAATTGCATAGCAGGTTTTCTAAACATGTTGGTAAACCAAGATGGAGCAATTTATATTTCAGTCCTCCATGCCACACCTTGTCAAAGGCCTTGCTAACATCTCGGAGGACCACTGTGCATTGGTTTCTCTTTTCTATGTTTTGTGCAATGTATTCATAAGCCATTGCGATAGCTGTTGTTGTGCTCTTTGAGGCTCTGAACCCATGCTGGTTTGGTTTTAGTAAGTTATTAGTCTCGACGTGGTATAGTAGTCTTTTTGTTAATTATTTTTTCAAAAAGTTTGCCCGGGGTTTCCAAGAGCGAAATTAGACGGTAATTCCTTGGGTCTGTTGCAGGCTTTCCTTCTTTAGGAATCAGCGTTATTATAGCCTTTTTGAACTTGTCCGGAAAATATCCTGAGGCTAGACTAGCATTGAAGATGTGAGTAAGGTAGGTGAGTGTGCGAGGAGAGCATTCATCCAGTACCTGTTTGCTGATTCCGCTGCTACCTGGAGCATTATTTTGTGTTTGACTTAATTAATTTTCTTTTTACTTCGTCCACCGTGATTGTTCTTGTCAGTATATTGTCATTATCGAGGGAGGTAATATAAATAAGTTCATCTGGAGATTATCGGTGTAGGTTTTTGCCGAGATTTGTATTTACTAAATTCTCATTTTCATTATCAAATTGTTGATTTTCCTCATCTGTGATCTGAAAAAAATTGTTCCCACGTTTCTTTGAAGAGCCTTAACTTTGATAAAGTATCGTGAATTTTATCTCCATTATTGTCAATCAAGTGCGGTGTTGTTGCCTTTTTGTTGCTTTATTTAGGTCCAGAAAGTCTTGGCATCCTTTCTGCTCTCAGTGAGTTTCCTCAAATCGTTATTCCATGATATTGTTCTCTGGGCTATACACTCTTCCCTTAACTCTGTTTGTAATTGGTTCAGTCTTCTATATGAGTTGTTGTCCCATCCGTACCTTGTTGCTCGGGTGTAGAGATCTATATATTGGTGTTGCATGAGCTTGATAGTGTTATTTTGTGGTTTCACTCCTATTTTCTTGTTGGTTGATTTTGGGATTGATGCATTCATTGCTGATGTTATAGTTTCATACCACTTCTCCAGAGCATTGTTTATGTAATTTGTCGTTTTGTTTTGTAGGTCTATATTGTCCAAGTTGTTGTCACAGTGCTCCCGGAACTTATCCCAGTCGGCTCTATGCATTATGAATTTGGGAGGGGTTGGTATGATAATGGGGATGGCTGAGATGCATATTAAGATAGGTAGATGATCTGAGGATGTTAGAGGTCCTGGCTTCACTGTTATATTGTGGTGTATTCTATTATTCGTTATTATTATGTCTGGGGATGTTGCACTATTATGTTTTATTAATGTGGGGAAGAAAGGACCAGCTCTTGCATGCCAGCAACAGCGGATTTATAGTACTCAGTACGTGGAATACTAAACTAGCCCTTGCATGCCAGCAACAGAGGATTCATAGTACTCAGTACGTGGCATACTTAACTAGCCCTTGCATGCCAGCAACAGCGGATTCATAGTACCCAGTACGTGGCATACTTAACTAGCCCTTGCATGCCAGCCACAGCGGATTCATAATACTCAGTACGTGGAATACTAAACTAGCCCTTGCATGCCAGCAACAGCGGATTCATAGTACTCAGTACGTGGCATACTTAACTAGCCCTTGCATGCCAGCAACAGCGGATTCATAATACTCAGTACGTGGAATACTAAACTAGCCCTTGCATGCCAGCAACAGCGGATTCATAGTACTCAGTACGTGGAATACTAAACTAGCCCTTGCATGCCAGCAACAGCGGATTCATAGTACTCAGTACGTGGCATACTTAACTAGCCCTTGCATGCCAGCAACAGCGGATTCATAGTACTCAGTACGTGGAATACTAAACTAGCCCTTGCATGCCAGCAACAACGGATTCATAGTACTCAGTACGTGGAATACTAAACTAGCCCTTGCATGACAGCAACAGCGGATTCATAGTACTCAGTACGTGGCATACTTAACTAGCCCTTGCATGCCAGCAACAGCGGATTCATAGTACTCAGTACGTGGAATACTAAACTAGCCCTTGCATGCCAGCAACAGCGGATTCATAGTACTCAGTACGTGGCATACTTAACTAGCCCTTGCATGCCAGCAACAGCGGATTCATAGTACTCAGTACGTGGAATACTAAACTAGCCCTTGCATGCCAGCAACAGCGGATTCATAGTACTCAGTACGTGGCATACTTAACTAGCCCTTGCATGCCAGCTACAGAGGATTCATAGTACTCAGTACGTGGTATGTATTACCCATTAATTTGCGGAAGTTTAAACCTATGCGAACAAATCTTACCTCTTAGGTGGACAGACCTCGTGAGACAGGTGAAAATGGCGTGTGTGCGAATCGGTGCCGTCTATAGGAAGGTATTGACAACCATATTACGAAAAATTTCCATTTTAGTACCATATATTTGTATTAGGTTTGGCCGAGGCTTAAAACACATTTTATATGATGTTTAGAGCATATAAAATCCATATTTGTTTTCAAATATTGCAAAATAATTGGTGACCAACTTATTTAGTTATACTGAGAAAACATAATACATATCATATTAACATTCTTGCTAAAACAGCTTCCTAGAAGTTAAGTGTTCTCAACTGTCTCCGTGAAGAATTAGCTCAGATAAAAAAAGTAAGCACATTTTCTGTGATAACTTTCCTCTGGGTGACGGATAGAAGCAATTATTGCAGGACAACATAGAAGCGTTCGAAAGTCCGGAATATGGAGAGGTTTTCAATCTGTTGAGGTAGCATCAGAGCAGAATATCTTTTCCACAAGATATAAGTGCCTAAAGTGGATGTATTAAACAAGTTAGTTAGTTAGTTAAAATAGGACTTCAGAGGCTATCAACCCTATTGGATTATTAAGCCATACCCCTTGAAAGGAGTAACTCAAACATGGTTCCGGTAATGCATCTTTATTGATGGTGTCGATGATTATGATGATTAACTGTGAACAAAAAACACTAATGTAATTTTCACTCAACAATGCTCTATATCCAACACTCAAATTCTTATTTGTTGCCAAATTGATTACCAAGCAAAACATTTAGCACAGGAGGATACTAATTAAGTGAACTTCTAAATCAGGAGTCAGGAGGCTAGGAATCCTCCTCCCCTTATATAATTCTCCTACCCGAAGTGACACAGAAACGGGCGAGAGAATGCGAAAGTGGTCCTGGACCCTGGGAATAGGAACTTTAAATGTTTCTGTTCGGGCTCTGTCTCGTGTCGGCCACCCTCAGCAATAGGGTATGTGCCTGAGTATATACATACATACATACATAAATCAGCAAAACAACAAAAGCAATTATAGTTCTGCGCTTCAACCACTACAATTATATATTAAAGGTAATTAAACGTAACATTGACAAAACTCCCAACACTAGGTCTCAAAGGACACGTTACACCAAAGTAGAATCAAGCACGAATCAAAGGAGGGATATCAAATAGGATTAGGCTAATGCAATTAAAGTTATGAATTCTGTTAAACTAAAGGCAATCAAGTTAGGATAATGTCAATACATAAATGACGTGTACTTTATACTTTACAGACAAAACCCAAATATTAGAGACCTTAAACTCTAACAACTGAATGGAATCAAATATGCCATAAATTGCGCTATGATGAACGATAAAATGTTAATAAGAAATACATAGGTAAATCTGAATCACTGATACTCTTAACAGTTTAGGAAGTTTGTCAATCGAGCCGGCTATACAAACATATGGTAGCAAGAGGTTCACGTAAATCGGAGAGTTAAATACTTTCTTATAGTATACATAACTTACAAATAGTTAAATAAGATTTACTCACCGAACAATGTGACTAGTCAAGTTACGTACTATCATTGCCCCACCCAAGTGACACTACACAAATATCCTGGGCTCATATGTAATTCTTTGCCCGGTCAAACAGGTATACACTCGGGCGGGGTTCACAGCAAACTGTCTGCTCTCACTACTTCTCTACCTAGTTTGGCTCGGAAAATGTTCGAAACACTGACAAGATGCTTCATACAAAATGAAAGCAATAGTTCGAAACACTTTCCTGGCAACACCTTGGTTGTTATCATTTACCATCTAACATATTATACACAAGACAAATATTTGATACATACGTTTAGTATATACTGTACATTTCACAATAAAAGTTTATGGGATACATTAAATTGGCTGTATAATATACAACATAAGCAGAATATATCCATACAAGCTAAACCATACGGACAAACTATTTTAACCAAATTAAATCATATTTCATAAATTAGTGGACATGCATAACCTCTATATGATATATATAAATACAGTTTCTCCAAACGCATCAAATAATATGTGTACAACTTATATCTAAGAACCTTTTAATTTATAAGCCTTGTATATTAAATTATTTTACAGTATATATCAGCTTACAATACTATCATATATCTTATATATATGCAAATACATATGAAGTATACAAATTAGATTTTAACCATTACACCCCTGTAAGTCAAGGAAAACGTCAGGACTGGAGCCTCTCTGCGAGAACTCCAGTCCCTTGGTATTAAACAATCATGTGGAGTGAATGTACAGTTGTGGTCATTAATTCTATACATTTTGAAGCCTCGAAAAATTAAAGGAACCTCCAAAATATAAATTTAGAGTAAAGAATTAACCCATTGAGTACCGGTGAGTACCTTTTCATTATATTCTCGACACTATTAGATGATTTCATTTAGCTTACGAAGGATCTGTGGTAGCTCAAAGGATTAAATTAGTGTGTAGCCCTTTAATTGTTAGAGGTCCTTACTAAGGTGAAAAAAGAATCTAATATTTGCCAGCATATAATGAAAAGGACGTCACCGATACATAATGGGTTAATAAGGACCTACAGTTCAACCCAAGGCAGCTTGGAAAGTATATGTTTCGGCATCAATAACCGCGACTGTAGGCCTACATGTGTTGTCATAGTCTTGATCAAGTCTATAATACCGATCATAATGCGTCATTAACCAATTTACCACTGTCATGAAGTCTTAGTTTTTGTTTATGGACATGGACAGTGGCATGTATTGTACGCTAGATACGTTCGTTGAAGGGGAACAGGTAATGAACTTCGGTAGACAGGAAACAACCACCATTGGCCACGACATTAGCCTATATTTAGGATAGTGCAGAGAGTGGCCTACATGTGAAGGAATACAATCAAAGTATAAGCGAAACTATCGATTTCTGAATCAAGGAGTGTTTGTATTGGGAAATAAGGATAGGGTGGCTGAGAGAGAGAGAGAGAGAGAGAGAGAGAGGGGGGGGGGGATTTTGAGGCATACACACTCACACGAGGTGAATTCTTTAGAAATCAAGAATGTATTATATGTTGATATAAAATACAGTGTTCAGTAAATTCCACTGGTTAATTATAGGCAGACTTCTAGTTAGCTACATGTCTTTGGTTATCCAAATGATCTGCCAATAGCTTTCTGCCTGGTTCTTTCTTCATCTTACAATTTCTGTATATCTTGTCATTTACATCCAATATGCTTACCTAATTACTTACATATGTTTTCAATGAATAACTTATTTATGTAAATATATTATACGTTTTTAGGTCAATTATAAATTATACTACTTCCTTCAAATTTTGTTTCCCAATCCCCTCCACCCCATACCCCGGTCTCTCTCGCTCTAGCTCTGTCAGTCATCTACTTCCTCATGCTTTATTCAATGCCTATTTTCCCCTAAATCATCATTACCACTGCTATCCCTCGCCTCCCTCTCATCCACCATAAACACCTCAACCTTTATGACCCTGGTTCCCCTTCATCATAACCCTCGCCCTCCGGTCTTCCTCCCTCTTGTGTTATTGCTTCCCTCACTCGGCTTCATTAACCTTGTATGGCCATCACGGAATATTGACCCTCTTTGCTTGTTCGGCCTATTTCAAAATATTGTTGCCACTATCTCCTATTTCTCATTTTCAAAAAATATTATATATTCTATTTTATTTTTTGTTTTGTTTTGCTTGGAAAGTCTGATGCACATTAATATATTTCACTCTTTGAATTCATTCTTGGTTCAGAATTTGTCAGAGTTTATATGAGCATATAATTATAAAGTTCAACGAGGTTAATTGTTGCGTTGGAAGATATTGTAGCGTTGATAGAGATTGTCGGGTTGAATGGAGGAGGTTATAGGGTTGCAGGGTGTTGTAGGGTTAGCGTTGGAGGAGGTTGTAGGGTTAAAGGAAGGTGTAGTGTTGGAGGAAGTTGTAGGGTTGGAGATGTAGGAGTTTGTAGTGTTAGTGTTGGAGGAGGTTGTAGAGTTATTGTTGGAGGAGGTTGTAGAGTTATTGTTGGAGGAGGTTGTAGAGTTAGTGTTGGAGGAGGTTGTAGGGTTAGTGTTGGAGGAGGTTGTAGAGTTATTGTTGGAGGAGGTTGTAGAGTTATTGTTGGAGGAGTTTGTAGAGTTATTGTTGGAGGAGGTTGTAGGGTTATTGTTGGAGGAGGTTGTAGGGTTATTGTTGGAGGAGGTTGTAGAGTTATTGTTGGAGGAGGTTGTAGGGTTAGTGTTGGAGGAGGTTGTAGGGTTATTGTTGGAGGAGTTTGTAGGGTTAATGTTGGAGGAGTTTGTAGGGTTAGTGTTGGAGAAGGTTGTAGGGTTATTGTTGGAGGAGGTTGTAGGTTTAGTGTTGGAGGAGGTTGTAGGTTTAATGTTGGAGGAGGTTGTAGGGTTAGTGTTGGAGGAAGTTGTAGAGTTATTGTTGGAGGAGTTTGTAGGATTAGTGTTGCATAAGGTTGTAGGGTTAGTGTTGGAGGAGGTTGTAGAGTTATTGTTGGAGGAGGTTGTAGAGTTATTGTTGGAGGAGGTTGTAGGGTTAGTGTTGGAGGAAGTTGTACGGTTAGTGTTGGAGGAGGTTGTAGAGTTATTGTTGGAGGAGGTTGTAGGGTTAGTGTTGGAGGAGGTTGTAGAGTTATTGTTGGAGGAGGTTGTAGAGTTATTGTTGGAGGAGGTTGTACGGTTAGTGTTCGAGGAGGTTGTAGAGTTATTGTTGGAGGAGGTTGTAGAGTTATTGTTGGAGGAGGTTGTAGGGTTAGTATTGGAGTAGGTTGTAGGGTTAGTGTTGGAGGGTTAGTGTTGGAGGAAGTTGGAGGGTTAGTGTTGGAGGAGGTTGTAGAGTTAGTGTTGGAGGAGGTTATAGGGTTAGTATTGGAGGAGGTTGTAGGGTTAGTGTTGGAGGAGGTTGTAGCGTTAGTGTTGGAGGAGGTTGTAGTGTTAGTGTTGGAGGAGGTTGGAGGGTTAGTGTTGGAGGAGGTTGTAGGGTTAGTGTTGGAGGAGGTTATAGGGTTAGTGTTGGAGGAGGTTATAGGGTTAGTGTTGGAGGAGGTTATAGGTTTAGTGTTGGAAGAGGATCTAGTTAGTGTTAGAGGAAGTTGTAGAGTTAGTGTTAGAGGAGGTTGTAGAGTTAGTGTTGAGTTAAACAATAGTTTTATTTTTTTTAGAGATGCAAGAAATGAGAGTATTGGACGATAGTTGGAGGGTTAATAGCGGTCACCCTTCTTTGGAACAGGTTGATTAAGAGCAAACTTCCAACAAGAAGGAAAGACGTTAGAGGAAAGACAAGATACGAAAGAGTTTGCCTAGGCAGGGACTCAGCACGGAAGAACAGTTTTGAGTACAACAGGAGGAACACCGAAAGGTCCGTATGGCTTCTTAGTATTAAGCCCAGAGAGGGTAGAAAGTACATCCTTAGAAGAGATTATGATTTTAGGCTTAAGGGGAGCGTCCGCCATGTATTTCAAAATGGTCCGATCATTTTATACAGGTGATAGATACCACTTCTAGGAACATGTCCAAAAATGAATAAAATCGGACCGACAGTGTTTTCGCTACCTCGGATTTTCGCATTTGTTGCAAATTTTAAAACCTCTAAAACTGTTTTTATTTTGGTCCAATATCAGTAAATAAGATATCATTGGCAAGAGGAGAAAAAATGCAATATAAATTGGTGACATAATTTTGATACATCCTATTGTTTTGCCGCTAATATTTTGTTTTTAAAGTTTTGAAAGGTTGCAAGCCTCCTGTCAAAATAATTATTGATGTATCAAAGATCGGTCACAAATTTATATTGCATTTGTTCTCTTCTTTCTAACGATATCTTACTTATTAAAATTGGACCAAAAATACAAAAGTTTTAGGAAACATTGTTCGAGTAACTATAGTTTTGAGAAAAAGGTGAAAAACTAAATGTATCCATTACTCAATGATTCCTCTCTCAAATTACGATTTATTGCAACTGTTTGATATTGATTGATTTGATACATGCTCTGGCACTAAAATTCAGTGCAATTTACTAAGTCTAAGTGAATAATATGCCACCTGGACCCCCCAAAAGGTATTTTATTAATTTGGCGCCAATGGCGTCATGAACCGCGCACCTCATTTATGCCAAGTTAGGCCATTTTTGATTACTCTAGGTTGTGTTAGGGTTGGTTTGGATGGGTTAGATCTGTTTAGTGTTGAATATATATGTTTGTGCATCTCTTGGCATCTGGATGATGATGATGGCTTGTATGATGATGGTGGTTTAGATGATAAGGTCTAGGGACTCCCCTGTTGACTGTAATTTGTCTATATTTGTGTATAATAACGCGATTGTATTGGTTACTATCGTTCATACCACGATACCACATATACGCCCTGGGGGGGGGGGGGGGAGCTGTATTTAGGGTGTTTTTAATTTTTACGAATCTAAAACTTTGCCACATCACTCCTACAGTGTTCCCATCACTGATGCAATAAAAATCTCAATATCAAATTTTCCAATCCACACCCGTTTGGGCCATGCAGGACGCTCCCCTTAAGTAAGTGAGATGGAGAAGGATGAATAGCACTGGAATCATCCAAGGTGGGGTTTTTAGCGAAAAGCTTAAGCGAAAAGTTCACCTTTGTTAGAGGAAGAGGTAACGGTAGTGCCATGAGAGTGCAACAGAGGTGGGAAATACGCGAAAGTGAAATTGTTTGAGAGGTTCTTGGCTAGATTCCAAAAAGCTTGGGAAGATCTAGAGTTGGAAAGTTAAACAAAAATGTTATTGACAGAAGATTTTTTTTTTTGCTAGTCGAACAACATATTCGGCTTGATTCCGGGCAGAAACGTATAAAGCACAAGATTCTTGAGTTTGAAGGCGACGGTACAGTTTGAATGCTTCCTCCTTATTGTGGACAGCAATAGAACAAGCGTGCGTAAACCAAGATTATTTTTGCATTAGATCGAGAGAAAGAAAATATAATGTATGCCTCCATGCCCGAGAGGATTACCTGGGTTATGCGCTCGGCACACTCAGAGTGTATGGAAGAAAAAATAATTCCATGGGAAATCAAAGAAGAACTGCCAACGAGCCTCTCAGTCGGCAGCGCCAAAGTACCACAAGCGCTGCTGGCTCGGAAGGTCAGGTGCTGTACTGGAGAGATAGGGCAGGTAACAGAGATAAGGTTGTAATCGGAGGAGCCCAGCAGAGAGAAAAGGTTTACAGCATAAGTAGAAGGATTAGAAGTTAGAAATATGTCAAGAATGTTGGGCCAATCTCCAAGGTGGTCAGGAATTCGAGTAGGGTGCTGGACTTACTGCTCTAGCTCATTTAGGATAGAAAAGATGTAAACTTGTTCATCAGGTTGGTCAGTGCAATGGGAGGAGAGCCATTGGTGGTGGTGACCATTTACATTTCCTAAGATAGAGATTTCTGCAAAAGGAGAGATGGATGGAATGTGTTCCACTTGAGAAGTTAGATAGTGAAATAATTTTAGATAGTCAGTAGAATTAAGGGAGAGATAAATAGCACAGACATACTTAGTTTGAGAGTGACAAAAACACTTTAGCCAGAGAGTTGAGAATTCAGAAGAATCAATGCTGGGAACTCAAGAGAAAGCAAGATTGTTGCCCACATATAGGCAACATCCACCTTTGGCTTGAAACTGAGGATAGAGGTAGCAGGAGGATACAAACAAGGGTTTACTGTCAATAATCCCAGACAACAGGGTTTTGGTGATACAGAGAAAATCAGGGTTGGCAGAGGAGAGGTGGTGTTCCACAAAGTGGAAGTAAGAGAAAAGGCCACGAATGTTACAGAAATCTATAGCGAGAGTGGGAGGTCACGGTCCTTAACTTTAGGTTAAGAAATTTGAGGAATGCTAGACAGGTGAATTGTTATACAACCTGCCCTCTTTTGCTACCTTTTTCTTTCCATGTCTTAGTTACAGAAAGAGCAAGTCTAGCTTGTTTTTAAATTCATACAATTCTAATTACATATATAAAGCCACATGCACTAAACAGCCTACACTAACTAACTAATTTCCATGTATGTCTTATGTTCATGAGTGTGGCCTTGGAATGTCTTATCTAGTAGAGTAGATATATCCACAAACACACAAACACACTTTTTAGAGTTTCCATGGAGCAATCTTGACTCGTAAGCAGGAGCCCCGGGATTGAGCCTTTCCTGGTTGAATGTTTATTTGTCACTCATCCTCATGACCTCCATTTCCCTCGCCATTGGCGGACATCAATTGTGCAGTAGTGTAGCAATTACGATGTGAATGCTCCCACCTAAAAGAGCTGATAAGCGTGATTAGCATGGCAGCTATCTCGATTATAAGGTTCTACTTAATCCTGTTATTCAATAGATCTCTAAACCTTGTAGGTAAATTAGTCACTGTGCATTTATATGTACTACGCTACCTAAAAAAAAATTATATACAGTATATGCCATTGATTCTTTTATGTAAATAACTTCTTGCTCTGTCGTGCCATATATCCTATGTTGTAAGTCTACTCTTGTATGTTAATGCAACCATATTATACTCTGTTAAATAAACCATATACTGTATACCAAAGTGTGTGTATCTGTACTAATCTTGGCCTTCCAGTCTAGTTAGGGACCACTGACGCATACGGAACATTACTCGACATACAGTAGAAATGTCGGTGTTATAATTATGTTATGCTACAAATATGTATTCGTCATTATAGAAAAAAATAAGTCAAGGTCAAACTATTGTTTGACTATTATATTACATAGGAATGTTCGTAAGGACATTTCAACATATTTTGTATTAATGATATCTTAATTAACAAGTCAATATGTCAAGACTAACATTCAACTTGGCGAGACTTTCTATACAGGGTGTCCCAAGAGGACAGATCATAACTATGGGAAATGATAAAACAAGGTATTCTAAGCATAAAATGTTCTATGACAAAAAGTCCAAATTTCAACTGTAAAGAAGATATTGAAGGTTTTATGTAGTGTCTTCCCCCTCATCACTGTAATGGACTCTTCCATGTCAAATAGTTTCCAACTAGTCTAAAGTGAGCTAATATGTCTAATAATGTTGTAACTTCCAGAATGATAATATCTTTATAACATAGACAAATAATTGCAGTTAGATGGAGGTGTGGTAGGGACTAGGACAGCTAGGCTACCCTTATGGGGAAATACATAAGAAAATACAATTTTCAACATGCAATATCTCAATATTGGATGGGATTTGGAATGTCTTATAGAACATTTTAGACTTAGAATACCTTGTTCTAACATTTCCCAAAGTTATGACCTTTCCTTCTGGGACACCCTGTATATCCCCTTGCCATGGTTGAGAACAAATGTCATGTATCAGGACCTTCATGAATATTGCATGGTTCTATTATTTCTGGATAAGCTTGAACACTTAGTTTTACTATATATCTTTACACAGTCGCTAATATTCAGGCAGGATATTTGAATATGATTGAAGTAGTACCCAAGTATACATATGCATGCAAATAGAAAACACAAACTAGTCCTAACGAGCCTGCTTGTTCATAAGTAAAATGAAAGAGTAGCACATAGCTTAAAGGCAATGTCTTTGTTATTATAACAAGGCCATGTTATTTTCAGACTAAATGACCGTAGGTAAAGAGGTCAACTAACTGTTTTATATTGTGAGTCAACTGCGCCAAAGTAAGTCCAACCAAACAATTATTAAATGTATTTTGTTTTATATACACTACCGTTCCAAAAGTAATTAACACATTCAAGATACAATCCATATATTGCTGCCACCAAGTTCAAAAGCAAAGTAAAGGGGTAGACTTGTGACCGGTGCAACATTAACACTAATTAAGTATTAATCTTAGCAAATATTATGTTTCCTACTAGCAGTAAGGGAACCTCAATTTATGCATAGCTTGAGTTCAGGATGCAAGCCAGCACTCGGAGTGGTTCAGCTCATTTTAGAACAACAGTGTATAATAACGAACAGTCAATGAAGTCATTAGACAGAGGACGGTGCTCAAATAATCTTAAATTATCTCATTGAATCCTTCCTAACCCATTTCTACCATTAACATGAGGAATGTGCAATTTATGTTTTGAAAAAGACCACGTATGTGAATGTTTTACTTTTGATTCTGACTAAATGTGTTACCGGTATATTTACCATATAAAGCATTATTTCTGTTGCATGTGTGTATAGTTTACTTGTATGATGAAAAGGTGAACAGTGAAGACCAGAAAATATGTATAAACAGCAAATATCTAGTGAACAATGTATATTTGTGGCGGGGGAGGGTGGATGGAGGCGAGAGAGAGAGAGCGACATAGATGTACTTCCTGAGCTTGCTTGAGGCAGAGTACCAGTCCCAGCTGTCTTCTCAGCATTTAAAGATCGTGAATCATCGTATTTTGTGCAGGGAAAGGGAAGAATGATAAAAATGAGAGGAACAATAGCCAATAATTGAGGAGGGTGAAGTGGAGGGGGGGGGGGGGGAATAAAAGGGAGGGGAGGGTGGGGCACATGTGAGGCAAAGTAAGGAGGTACTAGACAGTGAATATGCCACCTAATCACATATTGCTTCCATTTGTGCGCGTGTGGGGCGGTTTTTTTCATGGGTTTTCTTTGAGGCCTATTGCGCTCCTCGAGTTAATGTATACAGATTCATTTTTCAATAAACTAATCGGATATGCGCCCCATTATATTTCTGTTAAATTCCATCAAACTTGTTATGTCTACACCTAATTGTTTCTCATTTATTCATTAAATCAAGCACACTTAAATGAAGCACACAATACAAAACTAAAAAGAATAGGATGTCTTACATTTGTTATCTAATTTACCAAGACATACTTTCCGTGATATCAGAGGGGGCATTTACATACTCAAACAATATTACAATATTATGTGATAAGATTAGGCATATGTCATTAATTTGTTGAAGGTTATAATTGTTGTAAAGTTTTCCTTTTCGAATAATAAGCATTACTTTATAACATTAATATTTCACTAATTAACATTGTCTACCTGTAGATTATAATACTATGAATAATACCTACCTGTATGGTATTGTAATTATGAACAATGCAATTATTAAGCATGTGATCGTACGATATGGGCATTTTGAAGAGTGTCTAGTTGTAGCCAAAAGAGACAAGCATCACCACACGCTACTTAACTATCCTGTTACTACCACACGTAAAAACATATAACAGTCATTATAATCTCACTATCAAATAATCAGGTAGTGTAACAACAACTACTTTGTATTTCATAGTACTGTTGCTATCTCCTCATCTTCTTTAACAGTCTGCATATTGTCTGTGTACACCATTCACGATAGCTTATCTCTAACGCTGGCTTTATACACAGCTATCCTTGTCTCTGTATTGTGGAGCCTGTTCCGGCTTATTCCTATTTGTTTATGCTAATATTACTTAATGTACCTTCTCCTTCAACGGGCTCTTTGTTGCTCGATTTTTTTTTCTTTTCTGGAAATGCACCCATTCCCTGACAAAGTTCGACTGTCATACATTTAACAGAGCACTCCACATGTTAAAACATAAATAATACGTTAATACCTCGTCTTGCATAGCTAAATACATAGTAAGTACTCAATGTATGTACAGTATGGATGCGTATAATTATGTATGTAGCAAGTAAATAATTATGCTCTTATGTTTCATATACATATATTATTGTAACTAATGAATTGCATAGTATATTCTTCCCGTTGATACATTATCCAATGATTAGAAAATTCAAATTAAATTGATCTTGCGGAGAGTGGGGTGGGGGATTAGTTATCTGTGTGTTTAAAATATTTTTCGAAATATTTGTTCTATCATATTATCAGCACTAACGTACTATGCAACATGACAAATGTGACATTACTAAATGAGTGATCATATTATAGCTGAAATGTTATTATTTATTTAAATAAATACATTATTCCGTGAGCTTCTAACAGAGCAGAATGTATTTAACTAATGCTTGGTATGATAAAAATAACTTGAAAATATTGCGAAACTTCATAAGGAAATAGCGACTCACTCTCTCTCTCTAGGTTACTGATAATATAAATTATTGCATATTACTTAGTTTTCAAGTGTACTTATATTTTGATCACCAATTGTAATGCATATCTATATTATATTGTTCCACATTTAACAAATTAATTTTATGGCGGAATATTCTGTAATACTGTTCTTTACAAACATGTTAAAATGAACTCTGAAAAAGATGACAGAATAAATAAAACCACCATTTGAGGGGTAGCACTTTATTGGCATTTCCCAGAGAGCTTCTTCAGGTCACTGTGAACTGAAAAAGCTATCTGCAAAAAGTTGTCAAACAAGTGCTCTTCCCCAAATGGCATTCTTATTCAATGTACAATTATACCTACAGTATATTAAATATTTAACAATATGCCTGACTATTAATCATACATTTTGTTATTCAATATAATGGGATGACATTTGTCACCGAGAAACCTTTATAATATTATACTGTAGGTCGGTGAGATGGAACTGCTCTGGATATCTCCCTGCGTACACCCTTCGCCTCCATTTCCTCTCTATTTCCTTTGATACTTTTCTTCTCCGTAACCATTCTCTTCGTATCCTGCGTCTCTCTTTCTCGGTCAGTTATTTTTGTTTTCCCCCTTTTATCGGTGAGCCGCTCTATTTTATTATCAATTATCAAATACAATTATAAAGTGACATATCTTGGTGTTATTTGTTAGTCGATATTAGAATTGATAAGATTTAGGCACAAAGGCCAAGCACTGGAACCTTAGTCGATATTAGAAGACTTCCAAATCTAACATTGCATAAAGTGTCTACCTTAACTAATCGTTCAGCATCTTCTCCGTTTATCTGTTTATCGACCACAGCATTTCTTAGATCTTACACGAATCTATGAATATTGACTAGATCACAAATTAATTTTGCAACCCTGGAAGTACTTCCGTGTTTTAAATCCGGTCATATTCCCTGGCATTGTTAAATTTTGCTAAATGTGTTTTACGATATTGGAGAAATATTACTATGCAACTTACAGGACATTGCGTTTTCCTTTCAAGTATCCAATCACATATTGATATGGATCTATCTATCTATTTATTGCGTGACACCATGATCCCCGAAGTGGCGGCCACGAACGAAACGCCCCCATGCACCCCTGTCCCCAGTCAGTCGATGCCCCTCCTCCCAACCAGCACCGCCTTCGTTCATATACTTCTTCACTCCATCCTTCCACCTCTCTCTCGGTTTATATCTCACTCTCTGTCCTTCCACCTCGCTCTCGTACATCCTCTTAGTCATTCTCTTGCTTCCTATACGTTCCAAATGGCCGAACCATCTGAAGGTGTTCCTTTTCACACTTTTCAGCACATCTACCTCCACACCACACCTCCCTCTTACTTCCTCATTCATCTGTCTATCCCTCCATGTAACTCCGCACGCACTTCTCAAGTAAGTCATTGTCACCCCTCTCACTCTTGGTCCGAGTCTCTCCACCAACATCCATGCTTCGCTTCCGTAAGTCAGTGTAGTGATTACCACACTGTCATGCAAGGACTTCTTCACTTCCATGCAGACCACCCTATTTCTTGTTACTGCTTTCAGTGTTCCTACGACCCTCTTCCCCTGTTGCACCCTCTCCCGCACTTATTCATCCATACTCCCATCTTTACTCAGCACATTGCCCAGATACTTAAATGAGCTGACAATCTCCATAGCCTGACCATTCACCTTCACCTCACACTCTGTGGCTTCACCCTTTTCGAAGACCATAACCTTGCTCTTCCCCACATTTACCTTCAGATTCTGTTTTTCGCACACTGTTCCAAACATATTTACCAGATCCTGCAACTCCCATTCATTATCGCTCATCAGAACTGTATCATCAGCAAACAGCAGTACAGGTAGCTTCCACTCGTTTCCCTCTCTTATCAGCGATACACCAACATACACTGCTCTTCCTTGTATTTCTTTCATGACTCCTTCCTTATATAGTGACACTAAACAACCACAGGGACATCACACACCCCTGTTTCAACCCACCATTCAGATCAAATAACTCGCTCTGCTCGTTCTCCACTCGTACTGCCGCCTTTGCACCCTCATACATGCTCTTCACTGCTTTCAGCAACTTGCCATCTACTCCATAATTATATTCTAAGTACTTTCCACGTACCTTCTCTATCCACTCTGTCATAGGCCTTCTCCAAGTTCATAAAGGCAACATACAGCTTTTGTTGCTTATCCAGATATTTCTCCATAACACATTTCAGGGTAAAAATCTGATTTACACATCCTCTTCCCATCCTAAACCCACCCTGCTCGTCACCTATCCATTTCTCCGTTCCCGCTCTCTTTCTCTCAATCACTACCCTACTGTACACCTTCCCTACTATGCTTAGAAGACACATTCCTCGGTGGTTACCACACACTCCTCTTTCCCATTATATAGGGGGACTATTATGCCTGTCTCCTAGTCATCAGGTGGTATCCCCTTCTCCCATGCTAGTTTGCACATTTTCCATACCCATTCTATCACTATCTCACCACCATTCCACACATTCCATCTATTCCTGGTGCTTTCCTCAACTTCACTCTTTTCATGGCTTCACACACTTCTGACCTCCTGATCCCCACCTCCTCCTCCACTACTTCTCTTCTTCTCCCTCCGATACCCCATCCAACTATGTTTGCTTGCGCTTCATTTCTTACATTCAGCAATACGTTGAAGTACTCCCTCCGTCTTTCGACTCTCTCTTGCTTCTCGTCTAGCACTCGCCCATTCTTATCTTTCACACCCTTACTGTTTCCTTTGCTACCTTCCCTAACTTTTTTTTACTTCTTTCCAGAACAGTTTTTACACTCCCTCCATTTTTCAATCAGGTTCCTTCCAAATTCCTCATCTACTCTTCTCTTACTTTCCTTCACTACTCTCTTTACCACTCTCGTTTTCTCCAAGTACCTCGCTCTTTTCTGTCTCTCCAAATCTTCATTCCCTCAACTACCCAACCACTAGTAGCACTAGTAGCACCCAAACCATGGCCCTCTCACACACTAGTCCATCGCCAGAACCGTCTCCGGCAAATCCAGGATGTTCAAGATCTTCAACCTGATGAACCTACCAAAGCCAGTCCACACCGTGTCGGCGATCTCGTGATGGTTGCTCAAATACCTGTGCCGTCTAAAGTCGAATCGAGATTTAAAGGTCCCTTTGAAATTCTAACATTGCCAAATTGTTACCAGGTTACCATTAATTATTTTGGTAAGTCACGCACATACCGTAACAGACACGTACATAGATTTCAGCCTATTGATGAGAATGTGATTATGCTTGCAGATCCTGACCAGAATGACAATTACCTACATCAAATAATCAGAATTTGGGATCCACAGAACCTGTGACACATGAACCCCTACCCCCTCTGACACCTGCACCAAGAAATAAACCACTGCATGTCACACCATCTATTCTACCACAAGCCACACCCCCTGTTCAGCCACACCCAGGGCCCCTATTCTACCCATCACACACGCCTCCTCCTCTCCTACCTACCCGAACTGTATCTGCACCTTCCAAATTACCTACTCAAGTCATAACTAAACCTTTACCTGTACCTTCATCCCCTTCTATCAGTGTACCAATGTCATCTGAATCCCCATGCACTCTTCCCACTACGCCTGCTATCGCTCACATTCCTAATCTACCTACTTCACCCTTACCTAATCTGCCAACCACACCTTCTCCTGAGCATAACAGCTTAGCTATTCGTCTCCCTTAAATTTCTTCCAGACCTATCACTTACTCAAGCAAACTTAAAACTTCTACTACTTCAGTTTCTCCCTCCATCTCTAAATCATCTTCCCGACCTCTTCCTTTTTTGCACAACATTCGCCCCTCCACTTCTACATCCAAACCGACAGTTCATACCTCTCAATTACCTCGCACTAAACCCAGCATGTCTAGAAAAGTTTCACAAACACCCAGATCTTCCTTATCACCATCACCACACCCTCGTGTGAATCCAACATCACTAATCCCTTCTCCTTCTAATCCTACCTGTACAAGATCTGGTCGACGTGTGAAGCCACCTCAACGATGGGCGCCGACCTTCCGGCCTACCTACGCAAGGCGGGCCCCCCCAAAACCTACCTCGCCTATAGAAAGGATTCCCACAACCCGTATGGCGAGGTCAACCTCATCCCCTGACCCAGCCACTCACTCCACAGGACCTCTAGCCACCACAACTCCTCCTGCTAACCAGCCACCCTCAGCAACTGCAGCGTCTACTTCGACCCCTACTACAGCCATGAAATTAAACAGTGTGCTCCTTCCGGATGGCCTGACCAGTACTGTAATGAAAACACCCCAACAGATGGTACAAAAAGCCTCCGAATCAAAACGTCCACTGCACATACACATCGATATGGACATCTCTACCCCTGCTGATGTGCCGACCACCATGTGGCTGTTGAAGTTCCAGCACTTAAACCCTGTTCTTACAAACTCCACCACCCGGACATACATTCTGAAATCGCGAGGTCGCGACTTTTTCTTCGATGAATATGGTGAAGTGACGGGGTTGGATAGAACGGGGTTGGGAAACACCTGTAGGATTGCCAGCCTACAGGTGAGTAGGAAGGAGAAAAGAAGAAACAAACAGCAGAGACACCATTCCATACCAGTTTCTCATGATGCAGAGAAACAAGACACAGAGGAGTACCCCATTTTACCAGGTCATTTCCGTTTTCTTACTACCAGGAAGATGGGTCACCTAGGTCAGTCACCCCTATTAAAGAATGGGAGTGTCAGCCAATCACCATCCAGGCTTCAAACCCTCCCCACCAATCACCAGCCTTCAATGCACCAGCAGCCAGATTTGCAGTACACAGAACAAATGTTTATGCAAATTCCACATCAAAGACCTGAGTGCTACCGACATAAGTGGGGATAATAGGATCTACAGTACAAGACTGTTACGAAGAACTCTGGACCAACCCAGGAACATAGAGAAGACCAGAGTTATTCCCTGATTCACCAGTAACCCTCAATTATAATAAAATCACCAGAACTGCTATTATATCCTTCCTAGACTTAGTAACTCCCACCGGAGTATTAAATAAAATACTTTAAATGATTAGGTACCTAATGATAACTACCATGTATTTTTAAGCTAAGTATTTAGTTCACTATTGATGTCACAACGATTCACTATATCCCTTTAACATTGAATTACTATAAGTTGAAACTAAGAAAATATTTGAACATGTACTCAACGAAATTGTTGAGAAAGCAAGCACTTCCACCTCGGTAATGTTATCAAGTCTGAAAAGTCCGGAGCATCTAACTAAAAGTGGCAGCTGCATTCCCCTCCCCCTTGAGACTACAACGAGCCCTGTTGTGTGCCTCTGACGTCTGGACGTGGGATTCCTGACGACGCAAAGCATCCCTGAAGTCTGGACCAGGCGAACCTACGCTCTACGTCGGCCAGAACTTGCTCTCGAACCTCAACCCCTCCAGCTCCCCCTAAGTGTCTCTGAGTATCTTATGTTGTGATTATTGATGTGAAGGTAAGGTAAAATATGTGAATATTCATTGCTAATCTCTGTGTAGATCTGTGCCTAAGATCCTGTATTTGTTGCATATGCATTAATCCTTCAGAAACCATATTAAACCTTGTGTAGTCTGTGCCCAAGGTCTAGTGTTAACCTCTCTTCTAAGTTCATATAAAACATTCTACGCATACGTTACATAATAGTGTAAATTCATAATCAAGCCGAATACTCACAGATTTTCATTGTGTATGTCCATTCTATTTATGTATGTACCAAGTTGAACTGAAGTGTATACTGTGAATTGATTCCCTTCTAAATCCTCACTTTTACCTAGAACCTACGCCCAATTTTATATCTAATTAATCTCAGTTACCCCCTATTACGCCTTATATTGTGTGCGTTAATAGTATAATTTGTGAATAACATATTAGTTTATTCTCTTATGAAATAGATAATTTCGTTCCTGCTCGTCTAGGAATTCTAGTTCTGTGTAGATCTATTGTCTAATTATTCCACCAACTCGAATACAACGCCAATTGTTCTGTATTCCATATAGGAATCTGTTAACCAGTATAGACCTCCTTCATACCTTATCAGGTATTTCCATCTAAGTGCAAATTCGTTGTGTACGCCATATTTAACTTGTAGTATTATTGTTACTACTCGTATACGCTAATTTGTTGATGCATTCTCTAATCTACTGTAATCAAACTATTGCCTGATTCAGTTAGGTTAGCTTCAACCTTCGTGTATACTTCAGTAGATGTAAATCATTAAATCTGAATTCCTCGACCCGTGAGATTATCTTTGCATATAAGAGTTAATTAAAAGTATGCTCATGATATAAATTCTCTCCTATTAATTTAACTACATCATTAATAGTAAACATAATTTACCTCCCCTCTCCTTTGAACTTTAACTTATTCCTCCCCTTAGCCAGAATAATATCGCACTAACTATATTTATTATTCTGATCATCGCAGTCAAATATATGACCTGAGTGACCTACCTAGCCCAAACTAACCTATGCTGTTAGCCCTTTAAATCTCCTCCCCCCCCCCCTCGCTTCCCGCCAACTGTGAGCGAGCGTTCTTCCCAGAACTCGCCCTACACTTTCCCTTTCATTTTGCTCATCTTATTGACGCGTACTAGAGATTTCGTTCACCCTGCCTGAAACTTATTCAGAATCATCCACAGTAGATACTCAACTCTCATATATATTATTATCAAGGGTTTTATCTATATGTATGTTTTGTCTGATTACTATTGCATACTTCCATTATAATATTATCCTTTGATTTATGCTCATTGTATGTTCTTACCAGACCTTAGTGTGTGATACATGCTCATAATTGATTGCTGGCTATTCTTTATAGTAGTGCAGTAATTATCCACCCACACTTTACGCCTATTTATATGTGTGAAGTACCTGTCATTTGTGTATGTCAAAGCCTACGTATTTCTTACTATTCTCCTATAATAGTCAAGGAATATATAGTAATATCTATATGCCAGTTGAATAAATAAGAGTGTATAATTACCTGTGTGTGTTCATCTTAACCTGATTGAGTACCTAATTTGTGAATAAGAACGTGTTCGACGTGACCCTGTTGAGAGAATACTGAGTCTAAACGTCAATATAGTTGGATTTAAGTAAAGACCAACAACTAAGCTAGGTTGTGTTATAACCCGGCATAATAATATATATATATATATATATATATATATATACCGGTATATATATATTTGTTTTTCTTTTTTTCTTTTCTATGTGATTGAGAAAGGCAAAAGGCAGACCTGCCTATAGCGAGTGCCTCCCCCATAGTTGAAAGAGTGACAGGGCCACAATCAAGGGACGTTCGAGCCAAAATGCCTGGACACACAGAGTTTGAAGCAATTTAAGTCATAGAAGAGGGAAAGACTGATTCCGGGAGAGAGTTCCAGAGCTCAGCTGTTGAGTAGAAGAAAGTTTGAGAGTAACGTTTCACTCTTGGGTTGGAGAGTTGCACAGAGTAGGGGTGGGATTGAGTTGCAAGACGGGTACCACGTGCCCTACGTAAAGGAGGTGGTATACACTGGGAAAGCTCTGAGGAACATTGAATATTATAGTAGCGATAGAATAGCGAGAGAGATGCAACATTGCGGCGGAGAGAGAGAGATTGCAGAGATTTTTTTTATTTTTATTTGTTCTATATTCCAACTACTCCCTATCGGGCATAGGCTGAGAGCCTGTACATTCCACCGCTCAACACGGTGAAGCCCGTGAGGTCTTGTTCCAGTCTGGGGAGTGAGACATGTGAAGCATCCATCATGGCTCAAAGCAGCTCCATCTCTGAAGCGGCTGGTTGCTTCGTTCAAGTGCTTCACCGTCACACCCTCCAGACTCAGACCCTCACTCTCAGAACGCCACCTATTGAGCAGTGAACTCACTAGGCATTGTCCCCCTGTAACATATTTTGAATATGGGAATATTCATACAGTGTTATTTAATCAGGGAACAATGAGGGTATTTTTTGGGCATTTCGGTGGGCTTTGTGGTAATGCACTGATACTAGGTACAGCACAAATTCAATCCCAATAATATCTTCCCATTGACATATCGGGATTTGAACCCGGGTCCATTAGATTACCAATCCAGTGGCATGACCACTCCACCACACCTCCCCTGTGGACGAGACTTAATGATACGAAAGGCCTTCCTTTCAACTTTGTCTAGGAGAGCGGTATGAGAGGAACCTCCCCCCACATGTGAACAATACTCAACACAAGGATGCACTATGCCCCTGTACAGAGCAAGAATCTGTGCAGGGGAAAAGAACCCCCTAAGGCGGTTGAGCACACCTAGCTTCTGGGAGGCTGCCTTAGCAAGACTGGTAATATGGTCCTTCCAGATGAGAGCAGAAGAAAAAGGGACACCAAAAATATTGAGAGTAGATGAAGGGTTGATTTTTGTATTGTTGAAGAATATGGGATAGTCCGCTGGGAGATCCTGACAGGTAGATAGATGGAGAAATTGGGTTTTGGAAGCATTAAAGGTAACAAGGTTTTCTCTGCCCCAATTGGAGATAGTATTTAGATCAGAATTTAAGAGTTCAATGGCTTCATTACGTTTGTCGTTGAGGGATTGCTGGCTGGGGCGTTCTGAAAAACTAATGGAGTAGTGTAAGGTTGAGTCGTCTGCGTATGAATGGATGGGAATAAAGGTACAGTTAAGGAGATTATTTATACAAATTAGAAAGAGAATAGGAGATAGGACAGAGCCCTGAGGAACACCGGAGTTTATAGGGTGAGGAAGTGAACAATGGCCGTCCACAACCGCGGCTATGGAACGGCCGGAAAGGAAATTAGAGAAAAAGGCACAGATGGAGGGATAGAAACCGAAGGAGGGTCGTTTAGAAATTAAAGATTTGTGCCAGACTCTATCGAAGGCTTTCTATATGTCTAGTGCAATAGAAAAAGTCCGAAGTCAAAAGGAGGATGACCAAGAGTTAGTAAGATATAAAAGAAGATCACCAGTAGAGCGACCCTTAAGGAATCCATACTGGCGATCTGAGAGCAGATTATGAGAAGAGAAATGCTTAAGAAATTTGGAAGCAAGAATAGTTTCAAAAACTTTAGAAAGACAAGAGATGAGAGCAATTGGACGATAGTTGGAGGGTTGAGAGCAGTCACCCTTCTTTGGGACAGGTTGAATGTGAGCAAACTTCCAGCATGAAGGGAAGACGTTAGAGGATAGACAGAGACAACAGAGTTTGCCTAGGCAGACTGGTAATATGGTCCTTCCAAATGAGAGCAGAAGAAAAAGAGACACCAAGAATATTAAGAGAAGATAAAGGGTTGATTTTTGTATTGTTGAAGAATAAGAGATAGTCCGCTGGGAGATCCTGACGGGTAGATAGATGGAGAAATTGGGTTTTGGAAGCATTAAAGGTAACAAGGTTTTCTCTGCCCCAATTGGAGATAGTATTTAGGTCAGAATTTACGATATATATATATATATATGTATGGTAAGGCTACTGGAGTAGGTTTTCTAATGAATCGCAGTATTGTTTATAATTTAATTTAATTTAGCAATGAATCCGACAGGATAGTTTGGGTAGTGCTCAAACTTTGTAAACGATGCACTCATAAAGTCAATCAAATAAATACACACACTTTGCAAAGCTCCGATGAATACATTGAAGCATTCTACGAAGACATCGCCAGCATTCTAGACCAAGAAAAACCATAGTATACAATGTTTAACGGAGACTTCAATGCCAAAGTCGGAAGAAATAAGAAATGGCAGAAGAATCATGTATTGGAAAGTTTGGAGTAGGCGACGAAATGACAGGGGAGGAATCTTAGTTACCTTTGCAGACAAATATGATTTTAGGATAATGAATACTTTCCTCCAAAAGATATAAGCTAGTCGCAAGTGGATTTGGAAAAGTCCATATGGAACAACAACAAATTAGTTAAGACTTCACCGTAGGACAGAAAAACAACAGTCTTAACAATGTCACTGTGTGTGTGTGTGTTTTTTTTTTTTTTTTTTTTTTTTTTTTGTATGAAGGAGACAACACACAAAGCAACCTGCAACAAGTGTCCCCCCAAACAGTTGAAAAAGAGTGACAGGAATCCGAAATCAAGGTACGTTAGAGACAAAATATCTTGACACACAGAGCTTGAAGCAGTATAAGTCATAGGATGAGAGAAAGGCAGATTGAGGGACAGAGTTCCAGAGCTTACTTGTTGAATAGAAGAAAGATTGAGAAACTCGATTGAATCTTGGGTTAGAGAGTTAAGCAGAATACGGGTGGGAATGTGTTGAAAGTCAGGTGCCTCCCACTCCCTGTAAGGGAAGAGGTATGGCCTGAGAAAGCTCTGAAGAACAATGAATATTGTAATAGCGTAAAAGAGTGAGCAAAAATCAACATTGCAACGTGTAGAGAGAGATTGTAGGGAATTGGTAAGAGGAGGTGAATTGATGAGACAAAATACTTTTGACTCTACCCTTTCGAGAAGTGTGGTATGGGTGGAACCTCCCTACACATGCGAACAATACTCGATACAGGGCCCCGGTACAGAGCAAGAAGCTGTGCGGGGGTAGAGAACCCATAGAGATGGTTGAGCACACCAAACTTCTGGGAAGCTGTTTTAGCAAGATTGGTAATATGATCTTTCCAAGATTAATCAGATGAAAAAGATACACTAAGAATATTGAGAGAAGACGAAGGGTTGATTTGTGTATTGTTGAAGAGTAAGTGATATTCATGTGGCAGATTGCGAAGGATAAATAGAAGAATAAATTAGGTCTGTGAGGCATTGAAAGAAAAAAAATCTCCCCCAATAAGAAATTATACATGAGAAGATAAGTGTGCTATAGTGCGTTGTGGCTCATTGAGGAAGAGTAGTTAAATAATGTAAGGATCAATCGTCAGCGTAGAGTGAATAGGCCTAGAGGTACAGTCAGGAAGATCATTAATGAATATCAGGAATAGAACTGGAGACAGAACAGAATGCTGAGGAACACCAGAGTTGATAAGTTGGCTGTCCACAACTGCAGCTATGGAATGGCCAGAAATTAAATTAAAGAAGAAGGCACATATAGAAGGATAGAAACCAAAGGAGGTTAGTTTGGAAATTAGAGATTATTGTCAGAGTGTATCGAAGGCTTTCAATAAGTCTATCGCAATAGAAAAAGCCTCACCAAAGTCCCAAAGGTAGGATGTCCAAGAGTTAGTAAGATAAGTAAGGATCTCACCAGTAGAGCGGCCCTTAAGGAAACCATTCTGGTGATCTGAAAGAAGATTATGAGAAGATAAATGCTTAAGAAATTTTGAATTAAGAATAGATTTAAAAACTTCAAAGATGCAAGAAGTGAGAGAAATTGGACGATAGTTGGAGGAGTGAGTGCAATCATTATTCTTTGAGACAGGTTGAATGAGAGCAAACTTTCAGCAAGAAGGGAAGATGTTAGACGGAAGAGTTTGCCTAGGAAGGAAGGCATCATGGAAGAAGTCCATACGCCTTGTTAGTACTAAGCCCAGAGAGGGCAGAAAGTACATCAATCCTTAAAAGAGATTATGATATTAGCCCGAGACGTGCGGTAAGCCTCACGGAACTATCTGTATAGCGTATGCAATAGGCCTCATGGAAGTAAGATCATGAAAAAAACCTTCCAAAGCGCCCAAGGGGATCTCAAAAGAAAGGAATAAATCATTAGGTGAGATAATTCCCCGCTAGTACCTCCTACTACTCATCCAAATGTGTCTCAATGCCCCCTTTCCTCCTTTTTCCCCCTTCCTCAATTATCGGTTATTTTTTCTCTTATTTCCCCCATTTTCCGTGTAAATTATCGTCAGCTGGGCTTGGGGTCAGGGTTGAGTCATCTAGAGACCCTTTAGAAGTGTGAGATCTCTCCCGGGCAGCTCAGTTGTTGCTCAGATGTTGCAAAAGGAGGATGTATGTCTCTCACCCGGCTGACCAAGAATATGACCAGGTGGCGAAACTATACGTTTTTCACCATCCAATTGCTGTTCCCACTTCTTTTATCACTCTTCAATGTTCATATGTTCATCATATAATTAAATAAATGTCCATGAAGAAGAAATAATGCTTTATATGGTAAATGTAACATGTTCTGTCAGAATCAAAGGTAATTAATTCGCATTCAACAACAATTGTCAACACCCCATTTTTGCTCTCCTCAATCCCCCCCTTTTTCTCCTTTCTTCCCCCCCTTCTCAATTATCGGCTATTTTTCCTCTTATTTCCCATTTTCTCCAGTTGTTTTCTGCGCGAATTATCGTCAGCCAGGCTTGGAGTCAGGGATGAGTCATCTAGAGACTCTTTAACAGTGTGAGATCTCTCCCGGGCAGCTCAGTTGTTGCTCAGACGTTGCAAAGGGAGGATGTATGTCTCTCGCCCGGCTGACCCAGAATACGACCGGGTGGCGAAAATATATGTTTTTCACCATCCAATTGCTGTTCCCACTTCTTTTATTACTCTTCAATGTTCATATGTTCATCGTATAAGTAAAATAAATACACATGGAGAAGAAATGATGCTGTATATGATAAATATAACGAGTTCTGTCAGAATGGAAGGTACCGGTAATTAATTCGCATACAACAACATTTTTAGCACCCCATTTTCGCTCTCCTCGGGTTAGGCATAATTCATTGAGAGGGGTGTGGAGAGGGAAGAATAGTGCCAGAATCATCCATGGTGGAGTTTTTAGCGAAAGCTTGCGCGAAGAGTTCAGCTTTGTCAGTGGAAGAGGTGACGGTGGTACTGTCAGAGTGGAAAAGACGAGGAAGAAAAATTGTTGGAGAGGTTTTTGGCTAGATGCCACAAGGCTTGGGGAGAGCTAGAGTTGGAAAGTTCAGAGTAATTTTTATTGATGAATGAGTTTTTGGCAAGTCAAAGAACTGATTTGGTTTGATTACAGGCAGAAAGATAGAAAGTGCAAAGATTCGTGTGTTTGAAGGTTACGGTACCGTTTGAATGCTTGCTCCTTATTGCGAACCGAAGTAGAACAAGCGTTAATAATCCAAGAATATTCTGCATTAGAAAGAAAATGGAATGTATGCTTCTATGCCCGAGATGATCACCTCGGTAATACGCTCAGCACACGGAAGCAATTATCATTCCATGGGAAATTATAGAAGTACTGCCAAAGAGCCTCCCACGCAGTGCCAAAGTGCCACAAGCACCACCGGCTGGGAGGATCAGACGGCTGTACTGGAGGGATAGGACAGGTGACAGAGATAAGGTTATGATCACAAGAGCCCGACGGAGAGAAAAGGTTTACAGCGTAAGCAGAAGTATTAGAGGTTATGAATAAGTCAAGGATGTTGGACCAATCACCAACGCAATCAGGAATATGAGTAGGGTGCTGGAATAATTGATCTAGGTCATTTAGGATAGAAAAGATGTGGTCTTGTTAACCAGGTTGGTCAGTGAAAAAGGAGGAGAGCCATTGGCAGTGGTGAACAATAGAAATATCCTAAGATAAAGATTACAGAGAAAGAGGAGATTGATAAGATATTATGTTCCACTTTAGAGTTGAGATAGTCAAAACATTTAGGAAAGTCAGTTGAGTTAGGGGATAGATAGACAGCACAGAAATATTTAATGTGAGAGTGACAGGAAAGTTTGAGGCATAAAGTTGAGAATTCAGAAGAGCCGAAATTCGGGAACACGAGAGCAAGTGAGTTTGTTGTGCACATACACGCTACATCCAACTTTGGCTTGAAAACTTGGGTAGAGAAAGTAGGAGGATACAGAAAGGGGTTGCTGGCAGTTGTTTCAGACACCTGAGTCTTGGAGAGGAAACTACCACGTTTGTTGGAGGAGAGGTGGTGTTCGAGAGAGGGAAAGTTAGATAGTGAAGCAGATAAGTGAAACAATCGTTCAAATGGTGATGCAAGCATGAAATTTGGTACAGGTATTCTTCAAAGCACATACCGCTGGCCACGCAAAAATTCAATATGGCGACCATTTTTCAAGATGGCCGACACATCTGACTGAGCCCTACTGTTATGGGTCAGTTAATTGAAAGAAAAAAGACATGAATACTGTCCAATCCATTATTTTTTTGGCTCTAACGTGGTAAGTGAAGGTAATTTTGTCCAAAGCAGTTGCATATTAGACTTTAACTAAGATGGCGCCCAAGATGGCCGCCAATAACCCGAGGAGGACGGATTTTTTTTGGCGATTTTCGGTAGTGTTTATGGCTTAATAGGTAATCAAAGAATAAAGATAGAGAAATGAGTCATAAATCACGTGAGAGAGGTCACTTTCAGCTTTTGTCTTTTAAAAAAATTCAGCTCCATAGGCCCAGTAGTTACTGAGATATTGCTTGTTTTCGTGAGGTAACTTTTCCGTGATTTTCCGTGTTTACGCACCTTTGCCATAGTGAAATTTCCTTAAACCCATTGTGTTGACATCACGGTAGTTTCGGTGATATTGGAACTCGGTGAAAATTACCGCAAAAGTACCGTGACGTCATACAAGTAAATAGCAGCCATCAGCAGGCTATTTAAAGGCTATTTAAAGCCGTGCTATTTGTGTAGTGTATCGGCCTTCTGGGGTTAAAGACAAATTTTGTGATATCTTGGCTATTAGTAGAGCTAGACAAATGATTTTTTCATCTAATCCTACATTTTTGAGGTCAGAGAATTAGAAAGACATGTCACATTATTAACTCATCAGGGTCATAAGTAACTAGACAAAGTGAAGGAAGATTATATCGTAGGAAACGGCCTAATTCACACCATTTATACATATCCATTGAGTACAAATAACATTAGTAAAAATACCATAGAATCAAAGACTCACACCTCACATTTGCAAGTGCACAGAGCTGTACAGGAGAGACCCAGCCTGTAGCACTTGCACCTGCCACGACAGTCTAATTTACAGCCACATTTGGTCAGCTGTTCGCAACTCTTGGCTATGGGGGAGTTGGCTGTCCAGAAGACGTGCCATTCTTCACCAACCTTCTGCCATCCCCAGTCAGCAGGACTCTCTGCTTCTGGTTGACACTGGGTTGCTTGGGCCCAATCACAACCAGCCTGGAAGGCAGCTCGTCTAGTGTGCTGAAGCAGAGCTGCTCTTGTTGGTGGAATGGCCTCATAAGGCCTCTGTTTTCTGGCAAACATGTCAAGCCTGGCCTCATCCACAGTGGTAGCAGTGCTGGACCTGTCATACATCAGTATGACAAACCTCTCCAGTATCTCCAGGTCACCATCTTCCACTGTAAGAGGGTACTGGCTCAGCTTGGAGAAGACAGGGGAGGCCTCTGGACAAACATCCCATGTCTGACAGGCAGTTTTCTATCCCTTGTTACGGAAGGCTGAAACAGTGTCACACCCTGTGAAGGCATGAAAGAATAACATGCCTTTAGTCTTCTCCTGCCCCATACAGCGATACAGGCCATGCACACTGATCCAGCGCCGGCTTTGACCGTGACCAAATGCCACCCATAACTGCTCTAGCCCCAAACTCTGAAGGGCTGGAATGACCACAACATCTGTATCATTTGCCTTGACCATGATGGCTTTGCTCCCATGTTCTGCAGCATATTTGGCATGCACAAAGATGCGGCTGTCAGCTTCCTCATGAGAGCACTTGTCCAGTCCTTGAAGACCAGTTTCATGAGTGCTGAGGACTGCAGATCCCTTTGTGACAATTACCAAGTTTGGTGCAGACATTTGGGCAACCCTGTCTGCCAGGAACTGGAACAACTCCGTCTTGTTGTCATTATGCCTAAGGAAGTTACGCCAATTGGATGGAATGCTGTTCTTGTTTGTCACCTTGCGTCTTCCTCCCTGGCCACGTTGAGACCTGGTCTCGGCTTTGAGGCTGGATGGGTTGTACACATCAAAGACAAGATGTGTTGTCTTGTACTTCGTAGCATAGCTGTGAATAAATGGCAGGAAGTCCAGAGTTGCATAGCCCTCAAAGGTCTTTCCTCTCTTTGGTGGCAAGACATGGACCAAAGCAGACCCATCTACAATCAGGACATCGGTCTCTGGTTCTTCGTCTGTTGATGTAACATGAGTCTCCAAGATAGAGGTCAGTTGAGACTTCTGGCAAGTGTACAGCCTTCCACCCTCACTCAGTGCAGCTGGGAATGCCTGATTCTCATGCTGGAAGAACTCCTGCAGATCACACTGTCTGCTCTGACAGGAGATGAACAGCTTTGAGAAGAGCTTGTAGTCCTCCTTCAGAAGCTTCTGCTTTGAGTGCTTAATAGGAGCAAATTCTTGCCTGAAGAAGTCAGTTTTGTTCCTCTTGATTGACTCATAGAAGGAAACTGGATTATTTGCTAAGGCTTCAGAAAAGTCCTGGAATTTAGTTTGGCCTCTCTCCAAGTGAATCTGCAGAAGTTCCACTGAGCTGGGGTGAGCTATGTCTTTGTTGTCAATAGAATACAGCTCTTGACTGTCATCCTGGAAAGGACTGCCCAACTCTTGCAAAGTCAGAGACAGCTTATTGACTCTTTCCAGGAAAGTCAGCTGTGCCTGCGGTGTTTGCTCGTGGTGAGCTGTGTGTTCACTTGACTCTTTAGCTTGAGCCTCTTGTTCATACAGGGACACCAAACGGCTTTCCTCAGGACCAGCAACCATCCATCGCCTAAGTGCTGCTGGGTCTTCAGTGAGCCCAATGGCTCCACCATCAGCTTTGATGATGGCATTGGCCTGCTCATGGGCTTGGTCAAGAGCCATTACGGAGAAGTCACGACTTGTCTTGTGCACAACAAAGTTTCCCTTCTTGAATTCTTGAGACAGCTCAGGGTGTGTGCTCTCCAGAGTGAGCATGTCCCTCAGGTGGACTGGAAGCCACCTGGCATAATTTGTATTGTTATTGGCAAAGAAGAAGGGGATTAACTCACTCAATGCCTGGCAATAGAGAGCAAAGTTGGCTTCACGGAAAGACCTGATGAGCAAGAAGATGACAAGCTCCATTGACAGCACCATGTGCCAGAAGTGGAACTGTGGGCTTTGCTCTTTACGAATGGCACACCACTCCTCAAAGCTCAATGTCTCTTCTTTGTGATCTGGTAGCTCTGCACAGTGATCCACATATGCAGCTTTCAGGAGCTTGTACAGGCTGCATGCTGTAACCTGATGCATTTGACGTGTCCTGGTAACACTTGCAGCTGACAGGAAAGATTCTGCAGTGCCTGATGAAGCCACACCTGCTTCCACCAAGGCACCCGCTGTCTTTGAGGAGAGTGCCCAAGGACTTTAGCGCTGCCATCTCAATGTGCAGACCTCCAAACATGACCAGGTACTTGTCCTCTCCATATTGGTCAGGCCATTGCCACTGCACCTGTTTTGTAAGGGCATAGATTGGCTGATCAGCTGCGATAACAGGTACCTGACCAGGGTTCAGATAAGCTAGTACATCCTGTACTTTCTTCATCACATGTTTGACAGTAGCAACAGAGTGAGCTTGGTCCCGCAGAAGAGGAAGCAATGAAGTAATGCTTACTTCAAATTCTGGGCCTCTCTTCATTGAAGCATGATGTGCTGACCATGTCAAGTTCACTGCACCATCTACTTCCTCAGTCACTATTACTTTCTCTAGCCACTGGTACTCCATGGCCAGTTGTGGGCCGAAGACATCTGTGGCTGGCTTTGGCAGTGGAAGTTTTGGTGGCAGGGGGTTCTTTGCTTTGAAGGATGCAGGATTAATGTTTGTGAATGTGTCAGGAAGTTCTGGAACGGCCTTGACTTTCTCAGGTCCAAGCCTGATTGTTGACGCTCCTGGCCACCATTTGCAAGATCTCATCACTGCCTCAGTCCTTACTAACAAATGTGAAAATGGCTCCATTGGATTATCTGACCCAAAGAATGTATGTGCACACCAAAAATCATGTATATATGTTCAGTAGTTGCTTAGATATGAACATATGAAATTAATGGACGCCATCTTGGATGCCATTCTAAAATTCCAATTATAGACTATGACAATGATTAAAACAGTGCTTCTCATTAATCTGGTTAGCAAGAAACAGTTTTCTCTTAAAATGTTCACCAGGTAATAATTACAAAAAAAATTAAGCAATATATGGTCAGGCACAGCAGCCATCTTGAAAAATGACCGCCATCTTGGATTTTCGCTTGGCCAGCGGTATTTCTGAGAAGAATGGACCTTGAAGGGTACATGTACCAAATTTCATGCTTGCATCACCATTTGAACGATTCTCCTGAAATTTGCACTTATCTGCTCCACTAAGAGGAAGGCCACGAATGTTACATAAATTGATAGTAAGAGAGGCAGGCCATGGTCCAAATAACGTTGATGCATTGTCAGGTAAGGACGAATAAGTGTTGAGGCATTTGAGCCCCCCCCCCCCCCCTGGGGACTCCGAAACAGGTGTATTTGTTGTCGTCATTTAATAACAAACATGTCTTGGTGAATTGGAAAGGAGTGTAGTGTGCTTGTTAAGTGAAGTGAAATGGATAGGAGGAGGAGGAGTTGTTTGTGAGAACTAGGTGGATTACTCTCTGTGCAGGTGAGAAACAAAGAGGAATAGTGAGGGAAGCCAGACATATGAAACAGGAGTTCCAGCAACTCCTTATCATATTCCTAGGGTATTACCCTGCTCGATGATGTCGGCAATATTAAAAAGGTAAACATTGGGAGTGACCATAGAATGGGAGGCTGCACAGCAACGTTAAATTCTGAATCCATAAGAAACAAACTAGTTCTCAGGAAGATAATATGACTAGGGAAAGTTAAAGAGATACATATGGAGTTTCAGCTAAAACTTAGAAATAGATTCCAAGCTCTCGACAGCAATGAAAATGACATCAACAAAGTAAATGAACACCTATAACATTAGCAATTAGAGAATCAGCAGAAAATATTGGGAACACAAACACAAGTAAAGAAAATAAGTACTCGCAAACTATTGTAAATCTCATAAAAGAAGAAAAACAATGCAAACAATATCAAAAGGAGATTAACTCCCTCCGACATATTATGTTCCAATAAGTCCAAGGAGGCGCTTGACAAGTATTTTGGGTCTTGAATTTGGCTCATGAGTGTTGTCGAAGCCTTACATTTTTCGCGATTTCCAAACACCAGAATGCTGTTTATTGTGATGTATCATATATCAATGGAAAGAGGAATATTTATAGTACATGATAAAATAAAAAAAAATGTAAATAAATCGAAATATGAAAGTGTAAATGAGTCCGGAATACAATTATTTCCCATGCAATTGTCTTCACACCGTCCTAGCTCTAAATTGTGAGCGTTGACCATATATTTTGTTTTTGCTCAAATAATAGTATTTTTTCTCCTCTTTCCAAATCTGAAAACAGAAATTGTTTATCTTCAATAGTTCTCAAGCAGTGACCGAAAAAAAATATATATGATTTTGATTTATATGGTTTATAACATTTTCAATTTATTTCGTTGCTACGAAGTGTATGGTTTTAAATTTAGGCTGAATGAATACGGCAAATAATGCTAATGAGTATAAAATTAACTAGAAGTTCCTAGGACAAATACTTTTTGCGCTATGAATATTTGAAATGAAGAGCCAAAATGCGAATATTTACGCTTCACCCGTCTCTGTTCCGGCGATGCTAGCCGGGTTCCGAGCTGTTCCCCACCTCGTGGTTGCGTTATTTGGTCGGATACGTATATAACTGTATATATCACCGGAATCGGAAAATTGTGCTCTTTCCAATGGTGAAAACAAAAATAATATAGAGTAATTGGTTCGTGAGCTATGCACAATTGTTTCCATGCATTGTTATTGTTATGAAAATATATGAGAATGTTTATACAGTTGTATATCTTTGCCACAATATACACCCTTTCCAACGAGAAGGGAAATGGCTCCTGGGTTGACACTGAAAAAACAAAATAAGAAAGCCAGGTAATCTTCAGGTAATAAATTCAGAAATAATTCTATTGTACAGGTAAATAAAATAAAGTAATGTATATATATATATATATATATATATATATACAGTATATTAGATATATATGTAGTATATATATATATATATATATATATATATATATATATATATATATATATATATATATATATATATATATAAATTATATATATAGAAGGTGTCAAACAAAATATAAAGAATGGTAAATGGTAATGGTAATGTATGTGTGTGGATATATTTATATATATATATATATATATATATATATATATATACTGTATATATATATATATATATATATATATATGGTGTCAAACCAGAGAAATATGTGCAAATTTCCAAGCCACCCAAAGAGGTACTGCACTGGACTCGTTATTTTTTTAGAGTGGTTCCCCCAGGAGGCCTATATCCACTGTAATGCAAAATGTAGTAGAAATAGATATTTTTTATTTTGTTTTTTTTTTATGATGATGATGACGATGATGATGGTGATGATGATGGGTGAATGAAGGTGGGCTCCGAACCTCGGAAGTGATGATTGAATGAATGAATGAATTATATATGGGGGGAGGGGGGTATAATGGGGGAAGAGGGGGAGGGTGTATAATGGGGGAGGGAGGGGGCATAACTTAGATAAATACATAAATACGAATTATATATATATATATATATATATATATATATATATTATATCAATCTACGATTAGAAAAATAAAATAAAATACAAATACAAAATAACCCTCCCCCACCCCCCAAAAAAAAAATATATATAGATATGGAGGGGAGGGGGAGGGGGGAGGGGGGGGAGGGAGGGAGATATAATGGGGGAGGGAGGGGGGTATAATGGGGGGGGAGGGAGGGGGAGAGGGCATAACATAGATAAATACATAAACACGAATTATATTATATATATATATATATATATATATTATATCAATCTACAATTAGAAAAATAAAAATAAAATAAAAAATAACCCTGCCCAACCCCCCCAAAAAAAAAAAAAAAATATATATATATATATATATATATATATATATATATATATGGGGGGAAGGGAAGGAGGATGGAGGGGAGGGGGGGGAGGGAGGGGAGGGGCATAACATAGATAAATACATAAACACGAATTATATTATATATATATATATATATATATATATATATATATATATATATATATATATATATTATATCAATCTACAATTAGAAAAATAAAAAAAAAAAATAACCCTCCCCACCCAAAAAAAAAAAAAAAAAAAAATAAAAAAATATATATATATATATATATATATATATGGGGGGAGGGGGGGGAGGGGAGGGGGGAGGGAGGTATAATGGGGGGGGAGGGAGGGGTAGGGGGGGGGGAGGGGGGGGGGAGGAGGGGAGGTAGGTATAATGGGTGGGGAGGGAGGGGGAGGGGGCATAACATAGATAAATACATAAACACGAATTATATTATATATATATATATATATATATATTATATCAATCTACAATTAGAAAAATAAAATAAAAATAAAAATAGCCCCCCACCCCCCAAAAAAAAAAACACAACAAAAACAATATATATATATATATATGTATATGGGGGGAGGGGGAAGGGGAGGTGGAGGGAGGGGGGAGGCGAGGGGGGAGGGGGAGGGAGGTATAATGGGGGGGAGGGGGGAGGGAGGAGGGAGGGAGGGGGGGCGGAGGGGATGGAGGTATAATGGGGGGGGAGGGAGGGGGAGGGGGCATAACATAGATAAATACATAAACACGATTTATATTATATATATATAGATATATAGATTATATATAATTATATATATAATATATTATATATATATATATTATATAGAATATATATAAATATATATATATATATATATATATATATATATATATATATATATAATATATATATATATATATAATTATATATAATAAGAGTTTGTGGGGACATTTATGTATAATAATAAATAATAATAATAATAATAATAATAATAATATAATAATAATAATATAATAATTATAATATAATAAAGCAAAAATATAAATGAAATACAAATATAAATACTTTTTTATGGGTGATCCCATACACAGGAATAACAGGTATAATAATAAATAATAATAATACAAATAATAAAATAGGCCTAAACACAAAAATAATAAAATGGTGGTGGTGGTGGTGGAGATGGTGGTGGTGTTGGTGGAGATGGTGGTGGTGTTGACACAAATTGGGTTGGGTTCATTTTCTGACCTGGCCCACGGTCAGAAAAGGGACCCTACCCTATTGGTGTCAACACCACCACCATCTCCACCAACACCACCACCATCTCCACCACTATCTCCACCACCACCACCACCATCTCCACCACCACCACCACCCCGACCATCACCACCACCACCATCACCACCACCATCTCCACCACCACCACCACCACCACCATCTCCACCACCACCACCACCACCACCACCATCTCCACCACCACCACCACCAAAAATGTTGACTGTACTTACTCACACTGCTGAGATTCCCTCGTGGCCACCAAGCCGTATATGTAGAGTGCTTTTGCCCATAAAAAAACTTACCTCCCAAGCACTTTCCACCAATAAATTATCGAGCAAAAATGCAAGCACTTTCCACCACTAAATTATCGAACAAAAATGCACAGGGCTGAGGGAGCATGGCGACATATGCTCGACCAGTAATGAAAGTTTTTTCACTAAGAAACACTAATACAAGGTAAGATACACTACTTGAACGGATAAATAGCAATATAATTGACTGATATTTATATGAAAGTGTTCCACAAACAAGCAAAACGTTTGGCAAGAAGCATGGCCCCTCCCTCCACCACCTTGGTCACGTAGCCTACACCAGAGAATGCTCGATCAGTAATAAAAGTGTTTTCACTATAAACACTTATACAAGTAAAATACACTACTTCAAGTGATAAATAGCAATATAATTGACTCAATATGGTATGAAAGTGATCCACAAACAAGCGAAACCATGGCCCCTCATGGAGCCCACCTTGGTCACGTACACCAGACTAGCAAAACACTTCACTAACATGGTTTTTATACCCTAAATAAGAATAACACAATAATCCATCGATAACCCAACGATATAGCACTTCGTTTGGGTTATATTAGGGCGGTAATACCAGCCAGGCTGAGCAAAATGGAGGCCCCTTGGTTTAAAGGGCTGCACACACCCACCTACTAGGCTGGCTGATGGGAAGAAACTGACTCTCTCTACCACCGCGGGGCCCTCACAGGGACGCTAGGGGGTTGCTAGATTTGTCCACATGTACATCTAACTTATCGGACTTACCAGCCAAAAAACCGGCTCAATTGCGTCATAAACTTATTTTCTAGCAATATAATAAGTCCATATGACGCGATCGCGTCATATGAGTTTTTGGTTCACTCTGCCATATGACTCGATCGCGTCATATATGTCTGGGAGAGTTAAATAGAGAGATAAGAGCTAGACAAATTGATCAACAAAAGACGCCAGGAAGATGAGAGAAAACACACATGGACTTTGTTGACGAAACTATTAAAAAAAAAACTCAAACTAGCAGAACATAAACTAGCCTTAGACACGCAACAAATTACGTTTCTGAGAAGCAGCAATTGTGAAATCATAAACTCTAGCGAACAAATGGTGAAACAAGTCAAACAGTTTTATGAATTTTTTTACTCCTCAAGTATTTCAGTTCCGTCATTTGATTCAACAACAGACACAAGCGAAATCTCACATAATTATATATGTAGATGAAGAGTAACGTCTGCCTTAAACAAAATGAAAAGGGGAAAAGCTCCGGGGGATGATGTTATAATAAGCGATCTCCTGAAGTATGCAGGAGATAAGGTCCAGTGTAAAATAGCTCAGCTATTCACCCAATCTTTCTGTAATCAGGATGTTCCAGAAGCTTGGTGCAATGCAACTACCGTCCCATTAGTATATTATCAGTTATTAACAAGTTTTATTTTTGTTTTCTATGAAGATGAGGGAGCCAAAAGGCAGAACTGCCTGTAACGAGTGCCTCCCCAGAGTTGAAAGAGTGACAGGGCCAAAATCAAGGAATGTCCGAGCCAAAATGTCTGGACACACGGAATTTGAAGCAATACAAGTCATACGATGAGGGAAAGATGGATTCAGGGAGAGAGTTCCAGAGCTCAGCTGTTGAATAGAAGACAGATTGGGAGTATCGTTTCACTATTGAGTTGGAGAGTTGCTCTGAGTAGGGGTGGGATTGTGCTGCAAGACGGGTACAAAGTACATTACGTAAAATAGGTGGTATACACTGAGAGAGCTCTGAGGAACACTGATGATTGTAATAACGATAAAATAGTGAGAGATGCAACATTGCGGTGAAGATAGAGAGATTGCAGATAATCAGTGAGTGGACGGGAGTTAATGAGACAAAATCCTTTCTTTTCTACTTTTTATAGAAGTGTTGTGTGAGAGGATCCTCATCACACATGCGAACAATACTCAATACAAGGACGCACTGTGCCCCTGTACAGAGCAAGAAGCTGTGCAGGGGTAAATAACCCCTTCAGGCGGTTGAGCACACCTAGCTTCTGGGAATCTGTTTTAGCAAGAGGGGTGATAATGGTCTTTCCAAGATTGATCAGAAGAAGAAGAGACACCCAGAATACTGAGATAATATGAAGGGTTGATTTTTGTATTGTTGAAGTATAAGGGATAGTCCTTTGTGAGTTCTTGACGGGTAGATAAATGGAGAAATTGGGTTTTGGAAACATTGAAAGCGACAAGGTTTTCTCTGCCCCAATTGGAAATTGTAGTTAGATCAGAGGATAATTGTTTTTGAGGGATTGCTTGCTGGGACGTTCTGGAAAACTAGTTGAATAGTGTAAGGTAGACTCGTCAGCATATGAGTGGATAGGACTGGAGGTACAGTTGAGAAGATCATTTATAAATATTAGAAAGATAATTGGATATTGGACAGAACACCGGAGTTGATAGGATGAGGAAGTGAACGATGGCCGTACACAACTGCAGCTATGGAATGACCAGAAAGGAAACTAGAGATAAAGGCACAGATGGAGAGATAAAAACCGAAGGATGGTAGTTTAGAAATTAGAGATTTGTGCCAGACTTTATCGAAGGCCTTCAATATGTCTAGTGCAATAGAAAAGGTCTCACCGAACTCCCGAAAGGAGGATTAACAAGAGTTAGTAAGATTTGAAAGATCACCAGTAGAGCGACCCCTGAAGGCGCTTTTCCACATACCCGATTTTGGTTGTTGACACAACCCGACATCACCTATTCGGCCATTGTCTCATCATATCGTATACAATTCTTTCATGATCGTCTGATGTCCCGGAATGGTCGCTGGAGTTCTGGTTAGTCTTGAATTGGGACTTGGGTCGTGAGAGTCGTGCTGATTTTTGGAGAATTCAAAAATGTTCATGAATGTCGGTTATGTGCACGGCAGTCGAGCAATGTCGGCTATGTGTCTGCGGCAAGCCCGCAACCAGTCAAGTTCATTCTGATGTGTCCGCGACGATGTTGAACGAGAATAATCGTTACGAACATACACGACCTCTCTCGACTATTTGCCGAAGCACACGACTTGTCTCAAGATCATTTCGCGAAATAACAAGACCGGTGTCGTATGTGCTGCCGAAACTATACACGCCCATGGCAGAATGCGAGTATGCTCTACTCGACAGTGTTGTCGACCTGAAGGAATGGTCGCGGACACAGTCGCACATGTCCATGACACAACTTGACATGGTCGCCAACAAGGTCCTTTCTTCGTGAAACCGTATTCGTGTTTGCGTTCAGATTAGTGGTAGTGGTGGTGGTGGTTGTTTTGGTTGTGGTAGTAGTAATTGTGGTTGTGGTAGTAGTAGTTGTGGTTGTGGTGCATGGTGGTGGTGGTGGTTGTGGTAGTGATATTGGTGGGGTTAGTGGTTGTGGTGGATGTAGTGGTAGTGGTGGTGCATGGCGGTGGTGATGGTGTATGGTGGTGGTGGTGTATGGTCGTGGTGGTGGTTGTGGTTGATATGGTTGCTTTTTGTGTAGGTGGTTATGGTTGGTAGTTGGTGGGGAGAGTGTGTGGTTGTGGTTGTATGTGTGTCTGTGATGGTTATGGAAGTTTGTTGGGGATGATGCTGGTGAGGTGTGTGGTGGTGGTTGTGGTAGTTTGGTGGGGGTGGTGGTTGTGGTGTTTGTGGTAGTTTGGTGGTTGTAGTGGCTTGGTAGTGGTGGTAGTAGCTTGATGGTAATTGTGGTATTTCTGTGGTGGTTGTGTTGGTTGTGATAATTTGCTCTGGTTGGTGGTGGTTGAATTTTGCGGTTCTTGGAGAAGATTGAAGGGAGATTATGTGTGTGTGCTCTGTATCGGGTCACAGTTTGCTCCTGTATTGAGTATTGTTCGCATGTGTGGGGAGGCTCCACCCATACCGCACTTCTTGAACGGGTAGAGTCCAAAGCCACCTGGCATAATTTGTATTGTTATTGGCAAAGAAGAAGGGGATTAACTTACTCAATGCCTGGCAATAGAGAACAAAGTTGGCTTCACGGAAAGACCTGATGAGCAAGAAGATGACAAGCTCCATTGACAGCACCATGTGCCAGAAGTGGAACTGTGGGCTTTGCTCTTTACGAATGGCACACCACTCCTCAAAGCTCAATGTCTCTTCTTTGTGATCTGGTAGCTCTGCACAGTGATCCACATATGCAGCTTTCAGGAGCTTGTACAGGCTGCATGCTGTAACCTGATGCATTTGACGTGTCCTGGTAACACTTGCAGCTGACAGGAAAGATTCTGCAGTGCCTGATGAAGCCACACCTGCTTCCACCAAGGCACCCGCTGTCTTTGAGGAGAGTGCCCAAGGACTTTAGCGCTGCCATCTCAATGTGCAGACCTCCAAACATGACCAGCTACTTGTCCTCTCCATATTGGTCAGGCCATTGCCACTGCACCTGTTTTGCAAGGGCATAGATTGGCTGATCAGCTGCGATAACAGGTACCTGACCAGGGTTCAGATAAGCTACTACATCCTGTACTTTCTTCATCACATGTTTGACAGTAGCAACAGAGTGAGCTTGGTCCCGCAGAAGAGGAAGCAATGAAGTAATGCTTACTTCAAATTCTGGGCCTCTCTTCATTGAAGCATGATGTGCTGACCATGTCAAGTTCACTGCACCATCTACTTCCTCAGTCACTATTACTTTCTCTAGCCACTGGTACTCCATGGCCAGTTGTGGGCCGAAGACATCTGTGGCTGGCTTTGGCAGTGGAAGTTTTGGTGGCAGGGGGTTCTTTGCTTTGAAGGATGCAGGATTAATGTTTGTGAATGTGTCAGGAAGTTCTGGAACGGCTTTGACTTTCTCAGGTCCAAGCCTGATTGTTTACGCTCCTGGCCACCATTTGCAAGATCTCATCACTGCCTCAGTCCTTACTAACAAATGTGAAAATGGCTCCATTGGATTATCTGACCCAAAGAATGTATGTGCACACCAAAAATCATGTATATATGTTCAGTAGTTGCTTAGATATGAACATATGAAATTAATGGACGCCATCTTGGATGCCATTCTAAAATTCCAATTATAGACTATGACAATGATTAAAACAGTGCTTCTCATTAATCTGGTTAGCAAGAAACTGTTTTCTCTTAAAATGTTCACCAGGTAATAATTAAAAAAAAAATTAAGCAATATATGGTCAGGCACAGCAGCCATCTTGAAAAATGACCGCCATCTTGGATTTTCGCTTGGCCAGCGGTATTTCTGAGAAGAATGGACCTTGAAGGGTACATGTACCAAATTTCATGCTTGCATCACCATTTGAACGATTCTCCTGAAATTTGCACTTATCTGCTCCACTAAGAGGAAGGCCACGAATGTTACATAAATTGATAGTAAGAGAGGCAGGCCATGGTCCAAATAACGTTGATGCATTGTCAGGTAAGGACGAATAAGTGTTGAGGCATTTGAGCCCCCCCCCCCCCCTGGGGACTCCGAAACAGGTGTATTTGTTGTCGTCATTTAATAACAAACATGTCTTGGAAAGGAGTGTAGTGTGCTTGTTAAGTGAAGTGAAATGGATAGGAGGAGGAGAAGTTGTTTGTGAGAACTAGGTGGATTACTCTCTGTGCAGGTGAGAAACAAAGAGGAATAGTGAGGGAAGCCAGACATATGAAACAGGAGTTCCAGCAACTCCTTATCATATTCCTAGGGTATTACCCTGCTCGATGATGTCGGCAATATTAAAAAGGTAAACATTGGGAGTGACCATAGAATGGGAGGCTGCACAGCAACGTTAAATTCTGAATCCATAAGAAACAAACTAGTTCTCAGGAAGATAATATGACTAGGGAAAGTTAAAGAGATACATATGGAGTTTCAGCTAAAACTTAGAAATAGATTCCAAGCTCTCGACAGCAATGAAAATGACATCAACAAAGTAAATGAACACCTATAACATTAGCAATTAGAGAATCAGCAGAAAATATTGGGAACACAAACACAAGTAAAGAAAATAAGTACTCGCAAACTATTGTAAATCTCATAAAAGAAGAAAAACAATGCAAACAATATCAAAAGGAGATTAAATAGAGAGATCAGAGCTAGACAAATTGATCAACAAAAGACGCCAGGAAGATGAGAGAAAACACACATGGACTTTGTTGACGAAACTATTAAAACAAAAATCAAACTAGCAGAACATAAACTAGCCTTAGACACGCAACAAATTACGTTTCTGAGAAGCAGCAATTGTGAAATCATAAACTCTAGCGAACAAATGGTGAAACAAGTCAAAGAGTTTTATGACAAATTTTACTCCTCAAGTATTTCAGTTCCGTCATTTGATTCAACAACAGACACAAGCGAAATCCCACATAATTATGTATGTAGATGAAGAGTAACGTCTGCCTTAAACAAAATTAAAAGGGGAAAAGCTCCTGGGGATGATGTTATAATAAGCGATCTTCTGAAGTATGCAGGAGATAAGGTCAAGTGTAAAATAGCTCAGCTATTCACCCAATCTTTCTGTAATCAGGATGTTCCAGAAGCTTGGTGCAATGCAACTACCGTCCCATTAGTATATTATCAGTTATTAACAAGTTTTATTTTTGTTTTCTATGAGGATGAGGGAGACAAAAGGCAAAACTGCCTGTAACGAGTGCCTCCCCCAGAGTTGAAAGAGTGACAGGGCCAAAATCAAGGAATGTTCGAGCCAAAATGTCTGGACACACGGAATTTGAAGCAATATAAGTCATACGATGAGGGAAAGATGGATTCAGGGAGAGAGTTCCAAAGCTCAGCTGTTGAATAGAAGACAGATTGGGAGTATCGTTTCACTATTGAGTTGGAGAGTTGCTCTGAGTAGGGGTGGGATTGTGCTGCAAGACGGGTACAAAGTACCCTACGTAAAATAGGTGGTATACACTGAGAGAGCTCTGAGGAACACTGATGATTGTAGTAACGATAAAATAGTGAGAGATGCAACATTGCGATGAAGAGAGAGAGATTGCAGATAATCAGTGAGTGGACGGGAGTTAATGAGACTAAATCCTTTCTTTTCTACTTTTTATAGAAGTGTTGTGTGAGAGGATCCTCATCACACATGCGAACAATACTCAATACAAGGACGCACTGTGCCCTTGTACAGAGCAAGAAGCTGTGCAGGGGTAAATAACCCCTTCAGGCGGTTGAGCACACCCAGTTTCTGGGAATCTGTTTTAGCAAGAGGGGTGATAATGGTCTTTCCAAGATTGATCAGAAGAAGAAGAGACACCCAGAATACTGAGATAATGTGAAGGGTTGATTTTTGTATTGTTGAAGTATAAGGGATAGTCCTTTGGGAGTTCTTGACGGGTAGATAAATGGAGAAATTGGGTTTTGGAAACATTGAAAGCGACAAGGTTTTCTCTGCCCCAATTGGAAATTGTAGTTAGATCAGAGGATAATTGTTTTTGAGGGATTGCTTGCTGGGACGTTCTGGAAAACTAGTTGAATAGTGTAAGGTAGACTCGTCAGCATATGAGTGGATAGGACTGGAGGTACAGTTGAGAAGATCATTTATAAATATTAGAAAGATAATTGGATATTGGACAGAACACCGGAGTTGATAGGATGAGGAAGTGAACGATGGCCGTACACAACTGCAGCTATGGAATGACCAGAAAGGAAACTAGAGATAAAGGCACAGATGGAGAGATAAAAACCGAAGGATGGTAGTTTAGAAATTAGAGATTTGTGCCAGACTTTATCGAAGGCCTTCAATATGTCTAGTGCAATAGAAAAGGTCTCACCGAACTCCCGAAAGGAGGATTAACAAGAGTTAGTAAGATTTGAAAGATCACCAGTAGAGCGACCCCTGAAGGCGCTTTTCCACATACCCGATTTTGGTTGTTGACACAACCCGACATCACCTATTCGGCCATTGTCTCATCATATCGTATACAATTCTTTCATGATCGTCTGATGTCCCGGAATGGTCGCTGGAGTTCTGGTTAGTCTTGAATTGGGACTTGGGTCATGAGAGTCGTGCTGATTTTTGGAGAATTCAAAAATGTTCATGAATGTCGGTTATGTGCACGGCAGTCGAGCAATGTCGGCTATGTGTCTGCGGCAAGCCCGCAACCAGTCAAGTTCATTCTGATGTGTCCGCGACGATGTTGAACGAGAATAATCGTTACGAACATACACGACCTCTCTCGACTATTTGCCGACGCACACGACTTGTCTCAAGATCATTTCGCGAAATAACAAGACCGGTGTCGTATGTGCTGCCGAAACTATACGCGCCCATGGCAGAATGCGAGTATGCTCTACTCGACAGTGTTGTCGACATGAAGGAACAGTCGTGGACACAGTCGCACATGTCCGCAATACAACTTGACATGGTCGCCAACAAGGTCCTTTCTTCGTGAAACCGTATTCGTGTTTGCGTTCAGATTAGTGGTAGTGGTGGTGGTGGTTGTTTTGGTTGTGGTAGTAGTAGTTGTGGTTGTGGTGCATGGTGGTGGTGGTGGTTGTGGTAGTGATAGTGGTGGGGTTAGTGGTTGTGGTGGATGTAGTGGTAGTGGTGGTGCATGGCGGTGGTGATGGTGTATGGTGGTGGTGGTGTATGGTCGTGGTGGTGGTTGTGGTTGATATGGTTGCTTTTTGTGTAGGTGGTTATGGTTGGTAGTTGGTGGGGAGAGTGTGTGGTTGTGGTTGTATGTGTGTCTGTGATGGTTATGGAAGTTTGTTGGGGATGATGCTGGTGAGGTGTGTGGTGGTGGTTGTGGTAGTTTGGTGGGGGTGGTGGTTGTGGTGTTTGTGGTAGTTTGGTGGTTGTAGTGGCTTGGTAGTGGTGGTAGTAGCTTGATGGTAATTGTGGTATTTCTGTGGTGGTTGTGTTGGTTGTGATAATTTGTTCTGGTTGGTGGTGGTTGATTTTTGCGGTTCTTGGAGAAGATTGAAGGGAGTACAAAGGAAATCAAGCAACAACAGGTCTAGTGACCCTTCTAGGTTGCTTGTCCTCCAAAACACTGAGGATCAAGTGTCCAAACAGTGGTTTAGAGTGGGTAAGGGAACATTGGAAAGGGAACTACTGCCCTGCCACTAACGTGGCAGGACTAGGAAGTTAGTAGGGGACATATGGGTTAGTAACTGAGGGGAGGATAAAGTTATTCATTTACAAACGCAGTCAGTCGCGGGTTTGATGCGAGATATTTGTCTAGGCGGAATTTAAATGAATCAACGGTGCTGCAGTCTATAACGTCTCGGGGAAGCCCATTCCACAAGTTGACAACTCGATTGAAGAAGAAATTCTTAGATTCGTGCGAGTTAAAAGATTTACCAATAATTTTGCAACCGTTTCCCCGCGTGTAATTAGATTGGTCGATAGTGAAGTACTTACTACAGTTCATATTGTCGATGCCTTTGATGATTTTGAACACTTGAATTAAGTCGCCTCTTAATCTGCGCTGGGTTAAAGGAAATAGATTTAATTCTCTAAGACGCTCTTCGTATGGTTTGTTCTTTAGGCTAGGTATCATTTTGGTAACTCTACGTTGAAACTCGTTCTAGCTTGTTTATATCTTTTTGGTAATAAGGGCACCAGGATTGAACGCAGTATTCCAGAAGAGGGCGGACTAAGGAATTGTAAAGGGTTAGGATAACTTCTTTGGATTTATGCTCAAATGACCTGCCTATAAAGCCAATTATTTTGTTTGCCTTCTTAACAACTTCTGAACATTGTTGACTCGGTTTTAGGTTACTCGATATTGTTACTCCCAGATCAGTTTCTCTGTTTACATTCTTAAGCTGAGTGCCATTCATCGAATAGTTTGCTTTCTCATTTAGGTATCCGACATGTAGTACTTTACATTTATCCGCATTGAAACTCATTTGCCAAATTTGGGCCCAACATGACAATTTATCTAGATTGTGTTGCATATCGTCAACTTGTTTCTTTTGAGAGTACGCTATTTGCAATTTTTGTATCGTCAGCAAATTTTGAGATTGTGCAGGTGAGACCCTCATCTATGTCGTTGATGTAAATTAGAAAGAGAATTGGTCCTAGTACCGATCCCTGGGGTACCCCGCTACTTACATTGGTCCATTTAGATGCCTTACCGTTTATGACTACCCTTTGCTTTCTGTTGCTGAGCCAATTTTCTATCCATTTCAACACACCGTCTTGTATTCCATGCGCTTTTAGTTTTAGCAGTAAACGTTTGTGGGGAACTTTGTCAAAGGCCTTTTGAAAATCAAGGTATATAATATCTACAGCTTTACTCTCATCGTAGAGGTTGAGGATATTGTGGAAGAAGTCTAAGAGGTTTGTTAAACAGGAACGTTTTTTACGAAAGCCGTGTTGAGTATCTTTAACCCTTATTTAGCGGCGAGCAACATAAGTCGAGTTAAATAAAGCTGGACTATGTGGCGGCGCTCGACATAGGTCGAGTGGCAATTTCAGCACGTAATGTGGCTGAGAGAGAGAGACAAGTGGTGGCAGGAGACTAGCGAGCGTATGACTGCTCCAGACCACCGCGGCGAACCTACTGACACAAATCTCAGCTCCCTCCTCCCTCTCTCACTCGCTACATACTCAATTATGTACTGAAAGTACCGAATTACCTGCTTTTTGCACTCGCGTTGCACGGTTATTGCAAGAAAACTATCCATCATACAAGGATCGTTATGGTGTCATTCGAAAGCTCTGTTTATGCCCTTTCAGGGATAGGTACTTGTTTTACGTTCTGGGTCTTATTTAGGCATGAAAATGATCACGTAAACAGCCCTATTTTGGCTAAAAACACCCCGCTGTGCGGTACACATAAATAAACCGCATAGGCCGCTCGTAAGGTGTTAAGTATGTTATTTTCCTCTAAGTGATTTACGAGTCTGTCTCGTATGACCGTTTCTAGCATTTTACATACAACTGAGGTTAAGCTAATTGGACGATAGTTACTGGGTAGGGATTTGCTGCCTTTTTTGAATATCGGTGTTACGTTGGCTAGCTTCCACTGATCAGGCATAGTTCCAGACTGCAAGGACTTATTGAATAGTAATGTCAGTGGTTTGGAGAGCTCATTCTTAGCTTCCTTTAGTACTCTAGGCGAGATTGTATCAGGTCCTGGCGTTTTATTTTACTTGAGTTTATCTAAACAATTCAATACTTCTCTCTCTGTAACGGTGATATTGCTTAGAACATCTGAATTATCAATCTGAATCGGCGATGGTGTAGGGATATCACTGAGGTCTTCTGTTGTAAAAACTGATGCAAAGAAGGTATTGAGGGCATTACTCATTTGTACTTCGTCTTTGGTGTATTCTCCTTTTTCATCGACTAACGGTCCAACAGTTGAAGTAACTACTTTTTTCTTTCTGATATAACTATAGAATTCTTTCGGGTTTGTTTTACTTTGATTCGCAATATGTAACTCTAAGGTCTTTTTACTTTGCTTAATTAACTTTTTGGCTTTGCGTCGTAGCTCTACAAATTTCACCCGTTCTTCGTCATTTTGTGAGGATTTTAATCTATCATTAGCAAATTTTTTAGCAAGCAGGCAGTTTGAAATATCTTTATTCCACCATTTGGGCTTATTATTATGGCCTGGACGCCGTATTTTCGATGGTATGCAGTCTTGCACTGCTTTTAGGTAAGTGGTTTCGAATAACTTCCAAGATGTATTTATGTCGTTATTGTTAATTAAAAAGCTCCAGTCAGTTTCTTTAAACATAGCTCTAAGTTTATGGAAGTTTGCTTTCTTGAAATTAGGGACTTTTCGATGCTACTATTTGGTTCGTTACTAGTAAACTTTAAAGTGAAAGTTATCGTACGATGGTCGCTGTTACTGAATTCATCACCAACATTCAAATTCTCTATCAATTCTTCTTTTGTTGCAAGTACAATGTCAAGAACGTTATTACCACGGGTCGGCATTCGAACAAATTGATAAAGCGAACTCTCTTGCAAGTTCGTATACAAGTCATGTCCGGAGTGTGAAGTAAGAGTATCGCCCCACTTGGTCACAGGTAAATTAAAGTCGCCAAAAATTACGGTATCTTGTGAGTTACTTATATCTGCAATTTGTTCGTAAATTTCTCGGTCAGTTTGCACTGATTGAGCTGGAGGTCTGTATATTAACGCAAGTATTATTTTTGTACCTTTATTATTCTTTATTAGCACAAAAGATGTGTCGACGTTCACAATTTGAGGTTTTGACACGAGGGTCGGGTTAAGACTTTCTTTGATATAAAATAAAACGCCACCTCCATTTTTATTTATTCGGCTGTTCTCAAACATTACATAACCGGGAAGTGAATACTCTGCTAAAAAGTCTCTATCTTGTGTATTGAGCCAAGATTCTGTTATGCCAATCACATCATAATTTTCTGTAAACACTAGTTCCTCTAAATCTGAAAATTTATTGCGTATGCTACGAGCGTTTGCATAGAGAACATTCAAAGTTTTGGATTTGGGATTCAAGGAACGGTCTTTATTCAAATTATTGGTTCTGGTCGGATCTACATTTACATTCATGGCTGTCCTCGGTCCTCGGTCGTTATCCCTGACGGTTTTGAATTTGGGTCGTGTTGGTGGAGCTTTATCCAAATTCGCGGTTCTTGACGGATTAGTATTTAATTCCTTTGTAGATTGCCGTCCTCGCTGTCTTCGGTCCTCCTTCCTGGTTGTCCTGTGCTGAGTCGATTTCTTCTCCGAAAATCCTTCACCGCATCGTTGAGAAGACGCCCAAAACGCGCTGCTCCCACCTGGTTCAGATGAACTCCATCGTCCGAAAACAAATAGTCATCGTAGTAGAAATTGTCCCAGGTGTCGACGAATCCCACGTTCTCCTTCCTGCAGAGGTTTGCTAGACAACGATTTGTGCTGGTGGCTATGTTGTAAAATCGGCTCTCTACACCGAGCCGGGGGACGATTCCTGAGACGATGATCCTTGATGACTTCTCCTTAAACGACTTGATCAGCTGCTGGTACTTTAAAAGCAAATCTTCCGACCGGGTTCGCTGTACATCGTTGGATCCAACGTGGATGACGTACATTGTATTAGCAGGGGCCAGCTTTGATACTTCGTCAACTGCTGCAACTACGTCATCCACACCACCACCAGGGATACAAAAACGCTTCCTGGTCTTAGGTGCCCTGGCGCAAAACTCTGTGAGCTGACCACGTATCATCGAGTCTCCCACGAGCCGGACTTCTTCTATTTCCTCTTCGTCATCTGAGTCTGCGAGTATCTGGAAACGGTTTTGACACTCGGTAATCGGTATGTGTTTCCTGGTCTTGGGGCAAACGTTGTTCCTCACGACACGGAAGTTGTCTTGAGGGGGAAGAGAGTCGCTATTTGTATCTTGAGTATCGGAAACATCAGCTGAAATGGCTACTGTAGGCGTTGAATTGTTGGCAGTTGACGTTGGGGCGTTGGTGGCTGCTGGAGTTGCGGTGACAATTGAAGTTTGTGGCACTCCAACGTTGAGTGTTACAAATTCTTGAAGTGATTCCAGCTTCATGGTGAGGATGTTGATCTTGTTGTAGGCTTCATCTAATTTCACTGTAAAATTCTCTCGTTGCTGGCAGAGCCGGCAGACTTGAAGATCGATAGTAGCAAACATGGACTCACCAAACCTACCGGCGCAGGTCGCACAAGCGCGAGGCATGGTGACAGTCACTTTCTTCAGATCACTTCACTCACTTAAAAAACAATTCACTCACTTTACAACACTTCACTCACTTTAAAAACACTTCAATCACTTCAACCGAAAACAAATATGCTGAAATACGCAGAAATTGGTTATCAGGGGTGATAGCCTAACCGAAAACAAAAATGTTGAGATACGCAGAATTAGGCTTCCAGGGGCGATAGCCTAACCAAAAGTTTGTTTTAAAAATTGAAATACGCAATAATAGGCTACCAGCGTTGAATAGCCTAACCGAATATAATAAAATTGAAATTCGCAGAAATAGGCTACCAGGTGTGATAACCTAACCTTAAACAAATATATGTATAACAGAATATGTAACTAAATATACAATTCACCAAATAGAGATTATATAAAAATAAAGTGTGACTGCACACAAGGGGTTAATATACTGTGTCAACAGATGACCCTGGTGTCACTGTAGCCTAGTAAAGCAGTAGCCTACTCTTTTTAGATAAAAAAGTGTATCAGTCAAAGGTTATTACAAGATCGTGCAAGCAACAACTAAAATTACAGATATATATAGCTACAGTAGGATACTAAATACAATATCTACAAGAGTTAATAATAAAACAGATTGGCTGGCTATAGGCTAGGCTAGGTTTGGGTTAGGTTAAAAGCTTGGCAGGTTGGGTTAGGCTAGGTTAGTTTGTACAAATACCACCCTTAGCTTAAAGTAAAATCAGTCTGAGGAGAAAAAGTCAAGAATATATCTAGGGGGAAAAGATAAATGAATGCACTTAAATTTGGTACAAAATTTGCTGGAATTTAATATGTATAATCCCCCAAAAAGGTTTGTTTACAAAATGGTGTCGGCGTTAGTCCCTGTAGGCGGTTAGTTAGTAAACAATATTGTTTATTAGCAAATTAATATGCAAAGCTTTACTTACATACAAGGCAGTTAAATAGATACTTACTACAGTAGGTAATGGGTAAAATTAGGGGCTACGATTTTATATAAAATAGTAATAAGAGAGCGTTTGTTTACAAAGCAAAACAAAACAATAGATGGCGCTAGTGGCGCCCTGTCCGAGCAGGAGTCTTGTGATAAACACAAAGTTTATCAGTCAATACACAGCGAAATATCGTGCAGTGTTACTTACTAAGCTACAGGATGGTTAAACGTGCTCTTAACCACCTTTCATGCACAAGAATGAAGAGGATGAGTAGTTAATACTCAAATTATGATCGATATCGTGAGAGCGTTGACAAGAGCGTCTGCAGCGTCTGGCGGTAGCACGGGGTGTGTTCTTGGAGAAGATTGAAGGGAGATTATGTGTGTGTGCTCTGTATCGGGTCACAGTTTGCTCCTGTATTGGGTATTGTTCGCATGTGTGGGGAGGCTCCACCCATACCGCACTTCTTGACCGAGTAGAGTCCAAAGCATTTTGTCTCATTAACTCACTTCCTCTTACTAGTTCCCTAAAATCTATCTCTACACGCCGCAATGTTGCATCTCTCTCACTCTTCTACCGCTATTACAACAATCAGTGTTCTTCAAACCTCTCTCAGTGCATAGTGCATACCCCCTCCGTTACGGCGAGTGCGAGGCATCCGCCTTTCAACACACTCCCACTCCTATTCTGTCCAGCTCTCCAACCCAAGAATTGGCAAATTTTCTCAGTCTTTCTTCTACTCCACAAGTGAACTCTGCAACTCTCTCCCACAATCAATATTTCCTTCATCCTATTATCTAAACTGCTTTATACTTCGTTTGTCCAGGCATTTTAACCCCAACGTCCCACGAATTTGGAGCTGTTACTCTTTTGGCTTTGGGGAGACACTCATTACAGGCAACCTGCCTTTTGTCTCCTTCTTACACATAGGACACCATATGTGTGTGCAAATGTGGGTGTTAAATAGTGCTATTTGTATTAGATGTGGTATAGGTACTTAGGTAGCGCCAGAAAACTTGATAATAATCTTCACCCTTTAACTTCTTATAACTCAAAATGAATTAAAACAATTGGGCTGACATTTCTATCATTTGGGAAGAGTCCACCAAAAAATAGGTGGGGATAATTACAGCCAGTTTGCTCATGGGCCTTTTGAGTTACAGAGAGGTCGAGAATGTTGTCAAGTTGGTTGATGCTACCTTAAGTGACATCTATGTGGCTATGTGTATGTGTGGGTGTGAGTGTGTGTGTTTGGGGGTAGGGTATAGTAACTGTGTTTGATTCGTTTCTGTGTGTGTTGTCATAGTATGTGTGTGTAATGATGTGCAAGTGTGTGTAGTGGTTATGTTGGCAGTGGTTATAATAACAGTGGTTGTGTTGGTAATGATTGTGTTGGCAGTGGTTGCGTTGGCAGTGGTTGCGTTGGCAGTGGTTGTGTTGGCAGTGGTTGGGTTGGCAATGTTTGTGTTGGCAGTGGTTGTGTTGGACGTGGTTGTGTTGGCAGTAGTTTTATTGGCAGTGGTTGTGTTGGCAGTGGTTGTGTTTGCAGTGGTTGTGTTGGCAGTGGTTGTGTTGGCAGTGTTTGTGTTTTGTTACGCTGGCCAGCTTGCCAGAATGTACTCGTAACTCGCTAGCGCTCGCCAGGGCAGTGAAATGGGCTATAATAATCGTAGAACGATGTTCTTTCTTTCTTAGTGTTCATGTTGTCACAGACAGATCAGTGGTGGTCTTTATTCTGTGTATGTACGTGTGACTCCCTCGCTCCACGCTCTTGATTGGCCGGCGGGCCTGACGCGTCATATGACGCCTGCTCTTCATGACGTAGTCGTCTGTGATTGGAGGCCGCCCTCCTAGTAGGGTGGTGTGGGCTCCTGCCCGCATGTCTCCTTCAGAGCTTGGCATAGCGTGCTTGGTCCTACATGTCCTTTGCAATCTGTCCCCAATCTAACCCCCTATACTACTGTTTCTCTCTCTGAACTTCTTCTTTTCCAATACTTCTTCTCTTTATTCAATTACTTATCCCTTCTGGTTCTGCATACGACTTCCATAGTCGGCCAGTCGTATTACCAGCACCAGTTCTCCATATATGTTTTGCACTAGCTTTAGGGATTATTAGAGTCATAGTCACATGGTATCATAGTATTGGGGTGCTTCTAATTATTGAGTTGTTCTTTCCTACTATTTAATGCTAGCCAGTGGAAGGTATCTTTAGTCGTTGTCTGAGTTATGTATGTGGCAAGTCAGAGCCTGTACGACTTCGACGGAACTAGGTAGCCTGTAACCCTTGTGCATATTATTCCTTTGCGAGTGTAGCAGTATACAGGTGAAGGGCTTTTGCCTACTCTTACCTGTATGCTTGCTACCTCATTTTGTTGACCTTTGTGGAGCGCCAGGGTAAGACCAGATACTTGAGATCTGGACTTACCAAGAGAGCCTCCAAGTCACTTAACCTCTGAAGTGCGCATGGGGGGGTATGAGACACCTCTGCCTGTGCGCACGTATTTGAGCTGTTTCCATCACTAAAATATTTATTTTACCATAAATAGCATTAATACTTCTCCATATGCGCCTATTATAGGTTGATTATGAAGGTATTAACCTGTTACAACAATAAAACAAGTGGAAACAGCGTTTGGATGGTCAAAATCGGCGATACAGGCCGGGAGTTACATAATGTATGGCTGAGGCAACCTCCTTTCCCGCCACTTTTTCCCAAGTCTGGAGAGACACTGTCGATCGATACTCTCTCTCTCTCTCTTGCACTCGCTTGCTAACAGTGATGACAATGCCCTGCTTGCAACTCGCTAATGTTAGCATGAAAATATACCACAGAATAAGGGAATAACAGGGAAAATAGGTGATAACTGAAGGAGGGGAGGAAAGTGGGGAAGGAGGGGAGGTAGAGGAGTGATGTTTTGCATGGCCCAGGGGCAAAAAATAAATAAAAAAATAATAAAATAAAAACCAAAAAACAAAACAAAATTCAGTGTTTTAAAAAACAAAAAATCCCTGACTCTTAAGAATCTTTCCGCAGTCCGCCGGGGGAACTCTTAAGAGTCTTCCCGCAGTTCCCGGGTTAACGTAACATAAGGGAAATCTGTTCAAGGGGAGACAGTAGGCTACGAGCATGCTTGCGCTCTGCCTAGGTTCCTTGTACCTTTTATGCCACTGCTAGACTTTATTAGTGAGAAAGACAGCATTGTGTTTATTAACTTTAATTGCGTATGCTTTAGGAATTATTCACGCCTTATTTTAGCCTAGGTTGATGCATAGTGCACAACCCAGTTTGGCTGTTACGTTGGCTAAGGAAGTACTGTTTTTGAGTGGTTATTATTAGTGCTGTCACAGAGTTGTTGCACTCCCTTGTTATATATATATGTATCCTACTTGTTGGTGTATTTAAGAAAACACGCTTTGGTGTCCTGCCCCTGCATTATTTCTGTTCTATATTGATGAGCATCTTAGAGCACCAGACGTTTTCAGAAGATTCTTTATCTGTTTGCTGTAGGACTAGACTTCCAGTGTTTTCATAGAGCATTGAAGAGTTTAGTGTTGAGTACAGACTCACACTAAAGTTAACGTAAGCATATACTCCTTTATTAAATCTTATGATAGTTTATTTAAGCATTGTTATTACTTGAGAGCATTTTCGTAACGTAAGTACTCCTGTTGTGAGTTGGCTTTGCCGTCACCGGAAAGCCTTTGTAGAAGTGCACTAAAACCCAGTTAATTGATACCCCGTTATCTAGTAGATTAACTCTGGAGGGTTTAAGTGTTTTGTTCACTGGCGTAATAGTTCGAGGGTTTGGAATTAGCGTACCGTTGTTGCAGATATAGCCTATCATCTAGTCCATTATTAAATGCCCTTGTTTATTTCGTAGTGCCGGTCGTAACAAATAGCGACTTTAGTCCAGTATATAGTGAATTGAATATTGCAGTTTTTTTGGGAGAAATCTTATTGCCATTTGGGGTTGAATTTATTTCTCGCATTGTTGGCAGTGGACATTGTTTTGAGGATATATAGAACTTGTTGGAGTTATCGGTGACCTAGTATTGCACTTAAAAACATCTTCAAATATTTTTTGGTGAATAAAGCTACGCGAGAGTTTGGCTATTTTTGTCTTGACTTGAGATTTTTTTTGTTTTACTCCATCATGTCACTGGATGGGTCTGAGCATAGTGAGGGCATAGTGCGAGACAGGCGAGGAGGTGGAGAAGGTGGAGTTGTTTAACGGCATTCGGGTGATGAACAACGAGGAGGATGCTCGTATTTTTTTGGAGGAGCCTGCGTCGGCGGACCGTGTGTCGGGGCTAGACCGGTACGGACTGCAGTGTGTAGCCACGGTCTTAGGGTTTTCCGGTACTAGCGGTTTGTCGAGAAGTGAGCTGGTTACTTGTGTGCGGGGTGGGGTGCATGGGGGTTCGGGTGGAGCGGGAGCTAGGGCACCTTCGTCCCAGCCCCCATTCCACTCAACTCCTATCGTGGTGCCCCCTCGGGTTCCGGAGCCGAGTACGTTCCCGCAGGCCGAGGCCCGCTGGCGGTTGGGTATGCCTCTAAGTGACTCACTGGGTGGGTCCCCGGTAGTAGCACCCCCTCAAGGGATGTCTCCCGAGATGTTGTTTCAGCTCGAGCTCGCCAAACTTAAGCAGCAGGAGGGACAGGCTGAGCTCGAGCAGCGGAAGCATGAGGCTGAGCTCAAGCAGCGAGAGGCTGAGCTCAAGTTTGAGTCTGTAAGGTATTGTGCTGATATTGACCTAGAGAAACTTGTGTAGTGGTGACGAGGAACCGGGTCGTCCAGGGGGGCCGAGCCCATGACCAGTCCCTGTCGCATCTATTAAAGTTGGTTCCAGTGTTTGATGAGTTAGGAGTTACAGAATTCTTTCTCCATTTTGAGAAAAAGTGCCGGGAGCACCAATGGCCCGAGGAGAAGTGGGCAGCCCTTGTTTCTTCACGATTGACGGGGAAAGCACTCAAGTCGTACGATGCTTTGCCCCTAGATTCCTGTGTGAATTAAGAGTTGTTGAAAGAGGCTGTCTTGAGGGCGTATGAGTTGCAGCCAGAGACCTATAGGCTGAAGTTTAGGGCTGTTCCTAAGACAAAGGAGAGTACTTTCCAGGAACACGCTAGAGAGCTGTCAAATGCATTTGAAAATTGGTTGAGGTCGGTGAAGGCAACTACTTTTGATGCAGTAAAGCAATTAGTGTTGTTAGAGCAATTTTTTAAATGTACTGGCAGTGACTTGACTCTTAACCTGAAAGAAAAGCAACCAAAAACTCTGCAGAAGGCGGCTGAGCTGGCTGACCTTAGGGTGTCATTGATTCGTGGGTGCGGGTCTGCACAGAGAGCTGAGGCAGGTAACCAGGGGCGTACCACTCCACCCTCCCGAATTAATGACACAACAAATTACCCATTTAACAGTACTGTTGCCAATTATGATCCCAATTCGAAACCCTTCCCGTTAAAGAAAGGCCAGGGCCCTTCCTCACCTCAGGGGAAGTCCAAGAGCGAAGTGGAGTGTTTCAGGTGTCATGAGAAGGGGCATATTGCGCGCTCATGTCCGAGCACACCGCCTACAGCAGTGGTGTCACTAGTGAGCAACATCGGTGTGTCTTTGAGGTCTTCCGCGTTTGCCCGGGGTAACATGTCGGTTGCGAAGTCATAGTCAGTGCAGAAGCAATAGGAGGGCTCGTCACCCGTCCGAGATGCTTTTTGTGGTCATAGGGGGCACGGCACTGTGAGGTGGGCTGGTGTAGAGCATAGGCTTGAATTGCTGCGTGATACGGGCGCTTCCCAGACACTTGTTAAGAACTTCACTGGTAAGCCTATTAACGCGGCTCGGGTTGTGGTGGTTCAAGGTATCAATACTACGCGGTCTTACCCGCTGGTCAGAGTGGAGCTTGACGTGGACGGTGTGACATGGGAGTTGGATGTGGGTGTTGTGGAGAAATTGCCAGTTGATGGGGTCGACTTCCTTCTCGGTAACGACTTAGCGGTGCTCACTTCCGAGGTTCCACCCTTAGTCGTTGCCGAGAGGGCGGCCGACACGAGTAGGGAGGGGCAAGAGGGGCTCGAGAGATCTCAGTCCGCTCAGGTGTCACAGCCTAGTACCCAAGTTTCAGACCAGCAGAGGAAGGGTCGGAAGGAGAAAGTCGAGGCTGGTGGTCGGGTTGAGAGTTTGGACCCAGCGACACTCCTTGGTGACTCGGTACTTGAACCAATGTTGAGCTCCGGAGTGGCCCCAGAACCTGTCCCCCCTAGTGACATGGTAGGGTGTGATGGCACTCCGCGACAGAGTAGTTCCCAGGTACAACAAGAAGATCTTAGTCTTGAGAGTTGTGGGAACGGGGCTATTGAACTCGACGAGGACGGGGAAGCATGTCATGTGAACCTGTTAAAGGAGTTTGTGAGGCAACCACCTGAGCAGCCTGCTGTCCCTGTGTTGGTCTGCAGCGGCCAAGGTGGAGAAGGAGTGGGGCACAGATGGAGGAAAGTTGGGATTGTCATGTCTCGGCGGAGCAGTGGGCGGGGGACACGAGTCAGGTGGCTTTGGAAGCGCTTGAGCACCTGCCTGAGCAGCAGCGTGCAGTGATCCAGCCCCTGCTCGGTTCATACCCCACTGTTTGTGCCGAGCACCCAGGCCTCACAACTCATGCGGTGCACGATGTTCTGCTGGCAGGTCACTTGAGTGTTAGTAAACCGTTGGCCTCGTTGTTTCAGTGGTTCAAGGTGGGCGACGAGGCTTTGGCATGGTTGTCAGGTCAGGGTCGACCCATGGCTGCTAAGGGTGGTGGTCAGAATCAGGACATTGAGCAGATTGGTGAGGTTGGCTGTGGAGTGGATGCGCCCGGTCGTCGCATAGCCTCCCAATGCTGCTCTAGTCGAATGCAACAGCCCTACCATAGACCGACTGTATCTGGCCGTGGCGCTGAAGGCGGTGATGCTGCGCCGGCAGGTGTAGTCGCAAGGAATGCGGGGGTGCGCATGTACGGTATCGGCGGGGAAGCCTTAGCAATTATGAACTATGGGAGTGACTGCACAGGTGGTACAGATTGTCCCTCTCATGACCTGGCTGTTCTAGGAACAAAGGTGGAGAAGGAGGGAGACTATAGTGTAGAAACTATGGTCCCGGCGGGGTTGTGGGAGGGCACTAGGCATGTTGTTCTTCGAGATAAGTTGCAACCTCTTGTTCCTAAGCGCCAAGAGAAGTTGTTTACTAGGCTGTGGCAGTACGTCCCCATGTTTGTTGATTCTCCAGGCCTGATGTACGGGGTAGAACCCGACATGGAGGCTGGAGACAGTGCAAGGCTCAAATTGGCTCCCTACCGTATAAATCCTGCTCAACAGCCTGGCGTGAAAGCAGAGCTAGACTTCATGTTGGAGAAGGGTCTGAGGGATAATGGATATCGTGAGTGGTCGTTCCCAGTGACTTTGCAACCTGAGTTGAGTGGCAAGATCCGTGTTTGTGTTGATTGCAAGAGTGTTGGTGCATTATCCCTGACAGACGCCTATCCATTACCCAGAGTTGACGACCCCATAGACCGCATCGGGGCTGCCTCGTTTATCACTAAGGTGGAAATAGTGAAAGGTTATTGGCAGGCCCCGTTGCCGGAGAGAGCGAAGAGAAGTGCCAGTCTTGTGATGGACTGGGCAGTTTATCAGTGTCAGGTGTTGTTTTGCTGCCGGAACACAAGTTGGATGTGTGGCATGTTAAGGGCACTGATAATGTTCTGGCTGATTGTTTGTCACGGGAGGGTATATTTTAAGAGAACCCTCGCCGTTCAGTCAGTGTTTGTTTGAGAGTGGAGAAAAATTAGGCTTGCCCCTGTAGTGCAAAGCCGCCAAAAACACTATTAAAAAAATATAAAAACCTCACATAAAAACTACTTCTTTTTGATAGTATATAAGTGCAGTATATTACAGCAAGAATCTAAGACACTCTGAGTTGTTGTCTTAGTAGGCTAGGCTTGGTGAAGCTTGCTCGTTAAGCGTGATATAATTATTATTATGCTATTATTTTGGGGAAGTATTGTGTAGATTTTTTATTTTTTTTCTTCATAATGAAGTGTTTTATGTTTGTGATCGTGCCTTGTTTTCACAACTTGGGAGAGTAGCTGGTTGATGCGGGGTTCGTGGGCATTCTGTCTGGTCAGATATGGAGTTCACCTGAGGCTGAAACGTCCCACATCTTGGGCGGGGTGTTACGCTGGCCAGCTTGCCAGAATGTACTGGGAGGAATTCCGCACATTACCCAACAAAGTCTCGCAAGAAATTAGACAAGCAAAAGGAAATTATTACAAAACTAAACTAACAGAAAATTCAGGGAACACTAAGAAAGTCTGGAAAATTATTAATTCTGTTCTCAATAAAGACAAACAAAATAAGATTAACGACACATTTATGCATAATGATGTAGAATTAAATATCCCACAACAGATTGCAAATAAGTTAAATTCTTACTTTATCAATGTGGGGAAATCTCTTGCAGAAAATATTACTGATGAAAATGTAGATTATAATACTTACTTACTAAACAGGCAAGAATCTGTATTTAATATGTCACCTATTACACAAGATGAATTATTGCATGCCATAGAAAACTTGCGGGATTTGTCTCCGGGTTATGATGACATACCTATGTCTATAGTGAGGAAGGTCATCCATATACTGTCACCTATTATTGTACACTTATGTAATAGTTCATTTGCGACGGGGATTTTCCCTGAGGATCTTAAAGTTGCCAAAATAATACCTATTTTTAAGTCAGGAGATGTAGGTCTTTTTAAAAATCATCGACCAGTGTCTGTTTTACCTGCCGTAAGTAAAATATTAGAAAAAGTTGTTTGATAGGCTCATGGATTATTGCACTACTAATGGTGTTTTGTCGGATGCCCAATATGGATTTAGGAAGGGACGATCCACTGAATTAGCCTTATCAAAATTCAAAAGTGATATCATCAGTTCCTTTGACAATAAAGATTATTTAATAAGCATATTTTTAGATCTGTCTAAGGCATTTGATACGGTTCACCATCAGATATTGTTAGATAAACTCAAACATTATGGAATTAGAGATATTACACATACTTGGTTTCAGTCATACTTAAGTAATCGGAGGAAATATGTGCAATATAAGGACTGCAAATCTGAACAACAGTTTATAACATATGGAGTCCCACAGGGGTCCATATTGGGCCCACTGCTCTTCATTTTATATATTAATGATTTTATTAACTCTAGCACTATATTTAACTTCCTGTTATTTGCCGATGATAGCACTTTGTATGCCAGACACAGGGATCTACGTTTCCTAATAGATTTAGTCAATAATGAGCTAAATAACATAGCAAGGTGGATACAAGCTAATAATCTTACTCTTAATATTGACAAAACTAAGTATATAATTTTTAAGAGGAATAAATCTATCGCTCAAAATTTAGCACCAATTAAGATTGGAAATAATGTACTAAAGGAGGAGGAACATATAAAGTTTCTTGGTGTTGTGGTGGATAGCAGGCTGTCGTGGGGTATACATATACATGATTTGAAAAATAAACTTAATAAGCAATGTGGCATACTCTACCTTACACGACACTGCTTTAATATTAGTGCTCTAAAACAATTATATTATAGTCTTATCTATCCACAGTTGTTATATTGCCAAACAATTTGGGGTGCAACTAGTAAAACCAAATTATTACTATTGAAAAATCACAAAAAAGAATAATTAGAACTATATCACATAAATCAAGATATGCCCACACAAATGAACTTTTTAGTAAACTTGAATTATTTAAATTTAAGGATATCAATACTTATTGCAGTGCGCTTTTCGTATTTAAATGTCTGCATAACCTTGATAGAACTGATTTGTTTACACCTAGTAACAATGAAAGGTACAATTTAAGGGGAGCTGATCTATTAAGAATTCCGCTCATGACTTCTAGTCAAACTCAGACATGTATAAAATATCATGGAGTTAAGGTGTGGAACGGAATACCTGAAAATTTAAGAAATATACAGGAAATATCTCGGTTTAAGAGACAATTAAAAAAAATTCTATTAACACGATATCAACAGTGACTACTAAAATAAGTATATCACCAATTATACTACCAATAATTTCAACATCCCTATCACCTAGATCGACAAATGTATAACCTTTAATAATATTTACGCTGGCTGTGTGTGTATATATATGTAGAGTCACGTAAAGGGTTGAATGAGCTTGAATACTATTTTGTAATAAACATGCTTCTATTTTTGTCTGTAAAGGTGTATATAATGTATGTGTAGTTGGCATTTGTATGCATTTTTTTTTGTTTTTTTGTTTTGTTTTATAGAAATGGATATATTATAGTCTACAGTAAATTATTTACAATGTTCTCATATATAGGTCTAAATGAATGGTGTAAGTGTGTATTCCATGCACAACAAAGTTTATGTCCTTTACTAATTAGGCATATACTATTAGGGAAGCGTATGTGTCTTTGTGTCGAATTGTGGGTATAATTGCGAGTATGGCCTTTGAACATCAAGTCAATAGTTGTACAATGTATGTTATATGTATTCAATTTTTGTAAATGGTATTACATGGGTAATTGTGATAATGAACAATCAGCTGTGAGCTCTGGGAAGTGAGTGTGACCTCAGGGTTAATCACCATTAATTTAATTTGTTTTATGTTATTATATTTTGCCTACATACATCCCTTTTCGAATTTAGAAAAAAATCTTTACAACACGTAGTTCCCGGGGCACATAGCTGTGACTAAGTGTATTATATACAATTGCATTTTGATAGATCGAGTTATAGCCAGGTGCCTTTAAAAGAGACATCTCTCAAAAGGCTCAGCCTTATTTTTTTGTATTATTATTATATATTTTTGTTTTTTAACAAATCATTTGTAAGCAAAATTGTATTGTATACTAAAGGCTAAATAAAAAAGATTTCAATTCAATTCAATTCAATACTCGTAACTCGATAGCGCTCGCCAGGGCAGTGAAATGGGCTATAATAATCGTAGAACGATGTTCTTTCTTTCTTAGTGTTCATGTTGTCACAGACAGATCAGTGGTGGCCTTTATTCTTGTCTGTGACACTTGGAAGTATTTTATATCATTGATAGAGTATAAGATAATTATGTAGTGTGAATTGTAAGGAGAAAGAGAGCGAGCAGCGAGGTGGTAATATGTGCGTGTGTATGTACGTGTGACTCCCTCGCTCGGGCGGAGGTTCCCACGCTCTTGATTGGCCGGCGGGCCTGACGCGTCATATGACGCCTGCTCTTCATGACGTAGTCGTCTGTGATTGGAGGCCGCCCTCCTAGTAGGGTGGTGTGGGCTCCTGCCCGCGTGTCTCCTTCAGAGCTTGGCATAGCGTGCTTGGTCCTACATGTCCTTTGCAATCTGTCCCCAATCTAACCCCCTATACTACTGTTTCTCTCTCTGAAGTTCTTCTTTTCCAATACTTCTTCTCTTTATTCAATTACTTATCCCTTCTGGTTCTGCATACGACTTCCATAGTCGGCCAGTCGTATTACCAGCACCAGTTCTCACATATATGTTTTGCACTAGCTTTAGGGATATTAGAGTCATAGTCACATGGTATCATAGTATTGGGTGCTTCTAATTATTGAGTTGTTCTTTCCTACTATTTAATGCTAGACAGTGGAGGGTATCTTTAGTCGTTGTCTGAGTTATGTATGTGGCAAATTCAGAGCCTGTATGACTTCGACGGAACTAGGTAGCCTGTAATCCTTGTGCATATTTTTCCTTTGTGAGTCTAGCAGTATACAGGTGAAGGGCTTTTGCCTACTCTTACCTGTATGCTTGCTACCTCATTTTGTTGACCTTTGTGGAGCGCCAGGGTAAGACCAGATACTTGAGATCTGGACTTACCAAGCGAGCCTCCAAGTCACTTAACGTAACATAAGGGAAATCTGTTCAAGGGGAGACAGTAGGCTACGAGCATGCTTGCGCTCTGCCTAGGTTCATTGTACGTTTTATGCCACTGCTAGACTTTATTAGTGAGAAAGACAGCATTGTGTTTATTAACTTTAACTGCGTATGCTTTAGGAATTATTCACGCCTTATTTTAGCCTAGGTTGATGCATAGTGCACAACCCCGTTTGGCTGTTACGTTGGCTAAGGAAGTACTGTTTTTGAGTGGTTATTATTAGTGCTGTCACAGAGTTGTTGCATTCCCTTGTTATATATATGTATCCTACTTGTTGGTGTATTTAAGATACACGCTTTGGTGTCCTGCCCCTGCATTATTTCTGTTCTATATTGACGAGCATCTTAGAGCATCAGACGTTTTCAGAAGAATTCTTTATCTGATTGCTGTAGGACTAGACTTCCAGTGTTTTCATAGAGCATTGAAGAGTTTAGTGTTGAGTACAGACTCACACTAAAGTTAACGTAAGCATATACTCCTTTATTAAATCTTATGATAGTTTATTTAAGCATTGTTATTACTTGAGAGCATTTTCGTAACGTAAGTACTCCTGTTGTGAGTTGGCTTTGCCGTCACTGGAAAGCCTTTGTAGAAGTGCACTAAAACCCAGTTAATTGATACCCCGTTATCCAGTAGATTAACTCTGGAGGGTTTAAGTGTTTTGTTCACCGGCGTAATAGTTCGAGGGTTTGGAATTAGCGTACCGTTGTTGCAGATATAGCCTATCATCTAGTCCATTATTAAGTGCCCTTGTTTATTTCGTAGTGCCGGTCGTAACAGTTTGCAGTGGTTGTGTTGGACGTGGTTGTGTTTGTAGTGGTTGTGTTGGCAGAGGTTGTGTTTACAGTGGTTGTGTTGGCAGTGGTTGTGTTGGCCGTGGTTGTGTTGGACGTGGTTGTGTTGGCAGTGGTTGTGTTGGACGTGGTTGTATTGGCAGTGGTTGTGTTGGCAGTGGTTGTGTTGGCAGTGTTTTAGTTGGCAGTGGTTGTTTTGGACATGGTTGTGTTGGCAGTGGTTGTGTTGGCAGTGTTTGTGTTGGCAGTGGTTGTATTGGACGTGGTTGTGTTGGCAGTGGTTGTGTTGGACGTGGTTGTGTTGGCAGTGGTTGTGCTGGCAGCAGATATCTTGGAAGCGGTAATGGTAGAGCTTGAGTGTTATTCAGCATGCAGTCACAGTAATTTCAACTTATGTCTTTCCTGCATAGATATTGCAGAGACTGTATGACAAGTAAGTGTTAATATGAATGTTGAGGTGAGAATGGTGTGTGAGCCTCCAGGAGGCTCTTTATATACCAGCAAACAAGGGTGGGACCTAATTACGTGCTTAAAATTATAGTCTCACATTACTGTCGTTCAGTGTCCGTGACATCGCCGACATATCCGAAAGAGTATCTGCAACAATTTGCAGAAATATCGTCCAATGGTTGCATGCGGTCGTCCTCTAATGAGTGCCTGACATTCAAATTTGATTGCTGTCCGATGTTGTTGCAGACGATGTCGGCGACCAATCGCATATGTTGCAGACAATTTAGCCGGCATTTCGCCAAATATCGCAAGACATGTCACGGATTGCACGGCGACATTATTGAAATAACGGTCATCACTAGATAATCAGGCCAATTCGTTACGAAAGTCAGCCGGCAGAAATTCCGCGTACGAAAATTGGGTTAAGTCGGGCATGTGGGAAAACCCCTCAAGGAAGCTATACTGGCAATGTGAGAGTAGATAATGAGAAGAGAAATGCTTAACCCAAAAAACGGCATCCGTTCTCAATAGAGATTTTTCTGGTCCACTGCGACCGCCCTCAATAGATCCAGAGCATAAAGAAACCTTACAGAACACCCCAGTGGCACTTAAAACAAAGTATTAAGCCCATAGAGGTTAGAAAGTACATCTTTAGAAAAGTTCAGGATATTAGGCATAAGTAGGAGAGAGGAGGGTGGAGAGGGAGGAATAGCGCCAGAATCATCGAACGTGGAGTTTCTAGCGAAAGTTTGAGTGAAGAGTTCAGATTTGTCAGGGAAAGAAGTGATAGTTGTGCCATCAGATTGGAAAATGGGAGGGAAAGACGGGTAAGAAATATTATTGGAGAGGTTTTAGGTTAGATGTCAGAAAGCTTGGTAAAAGTTAGAGTTGTATAGTTCAGTGCATTTATTATTGATGAAAGTGTGGTTGGTGAGTCGATCTCCTAAGATAGAGATTTCTGAGAAAGAAGAAACAGATAGGATGTGTTCCACTTCAGAGTTTAGATAGTCAAAGAATTTGGGGAAGTCAGTACAGTTGGGGGAAAGACCGACAGCACAGAAATATTTAGTATTGGAGTGACAGGATAGTTTGAGCCATAACATTGAGATTTCAGAGGAGGGGAAGTTGGAAACAGAAGAGCAGTTGAGTTTGTTGCATACGTATGAACAACATCCGCCTTTGGCTTTGAAACTAGGATAGAGATAGTTGGAGGGTACAGAGAAGGGTTTGCTGTCAGTAGTCCCAGACAATTGAGTTTCGATGAGAAAGAGAAGATCAGGGTTGGCAGAGGAGAGGTGGTGTTCAACAGAGTAGAAGTTAGAGGAAAGGCCACGAATATTGCAAAAGTTGATAGTGAGAGTGTCAGATTGCTGTCCAAGACATTTTGGCCCTGTATTGGGTGAGTGTCCAGCCTGTGTTGTGGAGGCATTTATGTTTATGGTGACATTGTCTTATTTTCAGAAATATCAGGAAAGCTCCAAGACATGCTCAATGATCTCAATAAAGTCTCAAAGTAGGTCTACACATGAACAGAAGTAAAACCAAAGATATGTACAATGATACGGCTCAACGTAGAATATTTTGAATTGGTAAGAAAATTCAGAGGAAGTAGAAGCATACAATTATCTTGGCCAAGTATTTAAACTAACAAATGACAATTTACATGAAAAAGGAGGCAAATCCCTCTAGGATGAAAAGCATTCGGCAAACAGAGGAACATCGTGAAAAGTATATACTCTACCAATATGCCTAAAACGTAAAGCTCATAACTAGTGTGTGCTACCAACCTTGATCTATGGATTCGAAACTTGGACACTAACATAAACAATAATGAATAAGCTTAGGAGTGCATATAGAACAATGGAAATATCAATGCTAGAAATAACTTTTATAGATAGAAAGAGAGCATCGTAGGAAAGAGAGCATTCCAATGTCAAGGATATTAAAGAAATGATGAACGAGCAGCAGTGGAGATGGACAGGACATATAGCAAGAAGAAAGGACAATAGGTGGAGTAAAAGACTAACTGATTGGACCCCAGAGAAGGATAACGCTTCAGGAAAAGACCAGGCAAGAGGTGGAGAGACGAGATAGACAAATAAATGTAAGGGTAACATGTGCAATGACTGGCAAACAAAGTCTCTGGAGTCATGGAAATTGATAAGGGAGGCCTTTGTCCAGTAGTGGACTCCTAATGGATATATATATATATATATATATATATATATATATATATACCGTATATATATTTTGTTTTGTTTTCTATATTCCAACTACTCCCTCTCGGGCAGTGGCTGATAGCCTTTACACTCTACCGCTGAACATGGTGAGGCCCATGAGGTCTTGCTCCAGTCTAGGGAGTGAGACATGTGAAGCTTCACGGCTCGAAGCAACTCCATCTCTGAAGCCGCCTCGCCTCTGTGCTTCACAGTCTCATCCCCCACACTCGGACCCTCACTCTCAGAACGCCACCTATTGAGCATTTAACTCACTAGGCATTGCCCCCCTGTAGCATATTTTTGAATATGGGAATATTCATACAATGCTATTTAATCAGGGAACAATGAGGATATTTTTTTTGGCATTTCGGTGTGCTGTGGTAATGCACTGATACTAGGTACAGCACAAATTCCATCCCAATAATACCTTCCCATTGACATATTGGGATTCGAACCCGGGTCCATTGGATTACCAGTCTAGTGGCAAGACCACTCCGCCACACCTCCCTTATATATACAGTATATATACAGTCTATATATATATATATATATATATTATATATATCTATCTATCTATCTATTGCCCGACGCCGTGAGCCCCGAAGGGGTGGCAACGAATGAACCGCCTCCATGCACCTCTTTCCCCAGTCAGTCGACCCCCCTCCCCCCACCCTCCACCCCCCTCCCAGCACCGCCTTCGTTCATATACTTCCTCACTCCATCCTTCCACCTCTCCTTCGGTCTACCTCTCCCTCTCTGTCCCTCCACCTCGCTCTCGTACACCCTCTTAGTCATTCTCTCGCTTTCCATACGTTCCATATGGCCGAACCATCTCAAGTTGTTCCTTTTCACACTTTCCAGCACATCTACCTCCACACCACACCTCCTTCATACTTCTTTATTAGTCTGGCTATCCCTCCATGTAACTCCACACGCACTTCTTAAGTAATTATATATATATATATATATATATTTTTATTTTTTATTTTTTAAACATACGAGGTTGAAAGAAATGGCAATTTCTGCATTGGAAATGTTATTATTCAAAGTTTCCAGGTCTCTGATGAGTTTTCGCTGGGTGGCAGGAAGTAGATGAATGAGATTAGCAAAATACATGGTGGTACAGGGTTACATTAATGTACATGATGATCAGGATATACGACGCGTTTCACTGGACAACCAGCATTATCAAGTAAGGATAGAATGATATAAAAGGTAAATAGGAAGGGTATATATAGAGGGTGGAGGATCAGAGGAGGCGAAAATCAGGGGGCAAAAGTCTGCTATTGGTGGAGGGGTATTCTAGGAGAGAAAAAGGGAGAACCGCTTCACGCATGCGCACTGGATGCGGGAAGGTGGTGGTCGGTTGGCTGGGTTGAAGCTGATTGGCTGCGTGTCGAGGGGCATGGCCTAAGTTGCGTAGTACGTGTGGCACCGGCAGAAGACGAAGCTGAAGGAGGTAGCGCGGGGGGCTGCATCAAGGGCACCGGGGAGCGAGGGGGGGCGTTAGGTCCTGTAGGAAAGAGCCTTTTGGCAGAAGGAAGGATCTGAAGGTCCAGAGTTTGGTTGTTGATGTTGGGATGAAAGGCTTGGATATATAATGCTTCGAGTATAGGTAATCTCCTTGGGTCACTTTCTTTATCGAGTATGGTGGTATGTTTCTCTAACTCGTTGCGTGTGAGGTGGGGCTGGTTAGGGGTAAGATAGTGGTCTTTGATGGCTCCAGCCTGAAGGTGAAGAGTTAACCGACGTGAAAGACGAGTCTGCGTCATACCAATATAGGAATGAGCCACCTACCAGATCGCCAAGGCCCTGAACAACCTCCTCACCCCCTACGTGCCCTGCCAATACATCCTTAACTCAGCCGACGATTTTAAGAGACGCCCCCCGGAACAACAACTACACAATCACCTCCCTCGACGTAGAAATCCTGTTCACCAACGTGCCAGTGGATAGGACCATTGACATGATTCTACGTCGAATTTACCATTGCCCTGATACACCAACACTGGACATCCCGGAGAAGGCCCTGAAAACAATGCTGGAGCTATGTACCAAGGAGGCCCCCTTCCTTTGCCCCCGGGGAACATGTACAAGCAGATAGACGGTGTGGCGATGGGCAGCCCCCTAGGAGTTATTTTTGCGAACTTTTTTATGGGTACCATCGAGGAAGAGCTCCTAGCTGCCCAACGACCCGCCGTCTACTGTAGATACGTGGATGACATCTTCGTGCAAATCAAGGACCTCCACGAACTACAGGAGCTCCAGCGTCGCTTCATGACCTCCTCCGGACTTAACTTCACCTTTGAAAAATCAAACAATGGACAACTCCTCTTCCTCGACATCCTCATAGCTCTGAACGACCATGGGTTCAAAACCACCATCTACACTAAACCAACTAACACAGGACAATGCCTCAACGGTGATAGTGAATGCCCCCCCCGTTATCTTCTATCCTCCATCTCCGCTTATGTAAGGAGAGCCCTCACGCACTGCTCTACCTGGGCCGACACCCACCAGGAACTAGAAAGACTATCCCAAGTTTTAGTGAACAACGGATACTCCAACTCCGACATCTCCAGCACCATCAACCACCATCTTGAAAAATGGTATACCCATAGCCCTCCCAACATTGACCCCCCCAATGAAATTAAGATCTTCTACCGCAATTTTATGTCCTCTGAACAAAAAAATTACGAGGCCGTCTTAAAAAAAAAAATCTCCAAGCATGTCCACCCAACCAACCCGGAAAACAAAATCAAATTAATAATTTATTACAAATCCCCCAAGACCTCCAACCTCGTTATCCGCAACAAACCAGCTTCCACCAAGATAAAGAGCCCGATGACTGACGATCACGTCATTTACCAACATACCTGTAATTATGAGGACTGTGGACCTCATTCCTATATTGGTATGACGCAGACTCGTCTTTCCCGTCGGTTAACTCTTCACCTTCAGGCTGGAGCCATCAAAGACCACTATCTCACCCCTAACCACCCCCACCTCACACGCAACGAGTTAGAGAAACACACCACCATACTCGATAAAGAAAGTGACCCAAAGAGATTACCTATACTCGAAGCATTATATATCCAAGCCTTACATCCCAACATCAACAACCAAACTCTGGACCTTCAAATCCTTCCTTCTGCCAAAAGGCACTTTCCTATAGGACCTAACGCCCCCCCTCGCCCCCCGGTGCCCTTGACGCAGCCCCCCGCGCTACCTCCTTCAGCTTCGTCTTCTGCCGGCGCCACACGTACTACGCAACTTAGGCCACGCCCCTCGACATGCAGCCAATCAGCTCTGACCCCGCTAACCAACCACCACCTTCCCGCATCGAGTGCGCATGCGTGAAGCGGTTCTCTCTTTTTCTCTCCTAGAATACCCCTCCACCAATAGCAGACTTTTGCCCCCTGATTTTCGCCTCCTCTGATCCTCCACCCTCTATATATACCCTTCCTGTTTACCTTTTATATCATTCTATCCTTACTTGATAATGCTGGTTGTCCAGTGAAACGTGTCGTATATCCTGATCATCATGTACATTAATATAACCCTGTACCACCATGAATTTTGCTAATCTCATTCATCTACTTCCTACCACCCAGCGAAAACTCTTCAGAGACCTGGAAACTTTGAATAATAAAATTTCCGACGCAGAAATTGCCATTTCTTTCAACCTCGTATGTCTTAAAGAAAATTTATTACCTGGCTTTACTAACATATATATATATATATATACAGTATATATATATATATGCGGTATATATATATATATATATATAATATATATATATATATATATATATATATATTATATATATATATATATAATATATATATATATATATATATATATATATATATACATATATTCTGTATATATATGTATATGCATATAGTGTTCGTAACGTCCTTAAGTGATTTCAAGCATTAATAAACCAAAATCATTAAAGTTAAATTATGCAATTTTGAGGATTATATGAATTGCACATTGCACAATGGTTGTATAAAACAATAAACAATAACACAATTACAGAATATAGTTTCATAACATAAATGAGGGCTCCGTTTGTGGCCCTCAGCAAGTCCAACCCACGATCATCTTGTTACTATGTGACCGTCAGCGTATCAGAGGTGACGTTACATATACCTTCCGTTATCCAATTGCGAAGGATTGCCATGGCTGGAATTGGCGTCTAGTAATCTTGATCTTTGACATAACCCCGTAGGAAGAAATCTAAGGGAGTCACATCAGGAAAGCGAGGAGGCCACAATATCGGGGCAACTCTATTGTGTAAATGTGTGTTGTTTTCTGAAACTCTAGTGGGTAATAAATATAATACACAAAACCGCACAGCCCCGGCGACGCGCCTGACGCGTACCCTAATTGCGCCGACTGTAACCTCAGGTGTAGCCACTCAAGAGGGCTCAGATTTGTATGGGAACTGTGTACGTATCCCACGCAACCGTGCCGATTGTTGAAAACTCTCAAAGTCCACGTTCGTGCGCGTGAGTGCGCAATAACCTGGTTTTTTGGGGTAATTGCCTTAATTTTTTTACTCTTGTAAAATACGTTTTCGGGGGCTCTGTAGGACCATTCTTTAACCTTTTTGAGCGGTTTTTCGTGGTTTTTCCTTCATTCCTAACCCATTCGCTATTGTTTCTGGAATAAAACCATTTTTTGAAAACCGGCCGGGTTCTGGTGAACAAACATTACAAAACTAGCCGGGGCTCCATGGGTTAATGCTTGAAACCACCCAACGATTATATATATATATATCTATCTATCTATCTATCTATTGCCAGACGCCTTACTCCAACAGGTTGCCGACCAAGGCTGACGAGTCCCATGCACCCGGTATATATATATAATTATATATATATATATATAATCCGGGTGGATTTGACTCGTCAGCCTTGGTCGACAACCTGTCTAGGGGAGTAAACCTTATACAAATCAGTACTGCTATCTTAGGATGAAGCAGGTTAGTGGATGGATTAGCCGCACACCACTGTAGAAAAATAGTGCTAAAAAATACATAAAAGGCCTCGGAGTCAGACAGAGCCTAATTTGAGTGGCCAATCCTGTAAGTCCTTAAGTAAACTGGCATGGTTTGTCCCTCTTACAGGGGATAGGTTTGCTTGGGGGCATTTTGTGTATGGCCACCCCCATTAAGGGGAGTAAGGCATCTGGCAATAGATAGATATATATATATATATATATTGTCACAATGACCATGGTCTTAATGGAGTAGCTAGACTCGAGTGGCGCCAGACATTCATGAAAGCAGCTGTGCCAAGTCTATTAGAAAGACCTGGTATTGTGAGTTTCATTCTGATACCCTTCCAATTGCACATGACTAGTTTTGCCGTGCCTCTAATGTCCCTTTCCCACTGGTGAGACAAGTCACGATTTTCGTCGCCGATGCCTTCATTTTGTCAAATTCGCAAGAATACGTGTGACCTTCACGATTTCGACCGTTACAAACAGATGACAAATTATACTGGGCGAAGATGTCGCCGATGTCGGCGACGCAATCGCCGACATCGGCGATGTTATCGGGGAAGTGAGCGATGTTTCGCCGACGTACTTCTGCGAGGCCTGTCACATTTTCAAAAATCTCTTGCGAGATCATGCAAGGATGAAAGAATACTCGCCGTATGTTCTGCGACGTCTTCGGCGATCCAAGCGATGGTTCGGCGTTTACTTCGGCGAGGTGATAAGAGTATTTTTTTAAGGCACAAATTCTTGCGATTCATCGCCGATCATCGGCATTGGCATCGCACATACGTCGGCGAGATCGGCGAGGTGTGCGCAGCTGAGCGAATGTAATGTGAATGTGCTAATTGCAGAGTGGAACTAGCATATCATGCCAAACTAATGGGCCGAATGTCATAAAATATGAAAACTAATGGGGTTAACCATGAGGAAGAAAGAGGACCAGAAAAACCACCCATCTCCCCTTAATTCGGAGGTTGGCAATGCTTCGCCGGAGACATTTTTCTATCAAATAATGTACACATTTAGCTTGCTCTCAAAACAAAAAATATATATGTTGGCTCGCTACCGCTCACCAGGAAAATATTGAAACCTGGATGGGGGTAAACGTCTTAAAACAGTAGGCTGAACGGGGCCGAATGGATACAAGGCAAAGAGAGAGGGAGAGAAATAGAAAAAAACAAACAAAAAACGAGGAGAGAGAGAGAGAGAAAGAGTAAACTAAACAAAGCGAGGTGGGTTCAATTGCTAAGCCGTAACGCAAACATTGAGCCCACCTGCTGTTTGTTGTTTTCTCTTTCTCTTTTTCTCTCCCTCTCCTCGTTTTTTTATTTTTGTTTTATTTCTCTCCCTCTTTCTTTGCCTTGTATCCGTTCGGCCCCGTTCAGCCTACTGTTTTAAGACGTTTATCCCCATCCAGGTGTCGATTTCTTCCGGGCGAGCGATAGGGAGCCAGCATTGTATGGAAAAATCCGGCTTCGCCGGAGAAATTTTTCTATCAAAAAATGTACAAATTTAGCTTACTCTCAAAACAAAAATATATGTATATGTCCGCTGAACATGATGGCGGTGTTTAGATTATTCTATCATCATTATTGGATTTTATAGAAATAAATCTAGAACGATAGTTTTTCGCTCTTATACAGTAGAATCCATTCCGCAGCAAAATATGAACTGTCTGTTTTCACCCATAATAAGTGTTTTTTATATTGGTTTGTTTTCATGAACGGCAAGAGGAAAGGTTATTCTATAAGATTTCATCAACAACAACAACAAAAATAACAATATGTGGAATTTCACAGTAGGTGAAGGCATATCATCAGTCCGCCCGTATTTGCCCTAACTCTCAGTCGGTTTTCACCCATAATAATTGTGTTTTATATTGTTTTGTTTTCATGAACGGCAAGAGGAAAGGTTATTCTATAAGATTTCATCAACAACAACAACAAATATAAAAATATGTGAAATTTCACCGTAGGTGAAAGATATCTCACTATAGGCCTAATCATTTTTTTTTACCCACCTCTCCGAAGTTGCTCTTTGGCCTCGGCAGGTGTGTCTTGAGCATTCCGCGACGTCGCAAGGCCCTTCGCATGCCTGCCTCGTGCTGCGGAGCATACCCCTGGTGGGTATACTCTTGGCGAGTATTCGTGCGCACGTCGACGACTAATCGACGAGGAAATCGCCGATGATCGTCGATGTCCTTGGAACATCCGAGAGCATCGGCGATCCGTCGTGCGACGTTTTGGAACATTTCAACGATTTTCTTCGTGCGACAAACTCCGCGATGTCTCGCCGATGTCGCAGATGATCGCAGAAACCCTTCGGCGATGCTCGACGATGCTTGCAAGGGTAACCAATCATCGTTTGTCCTCGTCCAAAATTTTGAACTGTGCGAACATTATGCGACGGCGAGGGGCCTTGCGAGGCCTGAGAGGCCTTGAGAGTCAAACGATCTTTCATGTGAGGTGTTGAGACATGTCAAGAATGTGCCAATTTATTGGTTTCGGTGAGGAAAATCGTGACTTGTCTCACCAGTGGGAAAGGGGCCTAAGCGTTTTTGTCATAATAAACATTTGTGTAGAATGAGCCAATTGAGTGTTATAAGTTTCGTATATGAAGTTTTTTTTTTTAGTGGCAACTTGTAATTTGCAAGCTAGAGGTAAGTGGGGGAGGGAGCAATGTTGCTCTCGTCTCGTCTCGGGATGGGGGGAGGGGGCGCGAGTTTGCCAGCACCACGTGTTTCATTTAATTATGTGACCATTGCAAGTTTAGTTGTGTTGCAATATCAAGATGTACTTTATTTTATCTGCCACGCTGTTTTAGTCAATATGTTAACACAGGAATACGTTAGTATAAGTTATTCTTGTGAAGTGTCTTAGTGTGATCATATTGTGTGGTGATATATTGCAACCCTTTAGTTTGAGCCTGGCTCCCGCTAGCTTCGCCAGGGCCTGGCCTCATCATTCTCTCAGTAGTCCATGAGCCAGGCCAGATATCGGTACCACCTGGGGTGACTAAACACGAATGGTACTAAAATGTTTATAGAGTGACTGTAAGTACATTAAGATATGATAGCCTTCTCGCACTGGTAGCTTAGTCTAATTTTTTTGATGCAATAGGGGCGCTACCCAAAAATAAAGATTTTTAGCGTGACGCTCGGCGTTTTCCTCATTTTCTTTAAAATCCATCACACAATCATCGCGAAACTTTGAACACCTATGTAGAATTATATTCCCTACCAGAGTTGTTCCTAGGTATTTTTCAAATTTCCTCATATTTCGGAATATACTCTATATTTTGGGTATTTTCCTCTAAATCTAGAATAAATCCTTAAATATGGGGAACATTGAAAAATATATTCTAACAGCTCTTGTAGCTTATTTGATTCTCTACAAGAATTATTCCGATGTGTATTTCAAGTTTCTCCATATTTAGGGGTTTATTTCATATTTGGGGATTTTTTGTTATATTTTGGGGATAATTTATTATTGGAAGGAGCAAACATATGTAGAGTGGTTTCCATGTAATGTGTTTGTTTGTTCATGGTTTAATGGTGATATTTTTTGCAGGTGTGTGTCGACTGTTTGACGGCAGGATGGAACCATCTGCGAGGAAGAGAGCACGGATCGACTGTATCATCCACTGCTCTGATGATGACAGCGATGCTCTGGTGTCACCACAGGATTTGGACTCCTGGAACACATTGCTCAGGGCTGCAGAAATCAGGCAGCATGATCCAGTCCTGGAAGCAGCCAAGGGCCTTGAAGAAGGAGGAATACCACACATACATTATCACCGTAAATGTCGTAGTCTCTTTACAATGAAGGAGTCACTGGATTCTATCCTTGCCAAGGGTGTCAAGATAGAATCAGCAAGCGTCGACCCCAGGAGGAGGGCATCAAGGGATGCCCCTAGTACTAGCAGGGTGTATGCCAAAGTATGTATCTTCTGCGAGAAGTCAAGCAAGTACATAAAAACAACAAAGACAAGGGAGCCACTCATACAGTGTGTTGAGCTACGAGCAGATGAGAAGATTCGCAGAGCAGCAATAAGGAAACTCAACCAGAGAATCCTTGGTTTAGTTAGCAGAGACCTTGTTGCTGCAGAGGGTCACTACCACAAGTCGTGCTACAAACTCTTCACAAAAGATGATTTCCCAGCGGCCGCCAGGTCGGGTGCAGGTGAAAATCAGGAAGAAAGCGAGGAAGCACGCTACGAAGAGGTTGAGACAGAAGCCCTCGAGGAACTCTGCTTGTATATAAGGACCAAATTATTCCCCAACCCAGAGGTACTGCCTATGACAAACCTCACATCTAGGCTTGAGAGATCCATGATGTCCCGTGGTATTATCCAACTGAAACCAGCGACAAAGAAACATGTTCGCCGAAAGATTGAAACCGAGTTTGGAGAATCACTACGCTTTGTCCCAGATGAGAAAGGAATGCTTCTAATCTATCCACGCAGCCTCTCAATGGACGACCTTGCCCGGCAAGCACACAAAATGGCAAAAGACCTGCAAGAAGCAAGAGCAGCTAACTCTGAAGATGTCTTAACCAAAGCAGGAATGCAGCTGAGGAATGAGATCAATAAACAAGATGTGAGTCAGCCATGGCCTCCCGATACAGATCAGAATGTCATTCCTGCAGCAGTCACTCAATTCCTGCACACCCTGCTGACAGGAGAGTGTGAGTGTGAAACTCCCTCTGAAAGAGCTCAACGTCTTGCCACTTCCTTTGGCAGTGACTTGGTCTTTGCTGTTACCAGTGGCAAGACAAAACCACCCAAGCACGTACTGCTGACCAATGCTGTAAAGTCTTTGACAGGAAACACAGAACTGATCCGAACTCTGAATCGTCTTGGTCACTGTGTGTCTTACTCAATGTTTGAGGAGATCGATACAGCCCTTTGTATCCAGAAGCTGGAATGCTCAAAGGATGACATTCCACTGCCAGCAAACATCTACCCTGGTGTGTTCACAACCCTGGCCTGGGATAACATTGACCGACTTGAAGAGACCCTAAGTGGAGCAGGTACTTCTCATAGAGTCAATGGCATTGCTGTCCAGTCCAAGGTTGCAGGCTCTGTGCCAGAGAAAGTCCTGCCAGAGATTACCAAGTCCAAGATAAGAAGCATCACTCAGACATCATCAATGCTGCCAATATACAATGTTGGGCGGCGGGCAGGGCCACCTAGGATTGAGACTGCGTATGTCGACACTACCAAGGAAGTCCAGGATTCAAAGACAAAGAACCATATCTGGCTTCTTACTCGAATGTCAGACCATGAGGACCAGTCCATCAGCAGTTGGACTGGGTTCAACATCAAAATGCGCAGAGACATTGCAGTGGTTCAGGACACTGTAAGCTACCTGCCCACTATCAATGCTCCCGCAACAGAAATGTCCACCGTTAATGAAATCTTGGAACAAACGCATGCTATCATGCAGTCCTTACAGCTTAACAAGATTGTGTGCGTGTTTGATCAAGCACTCTATGCCAAAGCTGCCGAAGTTATCTGGAAACAAGAGAAGTTCAAGAACATTATCATCAGGATGGGCGTCTTCCACACAATCTGTAATCTCATCTCCACCATAGGAAAGAGGTTTCAAGATGCAGGTCTTAGAGATCTGTGTGTGGAATCAGGTATCATCGCAGAAGGATCAGTGTCAGGAGTGATGAACGGCAAGAGGTACAACAGAGCAGTGAGACTACACAAGCTCGTGTATGAAGCACTGATGAGGCTTGCATGGAAAGGCTTCCTTTCATGGCTAGAAGAAAACCATTCAAGGGACATACACCATCTAGATGAAACACTGAAGGACATCAACAGCTTTCACAGCAATGTGTCTCAGGGACTCTTTCAAGAGCTGATGGAGAGTGAATCATGCACACATATCATGAAGCTTTTCCAAGTTTATCTTGAGACCCTCAGAGATGAACACAACCTCTCAGCATTCTGGATGTCATACCTGGACATGGTTGAGATCATGCTGGACTTAATTCGAGCCTCCAGAGAAGGCAACTGGATGCTCCACCTAGGAGCAATCCGACAGATGATACCGTGGTGTTTTGCCTATGACAAAGTGAACTATGCCCGGTTCCTAACCTACTACTATGCCTTGATGTCTCGACTGCCCATTGAACACCCAGAGGTCCATGAACACTTCATGCAAGGTGGCTTTTCGGTCCAGATCGGTAGCAAGAATCCCTTTGGACGGATCCCTGTGGACCAGACAATCGAAGAGACGATCAACAAAGACACCCAGACACCAGGGGGCACAAAAGGCTTCAGCCTGAAAGGCGGCGCTGTCGCCAGGTACTACCTGACATCGGAGTATCGCAGCAGGTACTTAAGGCAGCTCAGGACTATGGTAGTAGGCCAAAAGTATACTGACTTCAGCCACCCAGACCTACAGATGCCCAGGATTAGAAGAGATGAGGCCGATGTCCAATCTTTAGTTCAACTGATGGAGACCAGCTGGTTGAACCCCTTCAACGCAGAGCAAGAAGATCTTGTCAGTTTGTCAACTGCGACTATGGCACCACCAGAAGTTGTCAAAGACCTTCTAGGGGCCTACAGAATAGGAGAGGATGCATATCAAGCCTTCAAGGAAGAGCGCCTGGAGATCGATACGCCAACTATACAGTTTCATGACACGATGACGAAGACGAAACTGAGAACGTTCACTAACATCAGAATGAAGCCACGCTCACAAGACCATGCCAAGGAGGTTATCTTAAAGGCTGACAGGAACCTATTTGGCCAGATGATCCTTGTTGCCGAGAACAGAAAGCTCAAAATGAGTGATGTCTTGGCTCATCCCCTGGGGCCTTTGCCTTGGGCACTTGCCAGCGGTGATGGGTCTCTCCGCAAGACCAACAAGGCTGCCCTCGCAAAGGAGTTAGAGAGGAATGTTTCTCCTGCAGAAGTGATACCCGAGCCCTCTGCTACCATAATTGATGGGATGAGCCTGGTCCACAAACTGAAGGGAAACGACAAAACTTTTTCACAGCTTGCAGGTACAGCACTGAGTCACGCTGTTCATGAAGGTGCTAAGAGCAGGCGCATTGATGTTGTGTTTGATATCTACAAGGAGACATCCATCAAGGATGCAGAACGAGCCAAAAGAAGTGCAGGCACAGGAATTCATTTCAAGAACATTCACCTGGGCACAACATCCAGCAGTGGAGAAAGTTACTCGGTAGTTCCTCCAACAAGGCAAGTCTTATCAAGTTCTTGGTAGAAGAATGGAAGGCACCACAGCACAGGGAGAAGCTCAAGGACAAGGAGCTGTATGTCACATGTGAGCAGCGCTGCTTCAAGATCACCAAAGAGCAGTGGGAAGAGGCTCCTGAGCTTAAGTCAACTCAAGAAGAAGCAGACACACGCCTTCTTCTCCATGCACTTCATGCAGCAGAATCTGGGAACAAGTCTGTCATCATCACTGCAGAAGATACAGACGTCATGGTGTTGTGTCTTGGCATGTGCCACAAGATCCCATCCCATCTGTTCCAGAAGTGCGGGACGAAGAACCGGACAAGATTCCTGGATATCACCACAATGAGCCGCACACTGGGAGGCAGCGTGTGTGATTCATTGATTGGTATGCATGCCTTTACAGGCTGTGATACCGTCAGTGCATTCGCTGGCCGAGGGAAGATGACGACACTCAAGCAGGTGAAGATGGACAAGACATACCAGCATGCTTTTCACGAACTTGGACGCTCATGGGAAGTGTCTCCTGAACTCTTTGAGAAGCTACAGGAAATCACCTGCCACATGTACCTACCATCTACCCACACAACTAAGGTAAACAAGCTTCGGTATGAGCTGTTCTGTGCAAGACGTGGAGAGGTAGAGTCAAGTCAACTCCCTCCTTGTGAGGACTGCCTCTTCATGCATGCACTGCGTGCAAACTACCAGGCTGCGATCTGGAGGAGAAGTCTTCAGAGCCAGCCATTTGTTGCGAACCCAACAGACTGCGGTTGGATGACAGATGAGGACGGTAAGCTTGCCGTCAACTGGATGCGAGGCTCACCAGCACCAGATGCTGTTATGCAGCTACTGTCTTGCAAGTGTGTGCGGTCATGCGAACTCCCTAAGTGTACTTGCCTCAGCAATGGTCTAAAATGCACGGACATGTGCAGGTTACAGACATGTCAGAACAAGGCTATTGAAGAAGAGCCGGTGGCACAACAGTCAGATTCCGAGTCTGACGTAGATGATATTTAGGAGTAGTAATTTGCCATAATAGTATGTACAAGCCCATGGCATGCTTAGTGTGTATTTACAGGACTTGTATTAAATGTGACAATTACTATATGCATTTTGTTGACATTTAGGCATTCCTGTCCCCAAATTTGACATTTTAAAATATTTCGGAATTTTCGGTAGGGTATGTCTATTCAAGAAGTGATAACGACCATTAAGCTACCAATGTGCAAGGGCTATCATATCAAAACATAAACTAGAGACATGTAGCAAGCTAAAAACACCTAAGAGAATTAGTCACCCCGGGTGGTACCGATATCCCAAAATTCGGGTCTTGGCTCATGGACTACAGGGCCAGGCCTCATCATTCTCTCGTAGGCGGCCAGACTAGATAGTTGGTGTCCCATCTCTCTTGTGACCCATCAGTCTGCCCCTTTTGTTTGTCCTTGCTTGCATAATAGTAACGTAACGTAACGTAATTAACAGAGAATCCTAGACATTCATTTCTTCTTTTAATTATCCTTTTCCTCTGATCAGCATTTTATTATATTTCCCTTTGTTTTATATATTCTGTACCTCAGGTGGCTAACTTCGGAATCCGTGATAGGGAAGAGCTGGGAGGCTTGCCGGGGTACTTACTAATAAGCACTGTTAATCCCATAGACAGTCCACACACACACACACATCCATACCCCTACATATATTTCCCCATGTTTGTGCTTAGGACCCGATAACAACTTTGACGGTTCTGCCCCAGCAATTGTTTGTTCCCTGTTTAGGGTTTCGAACTGAGGCAACGGAGTGTTTCATATTAATTAGGAATCCAGCTTCAGTCTGGACCACCCCCATAGTTAAGTGAGTGTGGGAGGTGGTCTCTAAGAGTTCATTGTTTTGGGCGGTAACTCACTGCCCAGGTTGAAGCAGGATATACTGGTGTGATATTAGAGGTGGTCAGGGCAACTTGTTTCCACTAATATCACCCCGAGGTTAGTAGTCATATTAGGACACTGCCTTGTATTGTTAGACCATTATTATATGCAATATTATTATGTGCAACTCTCTTGGGTTGAGAGCGGATTACCGTTGGCTGGTTTGCGCACGGTATAGTATTGTCGAGGGCGTGCATAGCCTGTTATGCTCGAAGTACACCTGCACTCTTTTTTCCGTTGATGTCTGCTGGTAGCCTATGCATTTACCTATTTTGATTATCCAACCCAGCATTGCTAATCCCGGTGTTGGTTTCGAGTTCTCGTAGCTAGTAAGTTACATGATTATTTCTGTTCTACTTATTATTCAGAATAGGAGCAGGGCAGTGTGCACCTTAACCCCTCTTTGGCGGCACCCGGCTATAGTCGGACAAGAGAACCCCAACCTAAATAGCGGGGCCCGGCTATAGTCGCATGCAATTTTGAGCACGTAATGTGCTCTGAGAGAGAGCCGAGCAGTGGGAGGAGCATAGGTTCCCTCTGACCGGTCGGCACGGCTCCCGCGCGACAACTGAGGCCCCCTCCACACTCATCCTTACTCACTACCTCACTACACAGGGAATTATGTAAGGAAATTACCGTATTTTAGGGATTTTGCCTTCGTCTTGCACGATCGTTGCAAGAGAACGCGTGGTCGTAGAAGGATGGTTCTGGTGTCATTGGAAGGTCAATTATCGCCCTTTCAGGGACACATAATTGTATTACGCTCTGGCTCTTGTTTATGCATGAAAAAGAGCACGGAAATAAGCTCGTTTACGGTAAAACCCCCCCCGCTTGGCAGGTAGTAGAAGTTACCGCCTAGGCCGCTCGTAAGGTGTTAAGCCCTGAGAAGAGCCTGGAAGCATTCATAGTGCTCTTACCTGTTGCGTCGTGGTGTTGATTGGTAGGGAGACAAGGTGCATTTCTATTAGTAATTATTTTTGTATACCTTCTCTAAGCAACTGAGGTCCAGATTCGTAACAATATATATATATATATATATATATATAAATATATATATATATATATATATATATATATATATATATCGTATATTATATATATATATATATATATATATATTTTATATATATACAGTATATATATATATACCGGTATATATATATATATATATACCGTATATAATTATATATATATATACCGTATATATACAGTATATATATATAATTTATATATATATATACTGAATATAGGCTACACCCTGTTCGGAAATTCCAACGTAAAAAAAAATGCAGCATTATCACTGAAACAAAATTAAAATCTTGTACTAAATAATGTTTTTCCATATCTTTTACCAATAACGAGTTAGAGAGCATTTAATTATGATAATGAATGTAGGCCTGACCGAGGACAGAGACTTGACCACACGTCCGAACACTGTTCCACACCATTCCTCAGGTTGGACTGAACACCTGATTCGGAAAATTATTTATGAAGCACTTAAAAAAACTGAGTATTCTATCTTTTCATAGTAGCGAAATGAGGTGTACGTAAGTACAAAAATGCTACATAACAATTATTGGAAATGTTTATTATTTTACCAACGTAAATATGCTCGCCATATCATTTCAAACTTACTAAAAATAACTGGTGGTAAATAAAATGTTATTAACATATTAAATCCATGTCTCTTTATATCTAGCAAGTCCTGTAATACTAACCTAGCAAGTCTTGTAACTTGTTTTTAATGCAATTTAGTTTTTTTTTTTCATTTGAAAATATTGTTTTCAATATTCTTATCTACCTACTCTCTTATTTTGTCGGTGGAATTTCCGAACACCCTGTATATACCTGTATATATATATATATATATATATATATATATATATATATATATATATATATATATATATATATATATATACCGGTATATATATATATATCACAAACACAAGTGTTTTTTATTTATTGAACAAATTAAATACCTTGTGGTTGAATATATGTTTTCCAAGATGGACTTCACTTCTCAGAAATACAAATTGGAAAGGGTTGATTGACGTTTGTACACGCCATGGATGAATTGCTAAAAATATATGTCAACCTGAGTACCCGTAGTTTGTTAGAGCAATGTATACCAAAAGCTCTTTACCTATTACCTATTCCTCATGTCCTCATGTGATATCTTTCTGATGGTCTGAGTTTGCTTAAGTATGTGTATATGTATTTTTTAACTATTACTAATACCGTACCTCATATAGTGGTTGATTCATATAATTGAAAATAACTTTGCTGGGCTTGTTATTTATTTTAAGTCTCTTGCATAGCCTTCTCTATTTATTGTTTCCATCAATTATTGCACTAAAGCGGGTATCACACGAGCACTAATCTGGCCAACCAACTGCAATCTGGACAATCTGTAGCCGAGATTGTGTTGCTCTGACGTCAATCAGAGCAACCAACTGTCGTAATTCATAACCAACTTCATAATTGCTGAGGGGCACAGGGCCATGGGTGGGGCTTTGGTTTCCCGGGCGTTTCCGCGCCTTCCTCAGCTCCCTGCCTTAGAGTGGCTTCGGTCACCCGGGCTTTGTTAGTGGTAAGCAGGGAGGGTTTTGTGGGGGCCCTCTATGGCCTTGGCCTTGCTCGGGACCTTGGGCTGTTCGGCCAGGCAGCCTGGGGAACAACAACAACAACAACAACCAACTGTCGTCGGTCGTGAGCGAAAACCGTTGGCCAAGTCGCCAACCTGTAGTCAAACAAATCAGTTAACATTGGTATTTACCGTTACATTTTGCTATGCTAAGCAATTCAGTCTTAACTTTAACAACATAATGCCTAGTCTGTCGAAGTACACAGCGTAAATAAATATATCTAGTACGAACGTTCGGGAAAATATGATTAAACTCGTCACATCACGAAAGACGGCAAACATTGTCACAACTGTCAGGGTATATTGTCTTATTTAAAATTATAAATGCCTTATTATTTATTTGTGACCTTTGAGACGTGTTATGGTGATATATAGTGATATTATATCCGCAGCAGATGTCGTTAATTGACTTCCTATACAGTATTTTCATACATAATGCACTGCTTGTTATTAGGCTATAGCCTACTACATGCAGCCTCTCTAGGCTTCACTCGCTGCTGCATTTCTTTTACACAATACCAGCAGATAAATTTAAATGTATCGTAATTATGACAGTGTTATACTAGTTCATTCATGTTTATACATACATTCGTTTGATTTAAATAGGGTACGTTGTAATAGTAATTGTATAATGTACGTTACAGGATAGATTGCCATAATTTGGGATAGGTTTCTCTAGGTTAGTTTGTATTTAACCCACTGAGCCCCAGCTAGTTATTAATAAATGTACCACCAGGGACCAGCCGGTTTTGAAAACAGTTTTTTTTTCCAGAAACAATAGCGAATGGGTTAGGAATGAAGGAAAAACCACGAAAAAAACGATCAAAAAGGTCAAAAATTGGTCCTACGGAGCCCCCGAAAACGGATTTTACAAGAGTAAAAAATTGAAGGCAATAACACCCAAAATTCCGGTTTTTGCACGCTCACGCGCAAGCAGTTAGACTTTGAGAATGTTCAACCATTGGCGTGGTTGCGTGGGATACTTACACAGTTCCCATACAAATCTGAGCCCTCTAGGTGCCATAGGACCGAAGTAATTGGGACCGGAGTAACACTGACGCAACTGTTGCGTCGCTGGGGTTTAGCGTTACATACATTGCTGACGCAAACGCTGCGTCGCTGGGGCTCAGTGGGTTAATGTAATAGAAATTAAGAAACTAAAACTCACATAGATATTATATAATTATAGCATTGGGTACAAATTAGTCTTGATAAGATGAATATGCATAGCGGTATTCTATTAAAATGTACAATCAGTAGTCTACCAAACATTTCATCGCCGAATGTACACTGTAACCATCATCTTATGTAGTCCATGTATGCATTTGTTATGTAGACAGAACCGAGTAATTGTTAGGCTATGTCTTATATATGTTTACAATATACCATATATTACATAATAATTACAAGGTATTGATATTCTATAAGCATTCCCTATGTAATAGTCAGGTTCGCCGTGTACCTGAAATGTGGTCCCGTGGGAATTGCGTGCCAAAAGCGATATTATTGTTTAAATGGCATCTATAGGGTCTTAGTAGACAGAAAAACTTGGGTGGCAATTTTACTTTTGGGAATTTGGGATTTTGTGGGGGCTTAAAGGGGGGTACCGTCATTTCGCAGTTTATCACCCGAAATGAAAGCGCTAATATTGTTATGACTATATTTATCTCTTAAAATATTAATAGGAAAATTATGAAATAAATCAGGTGTCTTCCTCATATCATCATTCATTTATTTACCAAATATTTAGTTCATATCTGGAATTGATAATTGTTTATTTATTTCCAGATATGCACTTATGAAGAAGTTCACCCGTTTCGAAGCGAGGCCTGTTGAGATTCAACTATAACGGACGTGACAATGAACTCATTCACCTGCACCATTTGCGATAAAGGCAAGCGGAAGGGCTACACCTTTGTACAGAATGTTACATCAGATTCTATTAGTAACATAAAGAACTTTGCCGAGAAGCGAGCACAGTATGGAGAAACGCAGTATGCACCTCTGGCTGAAAATCTGTCCAAGTTGTCTGCATCTGATACGGAAAACATCCATTACCACAAAGAATGTTACAAACTCGTAGTGCACAAAGGCATGCTGGAGAGAGCCAAAAAGAGATTTTGTGAAACATCATCTGGTGAATCACAAATGCGACCAGCTAAACTCGGACGTCCATCCTTGGCACATGATGAGGATTCTGTCAGACGTGTTCGCAGGTGTCGCACAATGGAGCCAAAGACCAAGTCCTGTGCGTTTCTCTGTGACAATCCGACAGATGGAGAGTTGCATCTTGTCCTGACAGATACGATGGGGACCCGGTTTCTGGACATAAAAGCGAACACACGTGACGACAAAGTCCGAGCAAACCTGTCACTGTTGCAGGAAGTTGGTGATGCCGCTGCATATGAAATGTGGTATCACAGAGATTGCTTACGAAATGTTGAACACCAATGCTATTCCTTCAGATTTGATTGTATTGGGGTCGATGATAATATCACCAAGCATATGTGTGCCATTGAAATTGTAAATGCAGTCAAATGTTCGCTCTCGTCTGGTGCTGTTCTAAGTATGAATGATGTTAATGATGAGTATCTGTCAACTTTGACTGAACATGATGTTAGTGTGGATAGCTCCGACTTCAAACGCCACCTAAAAAGTTTGATAACAGAAAATATCAGTACTGCTGAATTTGTCAGGCCCCATCACTCAATGAAAGTGACCATATCATCAGTAGTAAAACCCTTTCAGTTGCTGTTGATAAAGTAGCACCCCAAGATTCAGAGGAAACACTTAGCGACATTGTTGGAGTTGCTAAGTTGCTTCGTGATGAGTTGTTGAATTGCAAAGATAAGTGGCACTTCACTGGTATCATGTCGTTTGAAAATCTACCAATGGTAGCTTTCTTTCTGAAGCAGCTACTCTTTGGCACAAATGCACACTCTGTTTCTGGTAAGCGGGATGGAGCCGTAAAGAACACCGTCAGCATTGTATCACAAGTACTTGTGCAAAATGTGAAGAGCGCCAAGCAAGTTCCTGCTCCCAGAGGGCAATGGATGGAAACTAAATGACGACAAAAACCTTATACCAGTACAATGTCTCAAAAAGCCAGCACCACGTGCAGTACTTGAACTAGTTAGGTGTGGATGCAAAGGTGCGTGCAAGGAGAAAGTGAACTGTTCATGCCATAAAAATCGCCTGCCATGCACATAATTATGCAAATGCACCGACTGTGGTAACGTGAAAGACTACAGTATTTGTGACGAAGATGACATGTAGCCAATCAGTTAGCCAATGTATTAAGAGCACCAAATGACCCCATAAGATTCATTTAAGATTTTACATTTAGTCTACTGTTAATATTCATCTAGATGTTGAGTGGAGTAATTACTGGTGGTAAAGGGTGGTATGAATGTGTGATGATTAAAGAAAAGTATATTTTTATTTCCTTTATTTGTATCAGTGCTATGAAGTCATGTCATGAATATTACATGTTTTATCATACATTTGTCGTTTTTTTCTTATATATATAAACATACACAATCATATCGTGTAAATATCACAGTATATGCCTAAATAATAGTCAGGTTCACCGTGTCATGCCGTGGGAATTGCGTGCCAAAAGCGATATAATTGTTTAAATGCCATCTATAGGGTGTTAATAAACAAATTCCCAAAAGTAAAATTGCCACCCAAGTTTTTCTGTTTATTAACACCCTATAGATGGCATTTAACACCTTACGAGCGGCCTATGCGGTTTATTTATATGTACCGCCCAGCGGGGTGTTTTTAGCCAAAATAGGGCTGTTTACGTGATCATGTTCATGCCTAAATAAGACCCAGAACGTAAAACAAGTACCTATCCCTGAAAGGGCATAAACAGAGCTTTCGAATGACACCATAACGATCCTTTTATGATGGCTAGTTTTCTTGCAATAACCGTGCAACGCGAGTGCAAAAAGCATGTAATTAGCCACTTTCCCGATACAATTCCTTATATAGCGAGTGAGAGAGGGAGGAGGGAGCTGGGATTCGTGTCAGTATGTTCGCCGCGGTGGTCTGGAGCAGTCATACGCTCGCTACTCTCCTGCCACCACTTGTCTCTCTCTCTCAGCAACATTACGTGCTGAAATTGCCACTCGAGTTATGTCGAGCGCCGCCACATAGTCCAGCTTTATTTAACTCGACTTATGTGGTGAGCCGCTAATTAAGGGTTAAACAATAAAATCGCTTTTGGCACGCAATTCCCACGGCATGACACGGTGAACCTGACTATAAGGAGTGACTTATATCACATTATTATTATTCCCTGCCTTTGAGTTATCAGCATGTGTGTGTTCATGTAGTCCCTCTGGTAGACCTATTAACCATAATACGCTCTTGATCGACCAGTAGTAAAAGAATTATTACAAAATAATATAGTTAGGCAGGATTTTTGCGCGATCAGTTAAACTCCATGAGTAGGCTATGCGAGCCTCTCACAAAAAAACAAAAACATGTCAACGTCGCCGAGAACTCTGTTTTGTAATGCATAGTTATCAATGTATTCTGATTGGTAAATAGTTTTAGGTGGTCATTCTAATAAACTAGTTTACTCATCGATGGTCTTGACTATTGAATTATGTAGGCTACACACCTTATAAAATGCAGTACATAGGCTAAGGAACCGTAGATGCGCAATCCTTCAATTTTTCAAACTCTGAATACTAACCTCCCGTAAGCGATATTTAACATTTAAATTTTACATTTCCTCTATAATTTCATTTATTAGATATGATTATGTATAGTTATTACAATTACATACAAAAAGTATTGCATGTTTTAAGCAGGTTTTGAAGCTAGGAGAACTCTGTGTCGTCTGTAGTTGGTTGGTGATAGTATGATGCCGTGTGCTAATTATTACCAACGTCGATCGTCCCGATACAAGTTGGTTGGTCGGATTAGTGCTCGTGTGATACCCGCCTAACTCCTTAACTGAACTGTCATCAGTAGATTGGAGAAAGCTTAGATATTGTCCATTAATTATATGTCCCTCTTGTCCAATTCTAAATGTATTACTACGTCTTCCAAACACGGACCGAACCACTATGTTATCATTGTGTAAGGCGATCATACTGTCTTTATGATTGGCATTTTTTGTGATGTTTTATTTTCGCTGTCTCATTACCATTTGTATGCATTTCAGTACTTGCATGTATGTTGATATTACTGTGTATTTCCAAATTATATCATGACAGCTAAGATAAATGCCTTCTTGTGATCTGTGAACGCCATTCACAGAGGCGTATTAGTATCTTGCATTTTACTTGTTGACGAACATCACGTTGTCGGAATAGGGAGGGGATGGGAAGGGGGGGGGGGGGGGGGAATTGAGAGGGAGACATCGTATCTTACCCCTGGTCGAACCTTTGTCTCGTCGTTTTAGAAATAATATTCTTACTCAGCCACACACACCAAATCCCATCCAACACACGAGATATAGGCTATATAATACATACAACGTTCTGTAGCGTGATTAAGATACCACTATTATGGAACCTATAATTATAATTCTGCTATAGATAATTTTGATTAAACTAGATGGAATCGGAGTATCAACATTCTATAATGCAGTAAACATACAGTATATAATCGGGAATGTAAATATTGTTAGTCTCTCATAACATATATCCAGTTGATGCCTATAGTGTTTTTCTTCAAATAATGTATAGTTTAATGTTCTTTTGTTTTTGTTTTTTTATTAGATGTTTGGAGACTTACAACTACTACAGTACTGCTTGTCTTATTACAGTAAATTAGTATAGTATTTATGATACTACCCTACAATTAGTGGATTGGTATTTCAACAGGGAAACTATTACTATACAACAATACGTATTCCAAGGTTTACAAGGTTTATTAGCATATACTATAATACTCACCCCAAACCAGCTTCCACAAGCAGATCCATACCCATATCTCTCGCCGTTCCATCCACTCACTCATATGCCCCTTTCCCACTGATGCGATTTCATACGATTTTCGTCGCCGCCGAGGACGTAGTCTTGTCAATTCGCAACGAATTTGTGCGACGTCAACGATTTTGACCGTTAAAAACCGTTGACAAGTTTACACTCGGCGACGATGTCGCCGAAGGGTAAGACGAATCGGCGACATTATGTGACGTATTGAGCGATGGTTCGCCGATGACCTTGGCGAGAACTGTCACATTTGAATAAAATAATGCGAAGGATGAACGAATCCTTGGCGTATGTTCTGCGACGTCTTCCGCGAATTAAGCGATGGTTCGGCGAATACCTCGGCGAGATTATCCAAAAACTTTTCCATATATTTCATGGCACAAACATAAGAACATAAGAAAACGGGAGTCTGCAGAAAGCCGATCGGCCCATACAAGGCAGATCCCTGTCACACCCAACCCCAATTACAAGGCCTAATTATAGACCCAACTCACTATTGCCTTGAGGACTGACCTCACCAAAACTCGACGCCTAAATGACACGAAAGTCTTAATATTGACAACGAAATGGGGTGAAATGTCTTAAAATCGCCAAACTAATGGGCCGAACGTCATAAAATATGAAAACTAATGGGGTTAACCATGAGGAAGAAAGGGGACCAGAAAAACGGCCCATATCCCCTTAATTAAAATGTAAAACTTGCAAACTAAACAAACCAAAATTGGGACAAGGACAATATAAAGTCAAATTAAATTATCAAAATCGCTATGTGGAAACAACGTTTACTAAAATGAAAATTATTAAATAAAAGAACACAATCCACCACATAGGGTGTACATTACTACATGAGCAAGTTAATCTGTTTCCCAAGCAAACTAATCGCACATATAACAACGCACTATCGTCACGTTAAAGGAAGCAGTCAAGTTTGGGAAGTCCGCGACGTTCTGGCAAATTTTACTAAACTCTGCATGAATAAAGAAACTACATGTTAAATGTCAAAATATTATTTAAAATCAAATTTGCAACATGACAAGACATTAACAATAGTACAAAATACAAATATTGATAAGATATCTATACTATTACAAAATAATATATAAAATACAGTACAGCACTCACTAACGATAGTGCTATCGGGTAGGTACCTGTAAGCATAGCATGCCTCAAGTGACCCCTATCAATAACTACCCTACAAATAACCTACATTTATAGCACAAATAAACTAAGGAAATCGCAAAAGTAAGCAATTGATACTATCGACAATGAATACATATAATATAAAGACAAATAATTGCAAAATATGAAGTAACAACAGATTTAAACAAAGATTACTCTTTTAACAAGAACAATAAATTTAAAAAATCATCAATATTAATATTAATAATAATAATAATAATAATAGAAAAAGAAAAAGATAAACAATATATACAGACAAAAAGTAAGCAGAGGTTATACAAGAAACTTCAAGTTAAAAATGCTTGATTAAAATTATTGATGTCAAATTTTAGAATACAGTCACAATAATTGACCCTAAAAAGGTTAAATTTATGGAACAATTTACTTGCCTCAAAACCTCTGTCCACTAAGAGTCTGTATAGTAACCTAGCTCTAGCCCAAAAGTCATCTACTTTAGTGCAGATTTTACAAAATCTTATTAATTGGGAATAAAAACAATTATAAGTTATTTTACTATCAATATTACTACTAGGGAAAGGAAAGTTTATTACGTTAAAATTAAAATCATCAACTTTGTGATATACTTTAAGTATGCACTGTTCATTAACAATCTCTATATTTATATCAAGAACATTTTCAACTTTATAATTTACGTTACATTGTGTGAGGGAATAGAATTAGGGTAAATAAGTTTAGCAACTTGATTAAAATTTAACAAATTGCAAACAAGAATATCATCAATATATCTACTATTATTACTTAACAGTTTAGCAAGTGCTAATTTTTCTAGAATTTTATTTGTCTTGCTACTGTCAACTAAGTCTTTTATATATTTAAATTCTAAAGCAAGCAAGAATAAGTCTGCAATTAAAGGGCTAGCATTTCCACCCATAGGAATTCCTAATATTTGTTTGAAAATGTACGGCCCGAATCTAACATAAGTATTGAAAAGGAGGAATTTAAGGGCATCTTTAAGTTTAGTTCTATCAAAATATACAGAACTAGTGGGAGTAGAGCTAAGTGATGCATTATTAAAATATGTATAAACATTTATGAAATAATTACCATTCCTAACGAACCTGTCAAAGTGCAAATCTATAATAAAGCAAAGCTCTGAATATACTAAATCTAAAGGCAAATTGGTATACAAAGTTGAAAAGTCGAAGCTATGTACCGAGGTAACTTTCGGCATGGTATTTATTTTATCAATAACTTCTAACGAATTGTCAACACTCCAATAATAGTTAATGCCAGTTCTTTTCATGATGGTATTACAATATCTTTTATGAGTACTTTTAATGTATTTTAAGCAATTTACGACTTGTTCTGATAGAGTTTTAGTGGTAGCAAATTTTGCTCCGGCAATAAAGCGATATTTATAAGGTCTTTTATGAAATTTAGGTAACATGTATAATTTTGCAATGCACTTGTTCTTATCAGAAAGTTTAATATCAAATATTATATTTTTCTTGGTATGTTCATCGATTAAGTTATCAATATTCAGATTATTTTGAATTTCATAAACAGAATTACCGCAAATATTTTTACGTAATATGTTACCCTTAATACCTAATTCTTTTTTCATATTTTCAAGATAAAATTTCTTACATGTGAAGCTATAATTATTGCTGGCTTTATCTACTGTAGTGATTACAAAATGTTTATGTAAATTTATTAAATCAGCTTTAAGCTTATTATAATTATAGTCTATAAAATCTGAAAGATTAAATTCATTTTTAAGCGAGAAAATTTTATTTCTAATTAACTTAATTAATAATTTAGACCATGCTTCTAGTTCTCTTGCATTGCAGCACGCATTTTTTAACAATTTATCTTTTAATTTATTGACTGAAAAAACAATATCTTTTAAAATTATGTCCCATGTTACTTTATTACTCCCTATTCTAAATTTAAACCCTTTACGACATAGCTCCGCTAATTTGTCGTTTGCAAAATGTTTAACTAGTTCTACATCACCTGTTAATATGGGACATATCGGACTATAAATGAACTTTGCTAGTGCATCACGTCTGCTAGCTGGCATATCCATGACTCTTTCACACACGCATTTATTATTATTGAAAATATCATTATCTGAAAGATTTCCTAAAACTTTATTATAATTACAAATAATAGACCCAACAGGTCGTTCATATGAATACACTATTAATGGTTTGAAATCTTTACAACCATCTGGTAACATGGACTTAACTTTCTTTGAATTAATAAGACTGTTAACATTAATTTTGTCTAAAATTTTAGAGGAATAATTTAACCCTTATTTAGCGGCGAGCAACATAAGTCGAGTTAAATAAAGCTGGACTATGTGGCGGCGCTCGACATAGGTCGAGTGGCAATTTCAGCACGTAATGTGGCTGAGAGAGAGAGACAAGTGGTGGCAGGAGACTAGCGAGCGTATGACTGCTCCAGACCACCGCGGCGAACCTACTGACACAAATCTCAGCTCCCTCCTCCCTCTCTCACTCGCTACATACTCAATTATGTACTGAAAGTACCGAATTACCTGCTTTTTGCACTCGCGTTGCACGGTTATTGCAAGAAAACTATCCATCATACAAGGATCGTTATGGTGTCATTCGAAAGCTCTGTTTATGCCCTTTCAGGGATAGGTACTTTTTTTACGTTCTGGGTCTTATTTAGGCATGAAAATGATCACGTAAACAGCCCTATTTTGGCTAAAAACACCCCGCTGTGCGGTACACATAAATAAACCGCATAGGCCGCTCGTAAGGTGTTAAAGTGGACATGACTTTATCTTTAATACGGTTATCTTTGGATTTCTTAGAATTAGCTCTAATATATCCCATAAAAGCAAAGACTATATTCTTAAATTTATTTGTGAAATTATGTTTATTATTTAGAATATTTTCTATAAAAGGAGCAAAACTTTTCTTTTGTAGGCCTTTCAATGAATCTTTTAATTTTTTAATTCCGAAATTTCGATATAATGAATATACATTATTAACAATAATTTTAATATCAGACCTGTTTTTCTTTTTATTAAATGTATTTAGTCTTCTATTACCGTGTCTACCAGGTCTTCTGTTTAAAACAGGGAAGTTAAAATATGGGTTATTTAAATCGTTTTTTAATATATCTTTATACAAAATGTTGCCTACATTTTTTATTTGATTGTTAAGTCCAAATGGATAGATGGTCATTAATTTTCCAATCCAATAATTTTCTCTATCTAAAACATTTTGATTACTTTGAACAATTTCTATAATTTTGTATTTACAATCAAATTTAGTACAATCTGTGTTAAAATGCTTATATAGAAGAATCTTGGAGTCGATGCCGTTCTTAATTCCTGATCTATGCCCGTAGGCTCTTTCTCTTAAACATTGCTCCGTCTTTCCAACATATTGTATACTACATTTCTCACAATGTACAAGTGTACAATTTCTCACAATTTCTCCAATCTCGGAGATTGGCAATGTCCGGCTTCGCCGGAGACATTTTTCTATCAAAAAATGTACAAATTTAGCTTGCTCTCAAAACAAAAATATATATGTTGGCTCGCTACCGCTCACCAGGAAAATATTGAAACCTGGATGGGGGTAAACGTCTTAAAACAGTAGGCTGAACGGGCCGAACGGATACAAGGCAAAGAGAGAGGGAGAGAAAGAGAAACAAAAAAAAACCGAGGAGAGAGGGAGACAAAGAGAAAACAAAAACAGCGAGGTGGGCTCAATGTTTGCGTTACATAGAAACATTTCTCCGGTGAAGCCGGATTTCTCCATATAATGCTGGTTCGCTATTGCTTGCCAGGAAGATATCGATACTTGGATGGGGATAAACGTCTTAAAACAGTTGGCTGAATGGGGCTGAATGGATACAAACCAGAGAAAGAGAGAAAAGGAGAGAAAAATAAAAAAAAACAGGTGAACCCCCCAAGAGAGGTACATAGAAAAAAGGGTTGACAGGTTCACTATAGGCCTAATCTTTTTTTTTTACCCACCTCGCCGAAGGTGCTCTTTGGCATCGTCAATGTTCTCAGAACATCTGAGAGCATCGGCGAGCAGAACATCTGAGACCATTGGCGAGCCGCCGTGCAGCGTTGCAATTTTTTTTTTGTGCGAAACCCTCCGCGATGTCTCGCCGATGTCGCCGATGATCTCAGAGGGCCTCGCAGATCCCTCTGCGATGTTCGACGATGCTTGCGATGGCTACGAACCCTCATGAGTCCTCGTCCAAAATTTTGAACAGTCCGAACATTTGCGATGACCCGCGAGGGCCCTTGCGAGGCCTTGCGAGTCAAACGATTATCATGCGAGGGTTTAAGATTTTGTTTCGACATGTCACAAATGTGCCAATTTATTGGTGTCGGTGATGAAAATTGTGAGAAGTCGCATCAGTGGGAAAGGGGCAATAGACAACACGCAGCTGCAGGCACGACATCCCGAAATTCATCCTTCTGAATCCTCCCTTCCTCGCGAGGACAGAGTCCACCTGGCCAGACTGAGATGCGGACACCATCCAGCCCTTCTGAGCTATCAGAAGAGACTGGATGACTCCGTCGTCGACTCCTGCCCAGGTTGTAACACAGCACCCCATACTATTAAACACATCATAGAAGACTGCATTTCACACAACCACTTACGCCAACAACACAATCTACACTCCTTGAGAGCTCTGTGGGTAAGCCCGACCATGGCCATGGCCTTCCTTAGGGATTGGGGCTGTTCGGCCAGGCAGCTTAGGGAACAAAAACAACATACTCTATACAAAAGAAAGGCTCACAAATACCATGAATTAAGGTTGAGAATGAAAGTAAGAGTTAAACTTGTGGTAACTTATTTACAAAGTGGATGCTGAAGGCTATACATTAGATAAGATGCTGAAGACTGAACATATATCTTATGGTAGATAGTTATATGTGAGCAGTATATCTCAGAAGTGTGGTTAATATAATATACTAATAATTGGCGTGACTTGTAACGCGTGAAAAGGAACACCTTCAGATGGTTCGGCCATGTGGAACATATGGGAAGCAAGAGAATGACTAAGACAGTGTAAGAGAGTGAGGTGGAAGGAGAGAAAGGGAGACGCAGACCGCGAGTGAGGTGGAAGGATGGAGTTGAGAAGTATGTGTGTGAAAGCATTGTTGGATGGGAGGAGGGGCGTCGGCTGACAGGGGACAGAGGTGCATGAGGGAAATTCATTCGTGGACTCCTCTTCGGGGATAATGGCATCTGACAATATATAGATAAATAAATAGACTCGTATAAATACGATAAACATATTAAATACAACCTTGGTACAAACCGAATGCATGGACAATATACATACTATTCCTAACTAACAATTATGCATAAAATAAGCAAGTGTACAGCTGGCTAAGCTTATCTTAACTTAACTTAACGGAGAGACGTTGACCAGACTGAGGTTGGAGAGCAACTGATGGCAATTGACTTGATGACCTGTGGGTCATTATGGTCTGCAGATGCGATAATAGATTAGGTATCATACCTGGCCGGGGGTCAGTTCAAATGTCCATATCTTGTGTATTCTGTGTTGTTGGTGGTAGAATTGGTGGAGGCGACAGAGGTGGTGGAGTCGGTATCGAAGATGGAGTCGAAGGTGGTGGAGATGGTGCTGGAGGTGGATTATAGAACTCGATTATGTTCCACTGAGGTTCAGGTTCTTTAGGTTTTGGTCGTGGATTTTGTGATTCTTCTGGTTTTTGCCTGTTATAGCCCTTTTCACATGGCAATTTCTGATTTTGTTGTATTTGCTATGATAGTTTACCAACACTTGGTAACAATTTGGCACCTTAGTAATCATGAATGGACTTACAAATCGAGGTGCCTTGATGGTGTAATGGTTTGAGTGTCTAAAATATGTATGTGGTAGCCCAGGTTCGAATCCTGGTGGATCCCATGCTTGCTTTCATTAATTTCTTTGGGAGGTGTTTTGTGTTGAAGTGAAATTAATAACAATAAAATATCTTGAGTGTTAGATACGGAGTATGTATTTTGTGGGGTAATGGCATATTGTTGTAGGTCTTGATTTTGTTGTAGGTGCCAGAGTCTTCTTGATGTGAAACAGTTCTACTGTATATTCTGCTCAGTTAATGAATTGGTGGGTGTTGCTAGGTACCGGAATGGCAGAAGTAGTGACATGACTCCATAATATTGTTTGGTGATACTTCGTTTCATTTAGGGGTTGAGTTTATGCCCCACTGGATCATTTTCAAATGTGATGGCCAATCCCTGTTGGCGTGTTCATTAAGTTTTGTTCAAATTTGGTCCTCTATGGTCTTATGACTTCTCTCGCATGCAGCATTTCCTTTGGGGCCAATATAACGATGACTGGACAGCTTGTACCTCATGAGTTTGGACAGTTCATTCCATTCCTTGCCTGTGAATTCAGGGGCATTGTTGGAGTGAATTAATTAGGGAAGTCCAAAGTAGGGTAATACCTCTTTCAACAGGGCGTATGTGACGATGGAAACCCTTTGTTCTTTTACTGCCATGGCCACCACAAACTTTGAGTAGGTATCGATGAATGTTACGATGAATTTGTAGCCATTATATGTTTTGAGTGGAGCCACGGTGTCGATGAATAAGAGCTCCCAAGGTCGGCTGGCGATGATGGAACATGAAAGGTTGGCTGAGCAAGTCATGTCTTTCCCCAGGGAGCAAGATAGGCATAATTTTTGGATGTATCCCATCCGGTCCCGGGGACTTACTTCTATTCATCTGTTTTATAGCACTCCTTATTTTAGCCTGGGAGAACTCTATCAGTTCCAGTGCTGGTGCTTGTTTGATGGGAATACTGGGCACCTCTTCATCCGGCTCCACTGTAAATACCTCCCCAAAGTATCTCCCTAGCACCTCTGCCTTCTCTTTGTCAGTTTCTGCTCTAGTTATGTCATCCGAGTCTCCTAACAGTTCTGGGATACCCACTCTTCTTGTCAACGTTTCTGGAATATACTTCCAGAATATTTTGAGATTCTCTTTCACATTTCTTGCAATCTCTCTTTCCCTCTCATTCACCCCCTTCCTAGCCTCCCACCTTATATTATTGTTTATTTGTCTGCATTCCAAATCCACTTCTTGAAGTGCCACAAGCGCCGCCGGTTGGGAGGATCGGGTGGCCATACCGGAGAGATAGTACAGGTGACAAATATTAGTTTATGGTCGGAGAAGCCCAAAGGAGAGAAAAGATTTATAGTATAAGCTAAAGGGTTAGAGGTTAGAAATAAGTAAAAAATGTTGGGCCGATCTCCGAAGTGATCCGGGATACAGGTGGGTTGCTGGACTAACTACTTCAGGTCGTTTAGGATAGAAAAGATGAAGACTTGTTCACCAAGTTGGTCAGTGGAAACAGAGGAGAGCCATTAGCGGTGGTGAACGTTGAAATCATCTAAGATGGAGATTTCTGCGAAAGGAGAGATGGATAGAATGTGTTCCACTTTATAAGTTAGATAGTCGAAGAATTTTGGATAATCAGTAGAATTAGGGGAGAGATAAACAGCGCAGAAATATCTAGTTTGAGAGTGACAAGAATGCTTTAGCTAGAGAGTTGGGAATTCAGAAGAATCTAAGTTGGGAACACGAGAGAAAGTAAGATTGTTGTGTACATAGACGCAACATCCACCTTTGGCTTGAAACTGAGGATAGAGATAGTAGGAGGATACAGGGAAGGGTTCGCTGTCAGTAGACCCAGACAACTGCGTTTCGGTGAGAAAAAGAAGATCATGGTTGGCTGAGGAGAGGTGGTGTTCCACAGAGTAGAAATTAGAGGATGTTGGCAAAGTTAATAGTGAGAGTAGAAGGAAGTGGTCCAGAGCATTTTGACGAGTCTTTTCCAGGGGTCATGTAAATGGGACATTTCTGTCCCCCCCCCCTACCCCCCGGGACTCCGAGGCGTATTGAGAATTCGCCATCATGATTTTTTTTTTTTTTAAAGATTAGTGTAGTATGTACAGTAAGGTGTTTGTAGTATAATGTATTGATAGGGGGAGAAGGTGTCTTGGAGGGCAGGCTGGGGTTGCCCTCAATATTGATGAGGCACAGAAACGATCAGCTAGGGAAGCCAGATGGTGAAAAATGGAGTTTCAGCTGTCCTTATCAACCACCCTGTTCGGCTGGTGCCTACAGCCACCTCCTAACAATTCTAGAGGTGAGATTCCCAGTCCCAACCTTCAGGGGCTATCTGCGCCACAAAGTGATGGGCGGTGGGGTCGCCACATCCCTACGCCAAGAAAAGAAGATGTCATCATGTGTGCCTGTATACCTCCAATGATTAAGGCAGGTCCTGCCAGGTTCTTACTCTTTTCCATCAACTCAAATGGTCCATTTTTATGGGTTTGAGCATGTAGGGTCTTCACAATGGAGGTGACCCCTTTAACAAAGCGTCTGTAGTATGATGCAAGACCTAGAAAAGTCCAAACCCCTTTTACTGAGTCTGGGGGTTATATAATTTGAATAGCTGAATGCTTTCTGCTGAAATAACATGTCCCAGTTAAGAGACAGTCTTTTCTGGCAAGGGTAAATTTTGAGGGTTTGAGTTTTAACCCTGCTTCTTGAATTCGGTGCAGAACTTGCCCTAATCATTGGAGTACAAAGTACAAAGGAGTACAAAGGAAATCAAGCAACAACATATCTAGTGACCCTTCTAGGTTGCTTGTCCTCCAAAACACTGAGGATCAAGTGTCCAAACAGTGGTTTAGAGTGGGTAAGGGAACATTGGAAAGGGAATTACTGCCCTGGAACTAATGTCCGTAGCAGGATTTGGAAGTTAGTAGAGGACAGATGGGTTAGTAACTGAGGGGGGGATAAAATAAAGTTATTCATTTACAAACGCAGTCAGTTGCGGGTTTGATGCGAGATATTTGTCTAGGCGGAGTTTAAATTAATCAACGGTGATGCAGTCTATAACGTTTCGGGGAAGCCCATTCCACAAGTTGACAACTTGATTGAAGAAGAAATTCTTAGATTCGTGCGAGTTAAAAGATTTACCAATAATTTTGCAACCGTTTCTCCGCGTGTAATTAGATTGGTCGATAGTGAAGTACTTACTGTTCATATTGTCGATGCCTTTGATGATTTTGAACACTTGAATTAAGTCACCTCTTAATCTGTGCTGGGTTAAAGGAAATAGATTTAATTCTCTAAGACGCTCTTCGTATGGTTTATTCTTTAGGCTAGGTATCATTTTGGTAACTCTACGTTGAACTCGTTCTAGCTTGTTTATATCTTTTTGGTAATAATTTGGAGGTGTACAGGCACACATGATGACATCGTTTAGGTATGCCAAAAAAGTTTCCCAAGTGAGGTCCTTCAGGACTGATTCCATCAAATGGAAGAATGTGTCGTGTGGCGGGCCCGTTACATAATCCGAATGGCAAGACACTAAATTCAAAGTGACATCCACTGCTGGTGCAGAATGCCGTTTTCTGTTTATATATATATATATATATATATTGTGACATCCGGAAAATACCAGAATGTTATGTGACAGACACCAAGCTGTGGTTTGTGCCTATACTGCACCACGTGGAGCTTCCCTGCGGACGTGACAAGAGAGAGAGAGAAAGACAGAGAGAGAGAGCTGCCCAGCGTACCAGACATTCCGGGAGAGAGAGAGAGAGAAAGAGAAGGGGGCCGGGCGGGCGATGACGTAGAGAGACCCCCCCCCCCCCCCCCCCTTCGATTCTCCCACTACTTCTAGCACCTGGTATTGGAGCACGTGCACCTGTTCTCACTTGTAATTGGCCCACACAACCTGCCTGCTATTTGATTGGTTCCGGCACGTCTATCCCGGCGTAAAGAGCTGCATGGAGAGACAGGCTTGTATAATATTATTGTATAGGGTTATTTTTATTTTATTTGTAGTGCGTCGCTGGTACCTCTACACGGTAGGATACCTGTGACTGTTAATTAACCAGAGGTATGTCGGAAACATAGCCTCATTTGATTTAAGATTTTGTGATTGGAGAGATATTTTTGGATTGGAGATTTAATTTTGTAATTAGATATAATTTTGTGATTGGTTATTGAATATTGGAGATTTGATGTGATATAGTCACTAATTTATCGTTTGACATTATACTAAAGTTAATACTTAAATTATTTTATGTAAAACTATTGTCATTAGTAATTAATCATTGTTTTAAGTCCTATTAAATGATTGTGACATATATATATATATATATATATTATAAAGCAAGCCAACTTTATTCTATGTAGTTAAAGTGAACCAAAACGGATACAAAACGATCCTGAAGTACTAAATGTTAATTTCCTTCATAATCACCTAATGTTTTGTGTGATTGTTAAATACTTTATTTGTTTTATAAATAAAATTCCATTTGATATGTGACTTTATATATTCCCTGATCTATAATATTGATTCATTAAAAGTCTTGCATTAATAAGAAATAATAGGAATAACTAATTAGCTAATTAACTAAATTTAGTATATATACAAAAATATTAATAATATTTATACTTTAATGATAATCAGATTAATTACTTTTGTATATTATTAGTTTATAATTGCTTAACCCGGGAACTGCCGGAAGACTCTTAAGAGTTCCCCCGGCGGACTGCGGGAAGAATCTTAAGAGTCAGAGAAACACAAAATCAATTTTAAACATATTTTTTTTTTTTTTTTTTTTTTTTTTTCTTTTTTTTTTTTTTTTTTGCCCTTGGTCCATGCAAAATATCAGTCCTCTACCTCCCCTCCTTCCCCACTTTCCTCCCCTCCTTCAGTTATCACCTATTTTCCCTGTTATTCCCTTATTCTGAGGTATATTTTCGTGCTAACATTAGCGAGTTGCAAGCAGGGCATTGATATCACTGTTAGCAAGCGAGTGCAAGAGAGAGAGAGGTATCGATCGACAGTGTCTCAGTGGCCTTGGGGGAAAGTGGCACAAAACAGGTTGCCTCACCCATACATTATGTAACTCGCGGCCTGTATCGCCGATTTTGACCATCCAAACGCTGTTTTCACTCGTTTTATTGTTGTAACAGGTTAATACCATTATAATCAACCTATAATAGGCGCATATGGATAAGTATTAATGCTATTTATGGCAAAATGAATATTTTAGTGATGGAAACAGCTCAAATACATGCGCACAGGCAGAGGTGTCTAATTACCCCCATGCGCACTTAACAGGTTAAGTAGGCTACTAATTACGAATAGAGAAAAGCTTGGTATGCAAGTAAGGACTATTAAAAGTCCTTACTTGCATAACAAGCTTTTCTCTATTCGTAATTAGTAGCCTACTTAACCCTTTCCCGCATTTATGACGCAGAGGTTGCCAGATTAGCAATAAGAAATAGAGTTCTCTCACTCTTATAATTACCTCTCCAAAATTAGTTTTCTGCCCACAGGTAACTCCACAACCTGCAGAGGTTGAAGTAACTAAACTAAAGGTTTCTAAATACCCCTGATGGTAACAAAGGCTTTAAAGTATCCCCAATAGGCTTAAAATCGCGTCATATGTCGGAGAGGGTTAATAACATTAAAATAATTATATATAACTTTAAATTGTTTCATGATTAAATCTAGTTCAAGTGTATCTGAGTATAAAGGATAACTGTCCCAACAGCTAAAAGGAAAGCAAGTAACAACATAACAAACTTTAACATTTTAAGTTCTATTGGCCTTCAGCTGTTTGATACCTTTTCATATTGTCTGTTCTGTCTAGTTTTATCAAGTTAACCACTTCTGAAGCAAGGTACGTAACAGATAACTTTCATCCTTTCCAGGATTCGTTTTGTAAAGTTTCACTTGAGTTCACTGCTAAATAATTAATAATGCCTAATATAATAATAGGGAAGATGCTCGGAATTTCCTAGAGTCAACACCCACAGCCGATGACATCAATCTCCTGTCAATAGGCGAATTAAAAGTGCTAGCCTTATATCTGCAGTCGACTGTCTCGGACATGACAAAACCAGACATGGCACAGTCCATAAAATTAGAACTATTTGGGATTCATGACACCGAGGGTGGTGAGCGTAATGAGCAGCTGATGGGGGATTCAATAATACTATGCAGTTTGGTGAACATTTACCAGAGTTATTTATCCCTGAACAGTACCTAGAGCTAGCTAAACTAAATGCTGCCCAGGCAAACTACCGGCGGCAGGCACAGCAAGCTCTGGAGCAAACTCAGCTGCAGGCACAGCAAGCTCTGGAAAAAACTCGCCTAGATCAGGCACAGGTAAATTTGCAGACCCAACAGTTAGACCATCAGTATCGCATGGCCCAATTAAATGCTCAAGGTAATGCTCTTGTGATTGCTCCCCCTCTGGGATTAATCATGACTAGTGTGATTCCCCCATTCACTGAGGAAAATGTTCAGGACTTTTTTGTTTTATTCGAGGAAGTTGCTGCGGGAATGGGGTGGACGAGAGATCGTAGGTCTTTTATGTTACAAATCGTTTTGACAGGACAGCCTCGTGCTACTTACATATCAGTGGAGTCTGAGGTTCGGCAAGACTATGACCGTCTCTTTGCGGGTATTTTAAAAACTTACAAACTCCAGCCTGAAGCTTATAGACAAACTTTCAGGAAGGCCCATAAGAAATTTGAAGAAACCCATACGGTGTTTGCCAGGACCATGACCAAAACATTAAATGATTGGATCAAAAGTAAAGATGTCACTGATTTCAAGGGTCTGAAAGAGATAATCTTGCTTGAAAATTTCCTATAAAAGATATATTCATCAGTAGCCTATCACTTGAGAGGGAAAAAGGTAGAAACTCTGGCCGAAGCTGCAGACATGGCTGATACCTATGTACTAAACAACAAATTTCGTGGGAAGAAGCCCTATGATAATTCTAAGTTCTCCAATCACAAATCTGATAAATCCAGTCACTCGCAAAAGCCTGTAACGTCTCCCCATGCTAGCCAAACTAAAAATGCTCCCCCAACTAAGAATGTGACTCCTGGTAATGGTAACAGAGGTGGGGCCCAAACTAATAATAATCATGCTTATAAGGGGAATGTATCCCAGAAAGTGTGTAATTATTGTGGTAAGAGAAGCCACTTAGCTTATCAATGTTGGGCTAAGGAGAGAGCCGAGGGACCGCGACAGACAGTAGCCGCAGTATCTGCCTCTCCCAATAATCAAAACCACCCAAATGTGCCTTTGATGCAGGACTCCCGACCGCAGGAGTACCTAGCTACTAACGTAAACCCGACAGAAAATGGTGTAGTAGCGTGTTGTGTGTAACCCGCAAGGGTTAAGCCTGTAGTAATATCCCTATCAGTCCAGGATGAACCTGTAGTAATATCCCCATCAGTTCAGGACAGTTACCGTCCCTTTATTTTATCTGGAAATGTGAAACTGAATGGTTGTGTACATGAAGTGAAAATTTTGAGAGATACTGGTTCTACTAGCACTCTCATGGTGAATCCTATGCTGAATGCCCAACTGACGAACCAGTAATAATGAGAGGTGCTGGAGGCCAATTTTCCTGCTTTCTTAGTGAATTGAGTGATTGAGTGTGATTTGCTGAAGGGTGAAGCCTGTATAGCTTTGTGTAAGCCTCAGGATATCCCTGTGCCCGGGGTAACACTCCTTTTGGGGAATGATGTGGCTGGTGAGAGGGTCCGACCAGACCCAGTTTTGTCACTTTCCCCTGTTGACGAGCCGCTGACTGGTGAGCTCGAGGAGGAGATGCCAAAGGATTTCCCTGTGTGTGCTGTCACTCGATCTATGGCTCAAGTAGCAGTTCCCTCTGATACAAATGTACCAACCGTGAAGGTAGATAAAAGGGATGAAAGAGTAGTGAATGATGCTCCAACTGTACCTGATGTGGAGACTGTAGTAGATCTGTCTGAAACTTGTATGGCTAACCTTGAGCCAAATGATAATCATGAAACCCCTCCCTAATTGTCCTAGTGGCCTGGTAGAGTTACAAAGAGATAGCAGTGAGTGTAAGGAGTTAGCTGCCAGTGCCGTGAGTGAAGAGGAGAGGGGTGAGTGTTTTTATATGAAGAAAGGAGTTTTGTGGCGTAGGTGGAGACCGCCACATAGACCTATTAACCCTTCTTTAGCGGCCTATGCGGTTTATTTATATGTACCGCCCAGCGGGGTGTTTTTAGCCAAAATAGGGCTGTTTACGTGATCATTTTCATGCCTAAATAAGACCCAGAACGTAAAACAAGTATCCCTGAAAGGGCATAAACAGAGCTTTCGAATGACACCATAACGATCCTTTTATGATGGCTAGTTTTCTTGCAATAACCGTGCAACGCGAGTGCAAAAAGCAGGTAATTAGCCACTTTCCCGATACAATTCCGTATATAGCGAGTGAGAGAGGGAGGAGGGAGCTGAGATTCGTGTCAGTAGGTTCGCCGCGGTGGTCTGGAGCAGTCATACGCTCGCTAGTCTCCTGCCACCACTTGTCTCTCTCTCAGCAACATTATGTGCTGAAATTGCCACTCGACCTATGTCGAGCGCCGCCACATAGTCCAGCTTTATTAAAAACGACTTATGTGGTGAGCCGCTTTTTAAGGGTAATGACAGGGCATGGGACGTACATCAGGTAGTCGTTCCTAAACCTTGTCGTAGAGATACACTAAAAATGGCCCATAGTATACCCTTAGCAGGGCACTTAGGTGTGAGGAAAATCCTAGATCGCATTAGAGCCCACTTTCACTGTCCAGGAATGCGTGCAGATGTAGTGGAGTTCTGTAGAGTGTGTCACACCTGCCAGATGACAGGAAAACTTAATCAAAAGGTGCCTGTACATCCTCTGGTGCCCTTGCCAGTGTTCGAGAACCCTTTCACTCGGGTGGTAGTGGATATCGTTGACCCATTGCCAGGGACATATATAGTTGTTAACTATAATGAACATGGCAACTCGATACCCAGAGGCTATAACGTTACGAAATGCTTCAGCCCCAGCAGTCATTAAGGAACTGCTCAAATTATTCACCAGAATGGGTTTCCCCCATGAGGTGCAAAGTGATAAAGGTACTAGTTTCACTTCAAATATATTTCAGCAGTCCCTGAAGGAATTGGGTATCGACCAAGTGAAGTCCAGCTCCTACCACCCAGAGAGTCAAGGGGTCCTCGAACGATACCATCAAACTCTAAAATCTATGTTATTGTGAAGAAACTGGAGGCGATTGGGATAAGGGGGTACCTTTTATTTTGTTTGCCACCCGTGAGGTTCCGACTGAATCTCTGGGCTTCTCACTCAATGAACTAGTTTTCGGTCACCAGGTACGGGGCCCTTTGCAGCTATTGCAGGACAGCCTAGTTAGCCAGGAAGGGAACCAAAATCTCCTAAAGTATGTGTCAGAGTTCAAAACCCAGCTGAGATCCTCGTGCGAGTTTGCAGCACAGAATCTAAGAGTGGCTAAAAACACCATGAAGGTATGGTACGATAAAAGAGCCCATGTGAGGGAGTTTCAGACCGGTGATGAGGTCTTGGTTCTCATTCCCCTTTTCGGCCAACCTTCATCAGCAAAGTTTAGAGGCCCATATAAAGTAGTAAAAAGGGTGAGTGTTATTGACTACTTAGTGGCTACCCCGGATAGGAGGAAGCCTAAGGAAGTATTTCACATAAATATGTTAAAACCCTATCATAGGGCCCTGACTCCTCTCCTCCAGATTCTCCTTCTGTGGCAGCAATAAATGAAAGGACCTGTGGACATCCTGGTGCGGGTGATGATGTTCGTAGTTCTTACCCACAGATCTCCTAGCAGACTGTCCCAGATCCTGAAGGTATCGATAATGACTTTGACTTGTCTTGTGGTTTATCAAACTTTAAATGTAATTCTGTAGCATGGGGGGAATTACCAACAAAATTATGTCATCTTCCATCCGAGAAAGCTAACCCACTAATCCATGTTTTATCCCAGTCTCCCAGTGTGTTCCGTGATACTCCAGGGCTCACCTCATTGGCCGTGCATGACATAGACGTCGGGGATGCAGCACCAATTAAATTATCCCCATACCGTGTCTCGCCACAGCACAGGAATATTCTGCAAGTTGAGTTCAGTTCATTCAGTGTCAGGAGAAGGTTGTGTTAATCTGAGCTCCTGCCCGGACCACTTACCAGTGACCTTTAGTGACCATTCACACCTACCTGTGTTTGGGGGCAGTGCACTCGTGTTATATAAAAGTGTTATTGCTCAGTTTGTAGCTGTTAGTTTATTTGTTTTTGTTTTTCTGTACTTAGTTTCTTGCTCCTCGCTAAGCTTATTGGGATCATGGCAGGTATGGAGTGCGAGTCTCTAACTGATCTGCATCATCTTATTCTCCAGGTAAGGGAAGAGATGGTTGTTGTGAAGGAAGAAGTCTTGGCTCTAAGGGAGGTTAATGTTAAACTTCAGAGGGAAGTGGATTTGATTAAAGACGAAAATCTAGCTTTCAAGCTTAGCCAAGAGGAAATGAAGTCGAGTAAAAGGGAGGAAGTTGATGAACATTTTTATTCATGGCAGGTTGTTAAAAATACGGGTGGGAAAGTCACACTCAAGAAGCAGGATAGTAGAATAGATATGAGTGTGACAAATACATTCTCTCCTTTGCGAGACGAATGTGAGGGAAAAGATAGTCAGGATAAGGAAGGGTTAGCCGAAGTGCCTGCCGCCGACTCAGCTCCAACCGCTGACGCTGTGCTACCTACCACCACCACCACCACCACCACCACCACCAGGGGTTCTCCAACTGCAGCTGCTGGATCCTCCCGAGGGAAAGGTAAGTCTGTGTCCCGAGAAGGTAAGTCTGTGTCGATTGTGGGCGACTCCATGGTAATACATTTAGTTAGGGCTACCCGCACTAAACTTAGGAAGGTTGTGTGTCTGCCTGGCCATGGAGTTGGGAGGGTTTTAAAGAAGATGGACCACATCTTGGAAGATAGTGGAGATAACCCCATTATCTGTCTCAGTGCCGGGAGTAACGATGTTGGTAAGGGTAGAAGTGAGGAACTGCTGCAGGAGTATCGGGATGTGTTAGATAAAGTTAGGATGAAGGGAGGGATCCCTGTAGTACATTGTATCCTACCCAGAAGAGGAGTTCCCAAGGAATGGACATCCAGGGCGATTGGTGTCAATTGCCGGTTGGAGAAATATTGCAAAGAAAAGCAATACCATTCATTGATAACTGGGATAGTTTCTATGGGAGAGATGGGATGTACGCAAGGGATGGGGTTCATCTTTCACGGTTAGGGGTTTCCACATTAGCTAGTTCTTTAGATAGGGTGGTTGTGTGGTTTTGAACAGAAATATTGAGAGTGTAAATGAGAGGTTAAATGGAACAATTTAGCGTCAGGTGAAAGCGATAAAGCATGCGTCACACCATGCCGATTTGAGCCACGACTGACCACGACCTTTAGTCGTGGTCAGGAGTGCCGACCATCGGCGGAGAGCTTAAGGATTTGGGGGGGTGAGTTTTGGACGGGACGCAGTATGGATGGCCACGCCGCCTGACGGCGACCTGACGGGGTAGAGCGGCGCCCATGCAAGACTGAAGGTGAGACCTAGGTCGCCGCTGGAGTGCCGATCTGCGACGTAGCGCGTTGACAACGACCCGACGAACGGCATCGACAGGAGGTAGGGCGGCGTCAATATGCATTACTGTGCCGATGGACGGCGACCCCTTCAGTATGGACGGCTGATTATTAACTAATTATTTCAGTTAATTCTGTTATTTTATTATTATTATTATTAATTTAATTATGTATTGAATGTTGTTATTTTTAATTTTTTCTGTAATTAATATAACTAATCTTATATTTTGATGGTCATTGATAATATATTTATTATTTTATTATTTAACCCGCTGAGTGCCAGGGACGTATATATACGTCCTAGGGTGTTGTCACGCCCAGTGCCAGGGACGTATATAATTATGTACTGGTACCTTACCCTTTTGGCTACCCACCACAAAAATCCCAAATCCCTCATCCCACCCACTCGCTGACTGTCGGTCCCGTCAGAAGGAAAAAAAAGGAAAATCTGTGGCGGCGAAACGACTGCACCAATCGGTTCCATATGTGTGTGACAAGTCCCTTACCCTTCTGCCTTCCCTCCACCACACCCCCAACCGCCTCCCACCACCCACTTCCAGCGTATCCATACGAAGATAAGGAAAAAAAGGAAAATCCGTGGTGGCGAAACTACCTCACCAATCGGCTTCATATTTGTAACATGAGTCAATTACGCTTCTACCTTCCCCCCACCATCCCCCAAACCACCCTCCCACCACCCTCCTACCCTTACATTCCGATACCATAAAAGTCTATAGTGTCTTTTCAGCTACTTTCGGGACCATCGGGGACCTGATTTCTGGCGAAAATGGACAAGGGGAGTGTTTTTTTTACCATTATCCTTCCTTTCTCTCCGAACTTGATAGATTTAGCCAAAAAAAAAAAAAAAAAAAAATCTGGCACTGGCAGAACCACACCGTCAAAATTGGCTGGCACTCAGCGGGTTAATTATGTAGTTTATTTATATATTGACCTTTAGGGCATCGTTGGGTCTCCGCAAGCCGCCGCTGATCCCCGCAGGATGTTATGGTGACGCCGCCTGACGCAGACCTCATTTCTGGTGCCGTGTGCTGCCGTGTGACGCCGCACTGACGCCTACCTTTTCCCGTCAAGCGCCGTCAAGCGCCGTGACACGCCATCAGCCTCCCATCCCCTTCACGTCCCTATTTTTTTACCTCACTCCATGCCGACTTGATTTTGAAAGTTCGACATGTTGAACTTTTGAGGGGGTATGTGAAGACCCATCCCGACCTCTTTGGTATGTCGCCCATGATGCGCGGCGACGTAGACCAAGACTGTCCAGGACCCTTAGGTCGCGGACAGTCTTGGCCTCAAATCGGCTAGGTGTGACGCATGCTTAAGGATATTCAGTCTCATGCTAAAAATGATGACTATATTGCTAATGATAGTACTGATGGTGCAACGGAAGATGGAAATGTCGTTAGAAATATAGGTAAATTATGTATAAAGAAAAGAAGTAAATTGAGAGTATATTACACAAACTGTAGGAGTCAATGTAACAAAATGAACGAACTTAGAGCCCTTGTTAGCAAAGAAAATATAGACATAATAGCGCTAACTGAAACGTGGATTAATACAGAAACCAGGTATTTTTTAGCAGAATTTGATATACCAGGATATAGTTTGTTTAAATATGACCGAACAAGTAAGAGGGGTGGCGGTATAGCAGTGTTTGTCAGGAGTACATTACAAAGCTGTATTAAATCAGGTATTAGAATAAATAACGATAATGAAAGTGTTTGGGTAGAGGTTAACGAAGGTAGTGAGACCATAGTTATTGGAGTTATGTATAGACCGCCAAATATGAGTAGAAATGACGGAACGTCATTATGGGAGGAAATTAAAATGGCATCAAGGTTTAGCAATGTGTGCGTTATCGGGGATTTTAATTTTCCGAATATAGATTGGCAGCATCAAATAGGAGACTCTGATTCTGAGGAGTTTATAGAGGTAGTACAAGATAGTTTTTTATTTCAATTCATAGATACGCCGACTAGAGGTAATAATATTCTCGATTTAGTTTTCAGTAACAATCAACATATGGTAAATAATGTAGAGATAAGGAATCACCTAGGAAATAGTGACCACAATTCTGTGTATTTTAATATACAATGGAAAGGTAATACCAGAGAATACAACATTAATACCTGACTTCAGAAAAGCCAATTATGGTGGGTTAAGAAGACCCCTATTAGTGGACCCTATGGTCAAAACATTAAGTCGATCCAGGTGTCCAAATGAGTGTACCCCTTCTCAGGCACCTGTCATCTTAACCCGTACAGCCCCAGCGACGCGTCTGACGCGTCGGCGATGTATGTAGCGCACAGCGCCAGACGCGTCTGACGCGTCACCCTAATTGCGCCGACCGTAACCTCAGGTGTAGCCACTCAAGAGGGCTCAGATTTGTATGGGAACTGTGTACGTATCCCACGCAACCGTGCCGATGGTTGAAAACTCTCAAAGTCCATGTGCGTGCGCGTGAGCGCGCAATAACCTGTTTTTTGGGGGTAATTGCCTTCAATTTTGTATTCTTGTAAAATACGCTTTCGGGGGCTCTGTAGGACCATTCTTTAAGCTTTTTGAGCGTTTTTTTTTGTGGTTTTCCTTCATTCCTAACCCATTCGCTATTGTTTCTGGAATAAAACCATTTTTTGAAAACCGGCCAGGTTCTGGTGAACAAACATTACAAAACTAGCCGGGGCTCCACGGGTTAAGTCAGGAAGAGACGTCAACCTTGGTAGATACATACGATAATTTTATCGAGTCAGTATTCAATGCACAAAATAAATACATCCCCAAAAGAAAATTTAGATCAACACAGAACCAACCCAAATGGATGAATAATAGACTATTAGATCTTCTAGGACAAAAGAGAGGAATATATAGAAAAATTAGGAAAGGCGAAATTCACCTACTTGCTTACTATCAGAATCTATCAAGACAGGTAAAAAAGGATATTAGGAAAGAAAAAAGAAATTATGAAATTAAGGTTGCAAATGACTAAACAAATAATCCTAAAGCTTTTTACCAACTATATAAATCAAAGGTTAGAGATGTAATTGGTCCCCTTAAAACTTCGATAGGAGAAATGACAGAAAATGATTTAGAAATGTGCAGTACATTAAATAGTCAATTTCTTTCCGTTTTCACTAATGAAAATTTGGCACAGTTTCCAGAAGTCCGTAAGGTATATAGCGATAGTATAGAAAATAGGTTAAGTACGGTTACTATAAGTAGAAATGATGTGCTTAAAGGAAATTGACAGACTGAAACCTCATAAATCGCCTGGTCCTGATGAGGTATATGCTAGAGTATTAAAAGAATGTAGGGATGAGTTAAGTTACCCATTAACATTTGTATTTAACAAGTCATTAGAGACAGGTATAGTTCCAGAAGCTTGGAAGCTTGCAAACGTAGTTCCGATCTTCAAAAAAGGTGACAAATCAATAGCATCCAATTACCGTCCCATTAGTCTTACATCAATCATAGGAATGCTACTAGAGTCAATTATTACTAGTAAAATTAGAAACCACTTAGATACATTTAATTTAATAAATTCTTCTCAGCATGGATTCACTCAGGGACGTTCTTGCCTTACTAATTTGCTTAGTTTTTTCTCAGAGGTATATGAAGCAGTAGATAATGACAAGTCATATGATATAATATATTTAGATTTCAGTAAAGCTTTCGACAGAGTCCCCCATGAGAGATTGATGAGAAAGGTTGAGGCGCATGGAATAGGTGGGGCGTTGTTGAGATGGATTAGGTCATGGCTAATTGGTAGGAAGCAGAGAGTCAGCATAAATGGTACGAAGTCAGAATGGGGAGCAGTCAAAAGTGGTGTCCCCCAGGGATCTGTATTAGGTCCTCTGTTGTTTGTTATATACATAAATGACCTTGATTTAGGTATAACTAGTAGGATAAGTAAATTTGCAGACGATACCAAAATGGGGAGAACAATTGATTCAGATAGAGATATAGAGTGCCTCCAAAGGGATCTAGATACCTTACACGAATGGTCAGTAAATTGGCAGATGAAGTTTAACATTGACAAATGCAAGGTATTAAAGATAGGGAAGATACATACAAATGTTAAATATAAACTAGCTAATATGGAATTAGAAAACTCGGATTGTGAGAAAGATCTAGGTGTGTTTGTTAGCAATGATTTGTGTTACGATCCAGGTTCTCAAAGAAACAGGGCTCTTCAACATTGGACTAGATAATGGCAAAATGCAACAACGGTAACACTAGATCCAACCCCTGCCTTAAACACTGGAAAACAAAACACGATTACCGCCCTGAGTCGTCCCTGGACTACGAGGTATCCTATGACTCGGTAACTGGTGCACACACACTAGGCTGACGCTCGATGAAACAGCCTATTCTCAAACAGTAAAAGATTACTCGTTTAGGTTACACAAAGAAAAGATAAGTAACGTGATTATTTAACGTTACGGTAGATACTCAAATAACTGGCACTCCTGTATTAAAGAAAGTGCAATGCTAGTCCTGCAACATCAACTGGAGACTTCTGAAATAAGTCTGAGATGTTCGTAAAGAATCTTGAACAATTATAATGCAGAATACGGGTCACAATAAATACTAGGACATATAGTAATAATAGGCAGGCGAATAATAAAGACGGCACAAAGGTAGTAATGCTCGACAACTAAAGAAATGCTTTGTGACACAACGCAACAGCCTACTAGGGTTGTGCAACTCAACAACAACCTCGGCTCAAAAGTGCAGTGAATGATAATGTGGCATACATATAATAATGGGGGCTTATCTCTAACCAGTGTCTGCTCGGTTAATAAAGTCTAGCTGGGGTATCAAGGCAGGGCAACAATGGGCGAGCATGCGGCTCGTAGCCTAACGTTGTACGAAGGTGGTATAATGAAGATTACGTTATATGACGGGGATGCTCTCTTGATAAATCTAGGTCTCTAGTACCTAGTTCTATCCTGGCGATCCCTCAGAAGTCATCACAAAGAGGCAGCACTATGTTGTGAGGGATAGGCTATGGCCCTCTCACACCACAGTGCTGTGCTCGCAAAGTAAACCCACCCGAAGACAACCTAGGCTCCCACAGTACCTGTCGATGTCGTGCAGGGCTTAGCTAACACTGCACACATCGGAGACAACGACACAGTAACCTTACCCCTAGTCTAGCTTTAAATAACTAAGCAGAATCACTCAACACCCTGCCAGGGAGACATATACCGGTCTACAACCTTCCCGAGAGAGGACACACACGGAAAAGTCCGTCTCTCCAAGCCTCATTAAAGCCTAATACATGGAAATATCTGAGAGCTTCGCGTACAATACGACTGGCCGACGGTGAACATCTATGCTGAAACCAGAAGGGATGTTGAGTTTAATAAAGATTAGAGAATGAGAAAGGAGAAGTCGAGAGAGAGAAATAGTATGCAAAGTGGCGAGTATGGGGGACAGAATTGCAAAGGATGTAGACGATACGCGTGTCAGGCCAGCTCTGAGCTTGGTAAAAAAACCATTAGGCCGCGACGGGAAGGGACTAGTTGACCACCCGGCCGCCAACGCCGTCAGCGCTCAAGCGAGCCGCGTCACAGCCCACCCCCCGCTGCCAGGTGTACTCCCTCACCCGCTCTCGCTCGCCTCCCACACAAGCAACATTTATATTATAGCGAATATAAAATATAAGGCACGGTCACAGACCAAAACAAAGATCACTTCTAGACTGTCTGTGGCAACACGACACTAACGAAATAAAGCAGATCATTCTAGGACAACTGCAGCCCATCCCCCCATCCTGGCGAGCGCTAGCGAGCTGCAATGCCCCACGCAACCATTCTGCTAGCGCCGGGAGGCGTCACATTTGAAGCCTAGAAAACAGTGTATAAGCGTTCGAAACAAGGCAAACAGGATTCTCGGGTTCATCTCTAGGAGTGTGGGTAACAGAACTGCTGATGTTATCTTAAAATTTACTTGTCATTAGTGAGACCCCATATGGATTATGCTGTTCAATTTTGGTGTCCTTATTACAGAATGGACATAGATTCATTGGAGAGAGAACAACGTAGAATGACAAAAATGATCCATAATACTAGAAATCTTCCGTATAAAGAAAGGTTGAAGAAATTAGGCTTACATTCGTTAGAGAGACGCAGAGTTAGAGGGGATATGATAGAGGTGTTCAAGTGGGTTAGTTGGATTAACAAAGGGGACATGACAAATGTACTAAAGCTCAGTGATAGCGAAAGAACTCGTACCAATGGTTTCAAATTAGATAAATTTCGTTTCAGAAAAGATATAGGCAAATATTGGTTTGGTAACAGAGTTGTAGATGGGTGGAATGGACTACCAAGTGCTATAGTGGGATTGAAAACGGTAGGGAGCTTTAAGATAAAATTGGATAAGCATATGGACGAGAAGGGTTGGGTGTGAAGGGGGATCAGCCGGGTTGGGCCAATCAGCGCTCTGCAGACCCCCGTAATCCTGCGTTAATCTCTAACCGTTTAGGTAAGATGATCCTCAGAGTATTAGAGTGTTGAGCCTATAATTGGGCTTTGTAATTGGGGTTCTGTGGGACAGGGATCTGCCTTGCTTAGGCCAATCGGCTTTCTGCAGACTCCCATTTTCTTATGTTCTTATGTTCTTATGAATTAGATTTAGATTTCATGTTGTCAAATGAACTAAATACTAGGGCCTTAAGCCAGTGGAGTAGTCCAGTCACCCTTGTGCCTAAGCCAGATGGGAGTTATAGATTTTGCATTGACTACAGACAAGTCAATGCCGTAACAAAAAATTATACCTATCCACTGCCACGGATTGATGATTGTATTGACCAGATTGGCATAGCCAGTTATATAAGTAAAATTGACCTTATGAAAGGATATTGGCAGGTACCTCTCACTCCCCGAGCAAGGGAGATTTCATGTTTTGTTGTAAATAATCAAGCCTTCTGCTGTGAAGTAATGCTTTATGGCTTGAAAAACGCTCCAGCTACCTTTCAGTGCCTAATGAATCAGGTGACTGGGGGGTGGGGGGGTGGGGGGGTGCCTGGATGTGTAGTTTACATCGATGATATCCTCTTTTCTCATACATGGGAAGAACATCTACAACAAATCAGATTACTTTTTGTTTAACCTTGCTGAAGCAAATCTATTGGTGAACTTACATAAATGCACTTTCATCAAGAGTACCGTCCAATATCTTGGATATACAGTAGGACAGGGTTAGGTTGCACCTCCTCAAGCTAAAGTAGAGTCTATTTTAAATATCCCAATGCCTATAAATAAGAAGGAAATCCAAAGATACATAGGAATGATTGGGTATTATAGGAGATGTATTCTAAATTACTCAAGGTTAACAGCACCTTTAACAGATCTTCTCCGAAAGGATGTGAAGTTTGATGGTCCTCCGAATGTAAGGAAGCTTTCATTGCTACCAAATACATTCTATCTAACTATCCTGTTCTCCGTGCCCCTGATTTCACCAGATCTTTTTCCCTAGCTGTTGATGCAAGTAATACCGGGGTTGGAGATGTGTTACTCCAGGAGAATTATTGTTTTGTATTGCATCCTGTTTGCTAATTTAGTAAAAAGTTAAATTCTGCTCAACGTAATTACTCTGTAATAGAAAAGGAGCTGTTAGCGTTGATTTTGTCACTCCAATACTTTAGTGTTTATGTTCAATCTGTCCCCTGGTTCCATTACTATATACTGACCATCACCCATTACTGTATATACTGACCATCACCCATTACTGTATATACTGACCATCACCCATACTGTATATACTGACCATCACCACTGTATATACTGACCATCACCCATTACTGTATATACTGACCATCACCCATTACTGTATATACTGACCATCACCCATTACTGTATATACTGACCATCACCCATTACTGTATATACTGACCATCACCCATTACTGTATATACTGACCATCACCCATTACTGTATATACTGACCATCACCCATTACTGTATATACTGACCATCACCCATTACTGTACTGTATATACTGACCATCACCCATTACTGTATATACTGACCATCACCCATTACTGTATATACTGACCATCACCCATTACTGTATATACTGACCATCACCCATTACTGTATATACTGACCATCACCCATTACTGTATATACTGACCATCACCCATTACTGTATATACTGACCATCACCCATTACTGTATATACTGACCATCACCCATTACTGTATATACTGACCATCACCCATTACTGTATATACTGACCATCACCCATTACTGTATATACTGACCATCACCCATTACTGTACTGTATATACTGACCATCACCCATTACTGTATATACTGACCATAACCCATTACTGTATATACTGACCATCACCCATTACTGTATATACTGACCATCACCCATTACTGTATATACTGACCATCACCCATTACTGTACTGTATATACTGACCATCACCCATTACTGTATATACTGACCATCACCCATTACTGTATATACTGACCATCACCCATTAACATGTGTGCACAAGTTTCAAAATAAGAACAAAAGACTGACCAGGCGGAGCTTGTTGCTGCAGGAGTACGCCTTATATGTAAAACACATTAAGGGTGTCCATAACGTGCTGGCAGATTGTTTGTCAAGAGTATACAATATTGTCATATACTTTCCTCTACTTGAACTCTTTTCTAGCGGGGAGGTGTGACATCCGGAAAATACCAGGATGTTATGTGACGGACGCCAAGCTGTGGTTCGTGCCTATACTGCACCAAGATACATAGACTAACAGGTATGTTCACTTTGGCCCAAATATTCGTCCCGCGCGCGCCGGACGTCACTAGGTGATTTTTCAGTAGGGTTCACCAGGTGAGGAGCGGTCAGTCCCGTCTCGACCTCTGGCCAGTTCAGGTCAAGGCTTGGGTCCCAGTCCAGTGAACCCACTCCAGCCATTAGACTTAGATCTCCATGCTGCCTCCAGATTTACTGACAACTTTTCAAATAGCTTACTTTGCTTTTTTTTCCAATATGCCCTATTGTGCTATTGCTGGATGCAATTCCAATAATAGCAATACAAATGTCCCCCATCTACAGTTTCACCGCTTCCCCCCCCCAATAAAGAAATGCAGAGACAGTGGATTGCTCTTTGCAACCCCAAAAAAATATTAATGTCAATACTGCATGGGTCTGCAGTTTGCATTTTAACCGTACATCATACAAGAGACACCTTATGTATGAATTATTAAATAAACCAGTCCCCAATCATCTGATTGTATTGATGGATGATATTCGTCTTAAGCTTCATAATATCGTCTAAATTTGGCTACAATAAAATATAGCACACGTTGCTGATACTCAAGGGTTAATATAGCACACGTTGCTGATACTCAAGGGTTAATATAGCACACGTTGCTGATACTCAAGGGTTAATATAGCACACGTTGCTGATACTCAAGGGTTAATATAGCACACGTTGCTGATACTCAAGGGTTAATATAGCACACGTTGCTGATACTCAAGGGTTAATATAGCACACGTTGCTGATACTCAAGGGTTAATATAGCACACGTTGCTGATACTCAAGGGTTAATATAGCACACGTTGCTGATACTCAAGGGTTAATATAGCACACGTTGCTGATACTCAAGGGTTAATATAGCACACGTTGCTGATACTCAAGGGTTAATATAGCACACGTTGCTGATACTCAAGGGTTAATATAGCACACGTTGCTGATACTCAAGGGTTAATATAGCACACGTTGCTGATACTCAAGGGTTAATATAGCACACGTTGCTGATACTCAAGGGTTAATATAGCACACGTTGCTGATACTCAAGGGTTAATATAGCACACGTTGCCTGATACTCAAGGGTTAATATAGCACACGTTGCTGATACTCAAGGGTTAATTCTACAGTATAGTCAAGCGGTGTGGCAAACAAAGTTGGACTATGGGTAAACCCCCCCCCCCCATTTCCCATGGACATTCCCCTGGGTATAGGTGCGACATTCCTTGGCTAGTTAAAAGTTCACCGCTACATATAAATGGCGCTGATAAGCCTCCCTCTCACCCAACCCCTCAGGCAGTAGATATTTTTGTTTTTACTTTAACTTAAGTAACTTTCTATGTGGGTACTTTTACTTTTAGCTGAGTAACCTTTCAAGCACATACTTTTACTTGAACTTGAGTAAAATAATTCGGTACTTTGTACAACCCTGATTAATAGATATATATATATTTATAGGTGTGTGCGTGCGTGTGCGTGTGTGTGTGTGTGTGTATGAGCGATTACAAGATACATTACCGGTACTATTTGTAAAGCAAAATCATGCATAAATACACAGTAATAACAAAGGACAAATAATAATAATAATAATAATAATACAAATGTTAGCATACAGGATTATTGAATATTAGTTTATTTTTGTTTACCTTCTACTCTCCATTTTCTTTCATATCACCAAGATTTAAGGATATCAGTCTTGGGTATAAATACCCCATTTTCCAACTGGAGAACACCTACTGACGTCACTGACCTGCGCACCAGGCGGGAGTGAACATACCTGTTAGTCTATGTATCTTGTACTGCACCACGTGGAGCTTGCCTGCGGACGTGACTAGAGAGAGAGAGAGAGACAGAAAGACAGAGAGAGAGAGCTGCCCAGCCTACGTGACATTCCAGACATTCCGGGAGAGAGAGAGAGAGAGAGAAGGGGGCCGGGCTGGCAATGACGTAGTGACCCCCCCCCCCCGTGCTCCCACTACTTCTACCACCTAGTATTGGAGCACGCGCACCTGTTCTCACCTGTTATTGTCCCACACAACCTGCCTGCTATTTGATTGGTTCCGGCACATCTATCCCGGCCTCTGCGACTTCTGATTGGACTAGTGAGGTGATGGACTCGTATACAGTATAAGGACAGATATTTGAGATTCAAAGTTAGTACATTCTCAGCTGTGGGGAGTAAAGAGCTGCATGGAGAGACAGGCTTGTATAATTATTGTATAGGGTTATTTTTTATTTTATTTGTAGTGCGTCGCTGGTACCTCTACACGGTAGGAAACCTGTGACTGTTAATTAACCAGAGGTATGTCGGCAACATAGCCTCATTTGATTTAAGATTTTGTGATTGGAG